>WUAM01000179.1:17906139-17920094 GCA_024336885.1 Actenoides hombroni | reverse complement strand
CCTGACCAGGCTCTCCACAGTGGTACCACTGCCATTCACTACAGAGGGCTCACGACAACCACCATAAGCCTTTCAGCACATGGGGGAAAAAAAAAGCCAACAAAGGTGGAGGGGGAATTCTTCTAAAAACGTAATGAAAAAATCCCAATGATATCTGAAAAGCTTTGCAGAAAGACCAGGGCGACTGCTCCACATCTTAGTAGCAACACATGCAGAATCTATGAGCTGAGGATGGGGTTACCAGCAAGAGAAAAAAAAAAAATCAAGTATTACAATATCTTCTCTAGGGCAGGGGAATCCCAAGAGGTGTTGAGAGAACAGGCTTCAGCTTGTAGAAGTGCAAAATGGTTAAAAGAAAGCCCAAAGATTAAAACATACTCAGCAAACTGCCCAAGCATGTCTAAGAAAAAGGATGTGCAAGAGCCAGCGAGTTTCTATGAAAAACTGGCAAGGGAAGGAGCTTCTTAACATGGCTTATGACTTTAGTTTTCTACCTGGCCTAAAAGAGAAACCCAGATAGCATGAGGTCAAAGCATTAAAGACTTGAATGAAGAGTTACCCAGCAATAAGTGATTTAAATGTATTTGCTTAAGATCTGAAACAAGCCCCAGTAAAAAGGCTGAATTTCTTAAAAAGGCCCAAAACAACAAAGAAAAGAAAGTGTCCTCTGCCATTTTAATTTTCTTGCAAGCCATCTTAAAAAGCAGGGCTAATTCAAGAAGCTATTAGAAGTCTTATTCTCATTAGCTGAAGATAAGCTGGCAAAGCATAGGTATGAACAAGACCTGAGACAAAGGTGCCTATGCTGCCTAACGCGTAGGTAGAATTTAAAAGACTATCAAATCGAGCTTCTGATTTTGGGCTAGCTCACATTTCTACACCCTACCCTGTCCTGGCATTTAACTGCCAAACAGCGATCGTGTCGAAAGCGCCAGAGACGTTTCTTTTGCTCTGCAGGCAGCATAGATCATAAAGGTATCTTGACCGAGAAGAAACCTTTCCCTGAACAGATGTGCCTCCTCTTTCGGCCTCCATGCTGAGGACTAGGCTCAGTCTGATTTCCTCAGGAACAGATTTCCCACAACTCAGGCCCCTCCACTCAAAATTTCCTTCCCAAGTAGCAGAGAAGCAGGGAGGGTGTTTCTCCAGCTGCACGGGCCATGCTGGGAGCTGCTGTGGGAGGCGAGGCAGCCACAAATAAAACCTGAGCCAATTCATGGTCTTAGACATTAGGATCAGGATTTCAGTGTGATTCTGAAATAAATGGATCCATCCAAGCTTGAAAACTGTGAGGAGGACATGCTTGAGTCAGCACTTGTATTTAGGAAGCCTCTTGTTCGTGAACATCAAATAACATCCTTCCCAGAGCAAGCGCATTAAAACCTGGGTTAAACAAGTAGCTTTAGCCCAGTTTAGTGGAGACTGAGTGGCTGGATGGCCATTCAATAGGACAGCTTTGGACTGAAATCAGAGAGGTCTCCTTGCCACCACAGGGCACGGGAGAACTGACATGGACCTAAAGGTCACATTCTCTCACCTCTGACCTGAGGGCCTGAGTCAATGGTTGGTAGAGTTTCATGTTCTGGTCAACGTGTAAGACTAAAAGTGCCCTCCCAAAATAAAGACCCTAAAAAGTTACAGTTTACTCTTGAACCACTAAAAAAAAAGATGATTATTGAGGGCTTCTCAATTCAGTAGCAAGAGTAATCTGGTTTTGTTCTGGAGGAGGGTATTTTTGTTTTCATCTCTACACATTTATTGACACAAACTAAATATTGACACTAAAACGGTCTACATGTTTACCTTAGAACTACTACTGAAAACCAAATGAGTGAGAAGCTCAACAGCTACAGCAATCCCAAGTCCTTATTGCAGGTAACAATTAGCTGACAGCTGCAGCTTTGGCTTTTGGGGTGGTTTTTTTTTAATTGTTGTAGGGGATTTTTTGGAAAACAAATTAAGAAGAAAAGCATTTCAGTCGCACGTGCTGTTACTGTCTACAAAACATGCCTCGTGTTATGGAAACAGTGAGCTGGAAACAAGTTGCTGAAGCAGCTGAAGGCTAAGTAGAAGCAGCTCCGTTACCTGCAGAGTCCTCCTCTTGTTGTCTTCTGTGTGGATCCACGCTCGCAAAGTCAGTTCTGTGATGAATATCTGAGCTGCCTTGGCAAACAACACAGGAGCTTCTGCACTGATCATCTGCAAGTGAATTTAAAAAAAAAAATCCTGAAGTTTACCATTAGTATTCTAACAGTGCACAGGGGTGGTGAGAGGAACTTCATCACGCGAGTCAAACTCGAAGGGTTGCGTTGTCCAACAGTGAGGTTGGGGAATTTCCACATCAGAGTATCTACGGGTCTGACAGTCCGAAGAATTACCAGCCTCGAGTTAAACGCAGCGTTAAAAGAGTAGGGGGTGTCTAAAACCTGTCTAAAAACTCTGTTTCCCCCGTGAGCAGTCAGGTGTCAGCTCCACAGTGGGCTGGAACAGCGTAGCCCAGCCAATGGCACCAGTGTACGGTCACCGAGAGGGTGCCACCCACCCAGCAGCTCCCCCTGGCAGCAAATGCTTAAAAAAAAAATTTCCCTTGGCAGCTGCGTAAATGATTCAGGAACTGAAGAGGACAGGAGGAGGGCTCATTTTCAAACGTGGCCCCTACTGTATAGTTGTAACATTTCATATAATTGGAAATGAATGCGGAAATTGCAAAGGAGGTTTGGGGGCCCGGGCAGGCTCTGCCTCACCAAATGCCTTTTCCTTAAAAAGTATCTCACTCAAGTTTTACTCCAATTAAGCAGTTTCATTATTAGCTGGCTTGGCATTAATGCTCACTCCCTAGTACAGCCTTCTTACGTTCCATAAATTACTTCCCTCTCTGCCCTGGCCTCAAAAATCTCATCTTCCCCTTCATCACCATCAAACATTTGGCACTCCTCCGGTTCAGACACTGACCTGGGACCTCAGGGGCCTGGGCTCACTCCCTTTCCCAGCAGAATGAATAGCTCCCTTGTCCAGGAGGACAACACGCACCTTTCTCGGGGTCTCGTTTAAACGTTAAAGGTTGTGCTCACAGAAGGGTGGTGTCACGATGAGAAAACAAAGAGGAAAGTGCAAACTGTTCTCTTTTTTTTTCTTAGGAGTTCAGTGTCCGATGGTTTTTCAACTTAAAAACTCAAATACTTGGTATCAAACCTGTGCTATCCACCTAAATTATTACTTATTTTTTCCTTAAACTTGAACACAGTGCGTATTTAAGTGATGCTGTTCTTCATACTAAACCCTCTATATCTTTGTGAAAGGAAGAGTTGAGAGAAACAAGGAGGGAACAGGAGAAAAGACAGCCAAGCACTGGGAAATACCCAGCTGATACAGTAGACTGGTATTGACAGGAAGAAAGCAAAACTGCAGAAGTCTTCAGCAAAGATCCCAAATGACTTGGGTTTCCCAGCTCAGTTTAATTCTACAAGGCCAGCTAATACTGCGTTCAAGGCAACTGTTAAACTGTGCTTTAAAAATAATAATAAAGGATGATAGTAAGTAATGAATTGCAAGGAACTGCAGCTACAGTATCCACCAAAAGGATCATAAATAGAGAAGGAAAAAAAAAAAACCAAACCATGAGTGTACCTTCACATCTTCATCTAGTTTCATTATCTTCTTAATACGAGCCAGAGGGAGCTCCTGAACTCTGAAGTCTTTCTGCAGAGAGATTGACATTTGAGAGACTCTTTAGTGATACTCAACTGAAGACAAAGGTAAGAGAAGAAACATTAAAACCAGTCTTGTGTTTTCTGGAACTAAACTTAAATATATGGAACAACTTGTTTTCTTGGAGGTATGGAACCTTCTCCTCAGGCACAACAATTCCTACCCACTCGTCTGTGTTTTATACCAATAAGTATTATAACTGCTTAAGTCTCCTGTCGAGGCACTTGGATCTGCTGCTTCACCTCAAAGTTGAAGTCATTCTGCAGAGCAGAACATTTCTAATGTTACACATTTCTGCCCCTATTTATATTTGAAGCAACCAATTGAATTAGGTGTCTTGGGACCCAGAAACCTTTGGAATTTACAGAAAGTCACAAGAGAAAATGAAGGCAAACAAGAGCTAGGCGAGGCCACAGAATGAATCCTTCCTTGCTTTATTTGTTCCTCCCTGTTGCCCAGTACCAATTTTGGTGTTAAAAACCTTGTGAGAATCTTTCAAAGAAAAAAAAAAAAATAAAAAATAAAAAAATCATCTCTTCTATTCCTGTTTTGAGATGGACTTCTTAGTATTTTCCAGCACAGAGAAGTGCTGACTCAAACTGGTGCAACGGTGGTTTCAGAGGCAGAGAGCGGGTGCTGTTGGTACCCAGTATGATCACGAAGCTCATGTCTGTGTGAGAGGAGGCACCAACGTGTCCCTTGGAGAGATCCTCTCTGCAGGGAGCTCTGGGGGTTCGGGAAGCTGCCGAGTTTCACTGCAAACACACCTCAAACACACCTCTCCCTTCTCTGAAGACATAAAGAGGAATAAAAAAAACCCAGTAAATCCACAGAGTTTTGCTACCAGGGGCAAGGGAGAAAGGCTGAGGCGACGTCTCGTCGCATCAGGAACCCAGCAGCCCTGCCCACAAAGGGCTTCTAGAAAAATGTCTTCCCTTCTTGAACAGAACTGTCGTTGAAAAAAGAAAAGGAAACTCAATTTCTCTAGGGAAGAAAGCACTGCGAGACATGTTAGTGAAACAAAAGAGGGGGGAAAAATGCTGAAAATGCTGTTTTCTATTGAAGTAAACTCAGCAGGTTGCGCACGGTCCGGCCAGCACTCCAGCTGAGTTGGGGGGGGGGTGTGGATTTTATGTCATTTATTTCTAGAAATGTGTATTTATATACATTATTTTACAAGTGTCTATATTAAAACAGCATTCTGGGCCCTCATTCTGCAGAGAAAGGCAAATTCAGCGGTCCTGGTGCTCCTGGTAAGATGCTGCAAATCAGTAGTGCTTTGGGGTGAGGGGCTGCTGCCTGCCGTGGGCAAACACCCTGTTTGGGCAGGATCTGGGGCACTGAGAAGAGGGCAGCCAGGGCTGGGACCTTTGCTTCAACACACGGCCTGCTCAGGGTGCCATTTGCAACCGGTAACTGCTACACAAACAAGTGAAGGGGTTGCTAGGGCTTGGAAAAATATCCCAAAGGTCGTCTTGTTTTGGGTTTTATTTTTTTTGTTTGGTTTGGGTTTTTTGGGAGGGTTTTGTTGTTTTAATGTTTTGTTGGGTTTTTTTTTAAAAGCTCTTTCCTTTTTAAAGAGCCTCGTGAGCTTTGAGCCAACCTCAAAGAAAGATAAGGACAAAATTTCTGATCTGTGAATCTGGGCTTAGGTAGATGAACTTCTACCAACTGCAAGTAGACGTGCACAGGTACAATGCTGTTAAAACCTTCAGAGCAGGGAAACAGGGAGAGAAAGCAGAAAAAAAAATCCAAGGCTCCTTTATTCCTTTAAGGCAGACAGGCAAACGTCACAGAAAACAAGACGAATGCGCAAGAAGGGTGGTGAAGGGAAGCGTGACCACTTCTGGCTACCACCCAGCAGGACAAACTTTAGACACCAACTCTTCATCTTTTCTTTTTTCCCAAATTAGGTCTTGCTGTTTTCCCAGGCCTCTTTTAACTCATCATGGAGCTGAAACGCTCATGTCAGCCTAGTCCCTTTTCCTATTTCTCCCAGACTAGGCTGCAGTCCTTTCCAGCACAGGGGGCA
Source organism: Actenoides hombroni (assembly GCA_024336885.1). NCBI lineage: Eukaryota > Metazoa > Chordata > Aves > Coraciiformes > Alcedinidae > Actenoides > Actenoides hombroni. The sequence goes on along the minus strand of WUAM01000179.1, from coordinate 17,914,354 downwards.
GAGGACAGGGAGCTCTGGTTTGTTCTTCTAAAGCAGCTCCCTGTTTTGGTTTGGGTTTTTTTTCCCCCCCCTGGAATTTTAAGCTACCAGCGGCGCACGGCAAAGGCACAAAGCCAGGCAGAGACGGCCCCCGAAAGCAGGGGACCCGAGCAGGAATTCCAGGGAGCAGCTGCTCTGCCTCTGCTCCGCAGCACACGCAGCTCAGCCGGACGCTCACTCACCCAGGGCAGACACAGCCCACGCTGCAGGGTTTGGTCACGCCGGGGACAAAGCGCACGGGAATGTTCTGCGCTTGTCCCTTTTCCTTTCCAGCTCCCCTTGGCTGTCCTCAGTGAAATGCTCAATGACTTACTAGCTTGCAATGCAATAAATAGATTCATACGACAGTTAAAAATTAAGCTGCCCGTACTTGATAAGCTGCATAATAAACCCCTTTCATGTGGAGATGAAGACAAACTACAGCTCTTGAACACAAGAATTCACTGCACTGAAAGAGGAAAGTAATTAATTCTGGTTATGCATACAAATTTCTACATCTGTTTCTTTAATCAACTATCTGCACACAGGCTGAAAAAAAAAAAAGAAAAAGCAGCTTATCTTCAGACTGGTGGATTGGGGTTTTCTCTTTGAACAGCCCTGAAGAACTGGAGTTCTTTTGTTTTCAGCTCCAATAAAAGTGCAGGAATGTGCTTTCAGGAGCACTGTATCACAGTAATCGATCAATCTCTCTTGAAAAGTCATTTTTATGATATGCCCTTGTTCTCAGGCACATCACTTTTGGGAACAAAGGAAAAAGAAATAAAAAAGCAGCTACTTAGTCCAATTCTTATGGCTCAGCCCATACAGGATTTTTTTTTTTTTTTATCAAATGTCTTTAAATTAATAAAATGTCTGATAACAATAAACTTGGCATTCAAGTGATTTTCAACACTTCAGGCTTGTCAAAGGAGGTGGTTCAGGGAGGGAGCAGAAGAGTTCCACCCAGAAGTCTAAACCCCAAAATTTATTCACAACCTTGTAGCTGCCTGACAACAGCGAGGTGTTTGAATTTCAGAAGGAGGGGAACAGACTGAGGTGTGTTTTGAGCAGTGACATCTCCCAGGGTGTGCTGCTGTGGCCTGGCCACATCACGTGTGGATGTGGGTCCCCTCACATGCTGGTCACACATTTTACATCACAGAACTTGAACGGCAGTTAACGTGAGATACATTCTCAAATCCCTCAACCTTCTGTTAGCTAAACCAGGATATGGCAGCTACACTTATACCTGGGGCTGTTCCAAAATCCCTCCCCACCCAAATGGAAGACAATTCCCCTGCAGTTCTCAGGAAAGCAGCCACAGTCATCATTTAGCCTGTTAAAAGAAACTTCAAGTCAACTTGGTCACCATGTTTAGCCCGGGAAGAGCTGAAGTTGACACTATCACATCTCCTCAGGCTCTGAATCAGCGGCATTCAGCTTCTCTCTCAAGCACTGGCAGGTGGGAGCCAAGAATCGAAAGCCTGGCTGAATGATTCTCTCTCAGCTCTCCTAGGCTGCGAACAGCCAGCTCTGCTGGGTCCCCTAAGCAGCAGGGGCACAGCAAGCCGAGGTTCATCTTGCTGCCAGGCACTTCTCCCCATCAGTCCCTAAGGAAGAGGGTGCAGAGAGAGGGCACTCACCACGGTGAGGTTGCGGATCTCCTCCATGACTCGCGGCCAGAAGGACTGGAGGCTTTGCTGGGCATCGCTGTTGCCGGCCGTGCCGAACCCTCCGTCCGTGGACATTCTGGTAGCTGGGAGGAACAAAAAGCAGCGTTAGCCGGGAGGGAGGGAAGCAGGAGTCAGCAGCTCCCAGAGATGCCCTCCCCGTCCCAGGACTACAGGAAGGGGCCCTGGGAAACTGTCAAAATAAGATATGCCAGTGCAGGTCTCGCAGCGACAAGGTGGAGGTACCACAGCCTCTGGAATTGGTTTTTAACATTTCGTTATTTTTCCAAAGATTGGAAAAGAACATTTAAAAAAAAAAAAAAAAAAAGAGAGAGAATTGAAAGCAAAAATCATCTCTTTATTCCCCTCTTAGAGCTCTACCTTTTCACAAGGAGTTACAAAACATAACTGATGCCCGGGCACAGCTCACACCTATTATAAAAATCCCTTTTTCTCTTGCTTGTTATAGCCAACAACAGCACAGGATACGGCAGCAAACCCTCCCCAAGCAGAAAGCAGAAAGGCAGTGTCAGCCCAGTATTATTTCTACGAACTGCAATGAACCAGTTTCTTCTGTGCCTGTTTGAAAGGTGTCAGTTTTTGTGGCTTGACACTATTGTGAAAACACTTTCCCTCCTTGGGTATAATCAGCCGGGGAAATGAACAGGCTCTATAAGGCAGAGTGTCAAAAGCACAAAGTAAGATTTAAAATTCAAATCCTTTAATTGAAACCATTTTTTTCAAAAGCCCCAGGCCTGTCGTTTCATATTCTGCAACTTCAGGATGTTGAGCAAGTCTGGCTAACGCTGAACTTACGCTGGGTGCTGCCTGCACGTCAAGACCTGCAGCTCTGCAAACGGCTTGATTTACAGCGTGTACCAGGAGGCATCAGGAACTTCCAAGGAGAAAATAAAGGGACGGTAACTGGGTGCAGGCTTCCCCACACAGCTGTGCAGCGAGGATGATGAAGAGGTCAGGACACGCAGCACTGATCAACCTCCTCCTCGGGTGACCAGCCCGTGCCAGGCACCTTTCAAGTCCTGGCTGACACAATTTCTTTTCACCCCATAAACTCCTAGAGCCAGTCCTGCCTTTTGGACAGGGAACTCTTCAGACAGTTCTAGTTAATATTAAGTGAAGTCAGACGCACAAGGTGGGAATCCCTTGGAAGACCAGGGCCAGCCTCCCTGGCTTCCTCTGCACGATGGCAGCGTGGGGCTCCAGCAGGATTCCCAGCAGGAATCGCAGCCTGGAAGGACTAGGGAGATGTGCCAAAAGCTCAGGCACACACAGGACCCGACGAGACACCACCCCACAGCAGGTTCCCATGCACGGACAGCATCTTGGTGAAGCCCAGGAGAGCCACCACTCCCCCCTCCAGCGAGCAGAGCAGAGGCAGGCGGGGAGGCACTGGCGTGAAACGCTCCCGGGGTCACCCCGAGCACCTTTGAAGTTCCCCTGACTGACACGCACACACCACGTACAAACAATAAGTCTCTGTGTCTCCCAACCCACAGCAAGAGAAAGGGGAGCTGCCTTGTTGGGAGGGCAAGAGCTGAAGACACAGACACTTGTGCATCGCCCTGCAGCGGGTAAAGAGACAAGGGCAGATTTCGCTCCGACGCAGACACACACAAGCCCTGGTTCCTGTTGATCTGCCCTGTGAAGCTTTATTTATTCCCCCTGTAAAGCTTTATTTATTCCCCCTGTAAAGGGGAAGCACAGTAACACCCACAACGCACCCCAACACTGGCAGGAGGCACCGGCCAAGTGCCAGTCACTTCCCCACCTACTCTTCCAAAGCGATGAGGATCCATAAAATCTCATTAAGAGATCAAAGAGATGAATGTCAGGCAGCGAGCTGGTTTCCTCCCGCAGCCTCCACTTCCCAAGGCAGGCTTTGAACGGTTGGGTTTTCCTTTCATCAACCTGAGAAGGGGACAGGGGAGGCGTGGGAAGTGCCAAAGGGGACTGGGACAGGGGGTGACAAAAAAGGAGGTCAGAAGATTGTATTTTCAGCCTCGGAGTGAGACGGGGAGAGCTCCAGGTAAGGAACCGATGGAACTAAGTGACCGGCCAGTTACTCGGTGACTCTGCAACAACTGTTTGCATCTAATACTATCCACCTCCAAATTAAGATGTAGCAAGTAGTTATAAAGACATAGAGAGATAAATATTCTAACGAGAGCGTCAAACTGGCGTTTGAGTCTCCTCTCCTTGATCTGCACTGTCAAACGTAGACAGAAAATAGTTTAGGCACATAAATAAAAGCTAATCCTTGAAATCTGCTCTGTACTTGCAATGTTTCAACACTAACACCAGACAGGGGCTTTTCTGCAGCTGGAGATGCAATCCATCTCGAAGACAGGCCAAAGCACTTCTCAAGGCTTTATTTAAAGAACACAAATTAGCTGCATTCAACCCCCTGCACTGGAATATAACGCTCGGCGTAACCCCTAAGAAATAACAGATATATAAAAATAAAATAGAAGCTAGTGGAGGAAAGAGGAAGAAAATTCCCCCGCTGCCACTTTACCCACTAGAGCAAATGTCTTGCATTAAATAAATGTCTCCGTGCCACTGGGACGGCTTTCAGGAGGAGCCAGAAATGGTTTACTCCAGTCATCTATAATTTCAAAAGTCCCGTTGATAACTAGAAAAGTTAACTCCTGTCTTTGAGGTAAACACAGGGCTGATTTCAGAATGGCTCAACCCCAGGACAACTGCTGCTTTAAGGGACTGGTCAGGACAATTATTAGGAAATTGAGTAAGAGGAGAAACAGGAGTCACCAGTAGGCTGATTTTCTGAAAAAACTTGAGAATGAAATCGCTATAAACCTCAAAAGAAAAGCCCAAGCAGATTAAAACTGCTCAGGACGTTACTACAATAATTTCTTGCCATTACAATACAGACACCTAAGCGGCGTTGAAGGTGTCTGTGAGCACCAGGGGGGGGACTGGAAGAGGAGGAACCCCCAAGCTGCCACGTAAACGCAGAGTGCTGGCTCTGCGAGCCAAAGGGTGCTACTGGAGCCAGTCCTGCTCCGTGAGGTAAAGCTCCCGCGGCCGAGGGAAGCGGTGTGCTCGGCTTTTAAGAATGCCTCGTACCAGGAGTAGTGCCAACACAAAACATACCACAGCCAGGCCAGAAGATAAGCCCACCAGAGGCGCCAGGGAGGCAGTGCCTCTGATTTCACAGGACCAGTGTCTAACCCTGCTGGTCCCTTTTGATACGCAGTATGCAGGCAGTTTTTACAACTTCATTACACTTCACCTTTCCTCCTCCTCTGGAGATTTCCTCTCCAGACTCGTGCGGAAGGGGAGAGGTGCTCCAAGGATCCTCCTGCTCCCCTCGCGTCCCACAGGGTAGGGCCTCTCAGAAGCTTTACAACTAAACCAGCCACTCTGACACCACCTGGATACTGAGTTAAATTCAAGTCCATCTCCCGCATCACCAGTTGCCACCAAGTGTAACCACAACCAGAAGGAACGTGCCGGTTCCAGCAGCGCTGCGGCTCCACGCAGAAGCTGGGCGAGCTCCTTGCAAGCTCGAGACGCGCTTCTGCTCCGCGCCCTTATTCCACGAAAGCCATCACCTCCCTGCCACGCTGATGCTGGATCCCAGCGGAGCCGGGTGTTGCTCCCACCCGGGATTGGCCGAACCACCACCCAGAGTCCTGGGAGCCTGCAACCTAAAACTCCAGGCTGTGCAGAGCTGCTCTAGCAGACGGGCCGAGATGAGGAGGTTCAAGCGCACACGAAACACTTTACTGAATTGGATACAAACCAACCCCTCCAAAAACACACCCAGCAAGAAATCGGGGGGTAGGAAGAGGGGAGACTGGGACACACCTGCTTCCCAGCGGCCAACCCAGTCTGTACAGCCCCGAATATGCTCCATGAAGACAAAGAGTTTGTTTCCAGACTAAGGGAAAAAGAAATGAAGGCCAAAAAAGCTGAGGCCTCCGCACAGAATGCCTGGAGGTGATTACCCAGCAGATTAGCGAGCACGTCGCACGACTACACCATCAACACTTGGCAATTAGAGCTTTTCTGCTCACCGGAGCACAACACCTTTTACAAATATTAAACTTACAAAATCCTGGGGCAGCTGACAAAGGCTTAAGAGCTCCACTTGAGTGGAGCACAAAGCAAGCGTGAAGACACCTCGAGTGTCTGGGGTTCTTTTTTGTTGTTGTTGTTGCTTGTTTAGGGATTGTTGTTTTTTCTTAAAACAGTTGGTAGTTTGTGCCCTTTCTTCAATGCCGTGGGAAGGGGGGGAGCAGTCAGACAAAGCTGCCTCAGCCTGGCTGCCTACAATCTGCACGCTTGAGCAAGAACCTGCTATTGAAAACACAAGCTACGGCATAACCATAAACTCGAGATCTCTGATCTCGCAATTCCACCCCGAGGAGGTACCCAGAGCTCTCCAGCTGGAAAACCAATGGCCGGGAACAGCCCAGCAGCTGCCAGCAGCACCCACCAGCCCTTCCCAGTGCCACTCGCCGAGCGAGCTTGGGGTCAGGAACCGGAGGACAACCCCCCTGGCCAGCGAGGGGGATGGCACAGCTTCCGACAGGCCTGCTTTCGAGGTATTCCCAAGCTGGCCTTGACTAAGAAGTCAACCAAACTGGGTGGAGAGCAGATCTCCGTGACATTTATCCAGCCATCTGGAGGAAGATGCAAACGGCGGGTGCCAGAGGGAAGCACGGAAAAGCCTCCGGGCTCTCGATGGAGGAGGAGGCAATAACTCGGCAGCGCCATCAAATGCCACAGAGCCCGGCGACAGCAGAAACGTCAGGTTCTTTGCATAGATTACAGTCGTGTTCCCTGGGAAAGAGCCCATTTTACAGGGTGCTGCATTATACGGCAGAAGCTGCGCATTCCATCCGAGCATCTTCCAGCTGAAGTAACAGGGAGGCTAAAAAGAAATGAGACAAGCTCAGACAAACATTCTGCCTCAACATCCTTCGATTACGGCGACAAATGATAACGCACAAATCTTCCTGGAAGCTGCCACTGCAAAACCAACTCCCCCCTGGCAGGTTCTACCACTGCACAAACACAGATCCTACCACTGCACAAACACAGACCCTACCACCTTCATGCCACCATGTTTAGAAAGCCCTGACCCACCCTCCAAAAAACCCCAGTACAGCCCTTTTTGAATTGCTGTTGGTTTTACAACATCCACTATCCCCTGAAACTCACAGGCTGATTTTTAGGACGTGGTGCTACAGAAAAGGAGGAAATGAGCAATGCTGTTCTTTTGTGAAAAAAATAAATAACTACCATCTTTACCAGCAAAGAGTAAACCCCAGTGCCACAGCACCCAGCAAAACCCCCCGCGAGGCCGAAGAATTAAAAATAGATCCCGAGAGCTGAAAAGTGAATATTTAGAATAAATCCTAATCCCTCCATCCTGTGACACTTCCAGCCTGATGCAATAACTCTCCGAACTGAAGCGTTCTGGTTTGGGAGCCTGTCCCTTGATTTCCAAGTAAAATGTGCAGAGCCCCACTTGCATATCTGAAGAAGGAGCTCCGGGGAGTAATAAGCAGCAGACACCTGATCCTGCCGGAATCAGAAGGAACAATCTAGCAACCAAGAACGAGTTTCACAGGAAGATTAAACAGGGGGTTATCTGAATGTAGTAAGATGCTTCTTTCAGGTGCAGGCAAAAGAGGAGCCGTGGATGTAGGCACCAGCCCCCTCTGCGAGGTGCTGCTCTCGTTCCTTCCAGGAGAGCCATTTGCTGGGTCAGAACAGCAAATGCAGAGGATACCCAGAGTCTGAAGTGGCCTGGGACAGCATCCTGTGGTCCGGGCAGCGATCGCGGCGGTTGAAGGCACGCGGAAGGGTTGTCCCTGAGCTGCAGATCCACAGCCCTTGTTTCCCAGGACGTTGTGCCCTGTGCTCTCTTCTTTTCAAAGAAGAAGCCTTTTGAGGAGTCGCCTTAATGGTCTAAAAATTGCTTCCAGAGAGACATCACGCCTCGATTCGCTCCACGTTTTCTTGTCTTTAAGATCTACTCGAGTCAACGTAGATAATCTCAGCCGAGCCTCCTCCCGGGAAATAAGATCAAATTTATTTCCATCCCAGTTCCCAACACCACCGTCACTGGGCGGAGGCCAAGCAGCACAAGTGCACGGCATGGCTGGAGACACAGAGGGGCCACAACCACGGCCAAGGATGACTTGTACTTGCTTCTGCGGGCGGCAGTGGTGATGTACAAACAATGGTTTCTTCTTCGACCTTCATATTCAGGCCTGGCCCACTTCGTTATGTAAAAATTTTAAACCAGGAACCCAATTCACATCGGCTGTGGTGCTGGCACCGCAAACAGATGCTTCTTCAAACCAGTGCCACGGAGTTGGTGTTGGATCTGTTTTCTGCCCCCGCGGTCAGCGCGGCTCTCGCTTCCACCAGGAAAGCGGGCAGAGCCCCTCGAGGGAACTCGCCTGGCTCCTGACACAGCCACGAGAGAGAGCACGGGGAAGAAGATGCCACCAGGAAGACAATCAGAG
>WUAM01000179.1:17853878-17865169 GCA_024336885.1 Actenoides hombroni | reverse complement strand
TTTGTGTGGGGAGTTGGTAGCTCCTGAAAACACACCAAGAAAAGACCCGCCCCCCCCCCCCCCACAACAGGATGTGGGGGAGGGGGGGGAAGAGAAAGCCCCCTTCTTTCCCCCCCCCCCCCCCCCCCTGCGGTTTTGAATTGAGGAAAGAAGCCCCATGATTAATATGCAAGCAGAGGACCATCAGCTCAAGGCTCACCCCATTAGCTGAGCAGCTGCACATAGCCACCCACAAGCCAAAGGAAAAGCTGCCTGTGTAGCTGAGCTTTGGGTGATTCCTAAACCCCCACCCCTCAGCTTTTCCATATTGTCACTGTTACCACGTTCTGCAAGAGCTTAAAATTCACCTTTTGGAGAAGCCTGGGGCAGCTTGAGCATCAGGGTGAAGCTGCAGCTCTAATCTCAGTTCTCCCTGCAGCTGCCTTTACCCCCAGACCTGAGTCCATCTTGTATATAAAGTGTCAACGGGCCTGATTCTGCCTCTGCTGAGCTCGGTTCTTCCCGTGCCATACAACAGTCCTGCACTTGTAGGCAAACACTGCTCTGGCCCCACCTTTGGGACACAGCCCTGCTACAAAAGCAGATGAGTTGGTTCTGATTTGGAGGAACAACCCCAAATCTGAAGTTGTTCCTCCAAATGGAGTCGTTCCTCCAAATCCCCACACCTGATGTGAACAACTCACCCCCACCCCGGACAGCAGCACTCAACACGCTCTGTTCGGCTCTTCAGAAACGAGAGGAGGCAGCTGAGGTTTCACCGCAGTTTTTTATTTGGGAATTTACATATACACAGGAGAAAGGAGATGGCAGAAGTCCGACTTCTTGCACACGCTGATGGGTTGAAGCAGTTGTGTTCTACTGAAGATGAGAAAAAGAAATCTGACCCACCCGCTTCAGATGCCTAGATTAAAATGTCAAAAGCTAACCAGGAAAGGGTACTGGGATTACACAGGAACAACAAAAAATATGGAAAAAAAAAGTATAAATTAGGATGCAATAGTCATTTTAAAAGTGTAAGAAAACTTGCAGTGGGCTCTCAGCCCTTGATAAGTTAACTCTCAGTTAGATCATTAAAAGTTAAATACATCAACAGCACATCCTAGACAGAAAAGCCACTCTGAAGTGCAAGTTTCACATTCCAAAGAGCTTGCCCCCACACTGTGCGAGAATCCTGCTTGCTCACGGGGGGGAGGGAGAGGGGTCTTCAAAATGACTTTGGTTCCAATGAGGGTTGGCGAGCCAAGCACAGCAAGGCCTCAGCTCCGGAGAACTCCACTCAAGGGAAGAGGTAGCAAGGCTTGCTTGCCCCTGGGCTCAGGTTCAAATCCAGTTCCTCAGCACCAAGCAAGGTTTCCACCCCTCCGCTAACCAAAACCCCTACTAATACTGGAGTTGAAGTGATTCTGACAAGGTCTGTCCTTAATACTGCCTGTGACATCAGATTCCCCACGTTCCTCAGTCACACCCCTGCTCAGGTACCCGGCAGGACATTAAGTGCTACCCAGAAGCATTAGTGGAGGTTTGTGCAAGGAGGGGGGTCCACCCCAGAAGTGTGCATTGACTGTGCTAAATACAGGGGAGCTCATGTTCTGACCACTGAGGTTTCACCGTGTCCAACAGTGCAAAGGCAGAGATGGGTCTCAGTTATGGAAAGAGGCTCGGGCTGGGCAGCCAGCCGGAAAGAAAAAACCCTGAATGTCTCATGGAGCAGTTTTGAAGAACAGAACAGAAGGCAAAAATGGTCACGACGCAAGGGATCATTTCCACATCTGAGTGCTGAGGGACTGATTGCTTCCCTGGGCACCTCCTCCACCCATTGACTGTCCATATCCCATCATGCCATTAGCTCCATAGAAGTTCATCCCGGCCATCTGCTGGGTCATCTGCAAAGGGAAGAGGAGAGAAGTCAAGGCCATGTCAAGGAGACTGCTGGCCCACAGCAGTCAAAGGTAAAACTCTTGCTCCCCAACATATTAAAGGCTTAAGCAAGTTCTTCTAAAGAGTTAGTGAACAGAAGTTACTGGCTTCTCGGGTGTACAACCATCTAGCAAGCTGAGGGGTGTTTCCTTTTAGCTGACGTTGCTCTGATCTTTGTTCTCCACCAGGCACTGAGACCTCAGAACATGTTACTCCTCTGCCTGAGGTGTCGGCAGCCCTCACCCAACCCCAGAAGCCAGGCTCTGAAAGCACTGAAGTCTCCTGGTAACATGCTAATTTAATTGCCTCCCTCGCCCTGCATCCACCTTTGGATCAGCAGAAGATCCCACCTCACCTGAGTGATGTTCCACTGAAGCTGCTGTGCTGGCTGCACGCCGTAGACGGGCTGGGGAACTGCTGCCATGCCAGCTACGTAGCCAGCCTGCTGAGCAGCCATCATCCCGTTGGGGACACCGATGACAGCCGCCTGCACGTTACCCACGTACCCAGCTGGTATGGCCATGGGAGTCACCATCCCTGCAGCTCCAGCCTGGGCCATCATTCCCACTGACGGGGCCATCAGGCCTCCCATCATGCTGCTGGAGGGGGCTACTCCTGGAAAGCTGGTATAGGCTGCAGCGGGATAGGCCATCTGAGCTGGGGCCATGAACATTGCTCCTAGAAAAAGGCAAGGAGACGAAGGGAAGAAGCGTGGCATTTCTTGTCAGAGGCTGGAATGCCAACCCGCAAAGCGGACAATATCACAACCCTCACTCGGCCACGACACCCAGGCTAAGCTGCTCATTATGCTTCTCCCCAGATCTCGAGCGGGAGCCACCCGCACGCCCACATCTCTGCCTGTCAACCATCAGGACACCCCGCCCACTCCGAATGAGCGCTCTGCCTCTCGACAGCTCTATTCTCAGCTCCGGTACCTTGCGCGGGGAGCTGAGGCGTTTGAGAGCCGTACAGGGAGAGGATGGAGTCTTTAGAGAGCTGCTTCTTCCCCACCTCTTCCCCTTTGCCTCCCGGCTCAGGGAAGAGGTTCAGGTTTTCAGGAACAGAACCGGCACTTCCAGATGTCGGCATAGAGCCAGTGACCTGAGACAGAGACAGCACAAGGGCAAGAGCCACATTCAGCACTGGGGGAAGACACAGATCATCTCATTCAAGCATCTGACCAGGCTTTGTCAAGCACTGCTGTTCCCTGCTTACCTTCCTGGAGTCAGAGCTTGATCCCACCGATGCAAAAAGATCCAGATCCTTCTCTAAGCTGCTAGGCCTGCCATTTGTGATGGTGGTGGTCACAGGAGCGTCTGGAAGAGACAAAGCTGTCATGTTTGCACAGATGGCCTCGGGCTGAGGAGCAGCCTCCTTGCCAGTTGAGCAGTTTGCACATATGGCACCGAACCCAGTGACCTGACCTGGAACCTGCTTCAGCCAACAGACGTTACCAGCTCTTCGCTTGTCCTTCGGGTGCCAATAAGGAGCTGGCTCAGAGGACCAAGGCAGTGCCCTGTGCCATATCTGTCCTATTAACCTCAGAGAAGCCAGGATGTGGCTGTGGTGGCCACTACAGCTGCTCCTGCAAAGCTACAGGCACCAGCACTGCTCCAGCATGAAGGAAATCATACACAACAATTTTCTGCTGCAGTGCTGAGCACCGTGCTTGAGTTGCACTGGAGCAGTTTAAGCAAAACACTCCAGAATTCCTATCAGATACTGTTCACCTGACATGGAAAATAAGCACTAAAAGCTCATCAAACCCACGAGATCAAAGACAGAGTGATAGGGTCACTGCTACGAGTGCAATAGGGCTGGAAAGGCTCTTACCAAGTCCTAGCAAGTCCATTACTGGTTCAGTAGATTTAGGAGAACTTTTTCTAGACTGCTGTGTTTCTTCTTTCTTTTGAGGCTAGGGAAAAAGAACACCAGAGGTCTTGTTCAAATTTTGATTTTACTCCCACACAGAGGTTTTAACGACAGATTAACCCTTAAGATCTCCCTCCCTCCCCCAGTGGACAGAAATGCTTCCAAAGTGAACAGAATTTCAGACTGAATATTACATAGTTGTTTTATTGTCCCATTATTGGAACCCACTGTCAAATTAACCACGCTCTAAACTAGGAAGAAGTAACAGCTCAGGCTGGAGAGCCAAGCAGGGAGTAGCTGGATTCCAATCTGCTCCGCGTTGCGAGGCAGAGAACATCTGCTTAGTGTCAGGCTGAGCAGAGGAAAACAAGCTACTACCATTAGTGTGACTCAGTGCAGCCACTGCTATGACTGAGGCCAGAAAAAATGCTTCCATAGCAAGCTGGTTTACCTCTGCTCTGCTTGACAAGTCTTTACAATTGATCCATGGTCATGCCTTTGGTCTTACCATTTTCACCTTCTCAAAGATGATAGGTTCCAGTTTTCTCTCTGACACTGCCTCATTACTCCTTTTCCATTTGTCATCCTTTTCTTTCTGTAAGGAAAAAGCCACTGGCATGAGGATCAAAACTCATGTCGTCATTCCAAGAGAAAGTCCATACAGAGCTTTACATGATGCTGTTCCTAATCTAAAAAAAGCCTCGAAGACACAGATGAAGACGTTTCAGACTCGAAGCCAATCCCGCATTGAGCAAGGAGATGACAAGATGGCCCTCAAAAGGTACCCTCCAATTTAAACTTTCTCCAGAACAACTGAATGCAATCAGCCTTGGATGAGAGGTCAGTCACTAATAGAGGAAACGTTTCAACTGCGTATTTCCACACAGTCACTGCTTACTCATAAGACAGACACACACTTGGATCTTCACATGCATTCAAGCTGCTGGAGAAGCGACGAGACACTAACCCTAAAGGCGTTGATGTCGATGCTTCGGTCCATGTATTTCTTCTTTTCATATTTATCCCGAATGAAGCTCTCCACAGCTCTGAGCAGCTCGTTAAAGACAAACGATTCAAGAACAGAGCACTTACGTAGTACTATTTGACATGTGGATACAAGGTACAGGCTGTAACCAAACCCACATCTGTTTAAAGAGTAACTTTCTTAAAATACTTTAGTGTTGGATCCAACTACTTTAGCTACTCAATTTTTGCCCTTGGGTTATTCCAAGCACGACGGTGCTATAAAAGGTACATTAAATCAGGGCTTAAATTCCTAGCGTATTTTCTGCACTGATGTGGATCTACTTCAACCACCACTTAAGAGCATACATGTCATTAGCACAAATCACACAGTGGTCAGAGAAGTGGATCCTGTGCATACAAAAGCAATTCCGTGACCAGCTTAAGATAAAAAAATGATGCTGGAGATGCTCCTGGGTTTCTTTACGTTCACACCACAGTACCCCATTGCACTCTGCATCTAGAAACCCTCCCATAGAAGCAACAGCTTCATTTTTCAGATGTGACATTTTATCCACCTCCACTGAGAATTTTAAATGCTCAGCCCTTCTGAAAGTCAACCCTCCTATTGGCACAGACTCTAAAGTGCACCTGGTGCAATAGCTGCAGGTTGTAGCACTGGTGTTCCAGCTGCCCACCCTCAGAGCTCGGCAGCCATCCTTTTAGCTCTCTCCTTCCTTCTGGAAGCGAGCAGCCTGTGGGCAAAACAATGCTCGGGGGCTGCCCAGCTAGGAACTCCTCCTCACAGCTGATGCCCAGGCACATGGAGTTAAGCCTCCTCTGCAAGGAGAGCAGCTGCAAAGCAACAAGATGAAAAGGCTCCGTGTTTCCCCAGCAGCGAAGGAAGAAAGGATGCTGATCAGTCTGAGGTCGCCTGAAGTTCTCCGGCAGGTAGGCTTCATAAAGCCGATTTGCTTTGCCGTTGCCCATCTCTTGCATGCACTGCAATTCAAAAAAGAATTCTTCAACCGTTTGTTTCACAGACATTAAAGCTCTCACACACACCAGCATGCCAGGAGTCTACCTGTGTTAACTAGAAGGCACAGTTAGGACCTTTGAAATCTGTTCTGTACCCGAAAGCCAGTCTTCAGGCTTTAGGTGCAGGCCTGCTAGCTGGCATTCCCTGATTGCAGTTGCTGTGGTATCCCCCCCTCCCCCTAAAATCAGCCAATCCTCAACACCACAGAACAATATTTATTCAAAGGTAAGATAAATATCACAAGCAACTTAAAGTCACTCTGGAAGTCCAGGATTTGACTTCTGGAAACCTCAAGGAGAGGAGGTGAGCAGCAGCTCCAGACCACAGGTACCTTTGGCAGTTTTAGAGAAACTCAGAGCATTTGTCTTCATCCTCTGAGGTTTGCTGATCTTGAAATTAGGATGTTTGGCCCTCCCAGTCTAACCTAGCTTGCTATCTCCCTTCCTGCCTCACTTTCCACACCTTTGGCCTACTCAGACTTCATTTACTTCCCAGCTGCCAAAGCCCTGCTCACAGAATACCCACTGTCCACGTTCCAGTCGTGTTACCTGTATCTGTTCTTGTGTCCACTGGTCAAGATTGACAGATTTTACCCTGGATATATGAACTCCGAGGTTCCTGTGGATCCCAGCACAACGAATACAGATGAACACACCAATGTTCCAGGATGCCCATCGTGGCCCTGCAAAGAGACAAGCGTTTCACACCGTCAAGTCGATCTGTAGGTGCCTTGAGCAACTGAGAAACTGTACCAAGTGAACTGGGACTGAGGTGTTTACATTTTCATCCAGATTAGAAATTGGAACTGAACATCAGCAGGATGCTTAAAGGTTGTCTCCCATTCGTGATACTTCGAGCTAGTAATTTATTGCCTCCCTCTTCCATCTTGAGAGTTCTAATGCATGACAAACAACTCTAAGAGAAGGAGGGAAGAAAAATAGGCATTCAAACAACCCAAGACACTACCAAACCCTGATTTCATCTTGCTTAAACTGATATAACAGTCACATCAATAGAAGTCTGTGATCCTGCTTTAGCAAGCGAGAACCTCTCAGAAAACCTTATGCAGGGGAAATGGCTCCGGAATATTCACTGCTGCTCTAGGAAAAGCAGCATGAGATGCTCAGTTTGACACAGGTACTGCATCATCAAATCTGCCGGTAGCCTTATGCGGGAAGCTACAGCCAAGAGCAGCACAAAGCCCACAGCTTTGGCCACCAAAAATGTAGGGCCAGGGGCAGCCCCCCAGGTTACAATCCTCCCTTTATGAGAACCATTAACAGTTCACTCGCAGTTTCCACGGCTCTGATCAGATTGAAGGTTAGCATGCGGCTTGCAGGCAGGCAGGAGAGCTCCAAGGTGTAGAAGGGAGATCATGCCAGGGGAAAAACAAAACAGAAAAACCACAAGGGAGAGATTAACAAGCTTAGTTTTACTCACTGCAAACAATTCTCTGAAGGAAACCCAGCAACATGTTACCCAGGGGACAGCAGAGGGCCACAGGCACTGCCACCACGTGCAGCCTCCTGCCCAGCCAGGGCCAACAGACCCTGGCCATCAACACCCTTGGTCCCACAGAGGGAAGACCAGCTTGGGAACTATTCCTCTGACATGCAAGACAAGCAGGTTTGAACACTACATCATCTGGCTGGAGATGCCAGCCATCCATGGGCCAGCTTCTGCCAGGGGCTGCACACCATTGTCCATGGCTACTGGCTGAAGAGCCACATCCTGAATAAGGGACCCAACAGTCCCCAGTCAAGTGTGCTAGCCCTTTTTATAGGCATTACAGGCATTGTTCTGATGAGTTATTCAATCTTTTCTTGCTAAAGTTAAAATAGCAAGCCTCAAAAGCTAATGAGACTGAGGTGGGAGGGGGAAGAGGGGGAAAGTGTAATTTCAAAGCCCTAAAAAAGCAGCACTCAATTTGTCTCTCCTAGATTTGCTAGATGGTTAACGGTTTAATTCCTATTTACTGGGAAAGACTGGAGTATCCTGAGGGATTCAGCACTGCTAAAGCAATCAGGGGCTCGTGGGCCCTTCCAGAGCACAGGCACACATCTCCTGACTTACCTCTAGTACCTATGTCAATGAACTCATGTTAGGATTTTTAAAAAGCTTTTAAGTCTCTGGGCCTGTCCTGCTGTTGCCTTCTGCTTTTGTACTAGAAGAGAGGCCCTTGAGAACGACACTAATTTAATGATGTTGATGAAAGTCACATCCCAGCTTAGGAACAGCTCTTGGTGAAGACCTCAGTAGAAGCATACTCTTGTCTATACCTCAGCTCCTTTATTGTACCTACTACAAGTTCAGGACTCAGCCCATCAAAGTCAAATGACCCATACTTTTGACAGCCCCTAAGTGTGCCAGTTACAAAGCACGGCATGGGAATAAAAGGCTTATTCAGTGTTACACCTGCAGCACACCCAGGTGAAGCCAGGAAACCTGGAAGCCTGATCTTCCTTTTGATTTATTTGTGGAGTTTCCTTCCAGATATACCCTGAAGGCTGTAACATGAGGCTGCCAGCAGGATTAAGCATGAGATTCAAGGTTAGATTTAAACTCTAGATATATTTAGCCTTTATAGGACTAAAAGGATTATCAGTCAGCTAGATACTCCATCAGGGCTGTAGTAATCAGCTCACTGGTTTGTCACATGTACGAGCTCAAGCCACTGCAACCTCCTACCCTGTGATGCCACACAAGGGAATGACTCAGTGGCACAGACTGTTACACCCATCCTGCTTTAGTGATCCCTCATCTGGGAGGCAGGGTCTGAAACAGCACGGACTGAGTACAAGAATGACACCTGATCACCCCTACCTCCCAGCTCTGGAAGACCCCAGTACTGAAGCAGCTTCACTATGACAGTTTTTTGTTCTGTTTTGTTTTTTTTAAGTAACGTTTAAGGCTTTCAAAACTCCTCCTATCAGCCAGCATTTGGTTGGGTGATTTCACATATTATACAACCAAGTTCTCCTCACTGATGCTTCCAGGCAGGGTTTGGGCGGCCTCGTCATGCCAACAAGTACCATAAAAAAAAGGGCTTCAGATCAACAGACTAGAGATATGCCAGAAGTCTGGGGACAGTCATTTTTGGCCAGAGACAGGAGAAGGGTGGTGATCCCAGCAGTCTGTTCTGACCCAGTGGTGACTCCAGAGCCACACAAGCAGGATACCTGGGTGGTTCTCTGAAATGCTGCCTGAAGCCTACAGCCAGCTCCAGGGATCTGCAAGGCACACGGATTTGAGCCCTAGATCTGAGCATCCCATGCTTTTGGATATCACCAGTCATCTCTTTAGCTTAGGCACACAGCTCTGTATTCTACCAACATGACGATAAAGAGGAACAAGACATGGCTACACCCATCCAGAGTGAAAAGCTCCTTCAAGATAATCAGCTGCATGAGGGAACCATTCGCCTCGACAGCAGTGAAGGGTCGACAGGAAGGTGCAACACAACAGGGTAGGAGCTGCTGCTTCAACTATCAGGGCTGAGCAGAACCGTGGCCTGGCCACAGTGATGTGAGGTGAATGGACTTCATCCAGCAGAATCAAACTCCAAATAACTTCATGCTCATTAAAATTGGTGCCTTGGGCAGTGAGCAACATGACAGGTTGGGGTTTTTTTCCCCTGAAAATGAGGGTTTCCTGCACAAGATGTCCTGTCCTAAGCAAGCTGCCACCAAGGAAGGGCTGGGCCAAAGCCCAGATGTCCCACTTAGGTTGGGTCAGCTGCCACATGCAGGGGTACCAGGCCAAACACACATTCTTACAAGTCCCTCCGCTTTGCTAGTATCTAATGCCTCCAACCATTAAGCCAAGACAGTATTTTTACCATTTCACTTTGTATAAAGCACTTATTTTTGTGGGTAAGGGTGACGGGTTTCGCTGCAAGCGCCAACAAGGCTCCCACTTCCCTCTTCTGGGGCCACGATGAAGGAGCTGCCATTAGGAGTCACAGGAGGAAGTGAACAGTAAAGGTCTGACTGGGGAGACCTTTGCACAGTCATTTCCCCAGTTTCACATGCCATTTTCAAGGCGACTGCCTCGCAGCAAGCCCCAGGTGGTATTTACAGATGCCATTTCCTTCACACTTCGCAGCGCTTCCCCAAAACTAAAAGCGAGCTGAAGGCCGCACAGAAGCCACAGCAACCGAGCGCTAACAGAAGGGGCAAAAAACACCTCAAGTAGAAGCGAAGGGCAAAACTTTTTCCAGAGAAAGCTGGTTTTATATTGGCGAGTCACATCAGAGCCCACCACAGCAGCATTTATCAGCACTGCTGGAGCTCTACCTGCCCTCGCGGCCTTCGCGCACACCCCGACACCACGCTAACCGCTCGCACGGGGAGCGCCTCACCCCCCGGGCTGCAGCAGGGAAACTTATAAGCAGAAGGTTTCAGGACAAGGCCAACAGCAACGTTCAGCTTGTTAAAACTGCTAGAAAGAAACTGGTCCTCGCATGAATATTCTCACTAATGTTATAAAAATGGTTCCCTCAGGGCTGGCGTCCTCGCAGTCACCAGCTGGCTCCAGAGCTCCAGGCCCAAAGGAAAACTCGCTTCCCATATGCAAAACTGGGAGCTGGCTGCGCTGACAACCAGTATCAGACACACGAGCCTGATGCTGCAGCTGCTTCGCTTTCAGTACTGTGGCTGATTTTTAACAGCTACTGTAAGCAAGTTACTTGGCTCTACCCCGAGGTGAGCATGGCTTGTTCTGATCAAGCATCTCGTGCCCCTGCACATCACCTCCTGAGTGCACAAATCCTCCCTGGACAACACCAACCACCTGTAGGTGAACACAGGATTAAAGAAAATTACAGTTTTGAGTAAGAATCAAAACAGGCTTAAGAGCCCAGCTATCGACTCAGTTCTGGCACAATATTAAGGTTAGATCAGACCACCTTGGGATTTATTCCTAGCCTGGCAGTGGCTGCAGGAAGATCACAAACTTAAGAGCATCTAATGCTCAGTCAAGTTTTCATTTTAGAAAGCTGCACTGACCACTTGAGTGTATTGCTGAGCAAGGATGCACCCAGCAGAGCCTAGAAAGCTACATGAGAGCTCAGCTGCCCAGTCGTTGCTTCCAGGAGACCCTTTCACAGGTTGTTTTATATCCCAGCCTGTCAAAATAAACACCACATACCAAGCTGGACATACCAGCTCAAGTTAGCACCTAAGCTAGCATCATTAATGCCTACAAGGCCTGCCCAAATGATCTGTCCTTACTGAAGGCTCCCAATTCCCTTTAAAACCCCAGCACAGCCTGGCTGGTCCATATCATGTCTCAGTCACCCACTGAAAGTTCACACCCTTGAGTTTTTAATCAAGGGATTCCAGGGGGATTCACTCCTCACCCTCTATTCAGGCTTTAGGTTTTGGATCAAGCTATTCATGCAAGTTTCTTCAGTAATAACCCTCCAGAAGGCGTTTAAAAATAAAACAGAAGCTGGCTGCAAAGCCAATGCTCTTTTTTTTTTTGGGGGGGGGGGGGGGGT
>WUAM01000179.1:17787240-17803610 GCA_024336885.1 Actenoides hombroni | reverse complement strand
GACTGAGACCATGGCACAAGTGTAGATTTGACCTTCTGAAGAAACGTCCTTGAAAACATGATTTAAATTAACTGCAATGAACATTACCAAGAAATTTGCTCAGGTTAGTAAGTTTTCCAAGATTTAACATGATTTCTCCCTTCTCTCATTTTTAATTACTCAAGCAGGTCTGCACCTTGGTAGTGAATCCGATGCCTGGTTTGGAGGAATTGCTTTTGTTGCAGAAAGAATCACCCCAAACTTGACTCGGCATCTTTGGCTCCGTGCCCTGCGCGAGCACAGGCAGCGAGGGGATGGGTCTGAGACCAGCTCGGGGTCCCTCTGCAGAGCTGGCTCCCCGCCCGCAACACCGACCTGCTCGCGAGCATCGGCTCGAGTCGCCTTTTGTTGAGATTTAGGAGGAAAATTGTTTTTGGGGGAGGTAACTCTTGACAGCACCTGCTGCTCACCGGGCTTGCGAGTCCCCAGGCAATACCGGGGAACGTCGCTTATAAAACCAAGCGGTGAATTTTGTCTTCACATCCTTTCTTTGCAGTCACCTGCTGCTCTAGCACCTGGGATTGCTGGGCTTTGTGTAAATATAAACGAATCCTGGTGATACTCTCGTCTTGTGAGACAGCTGGAAACGAAGCAGAAGGAGGTTGGTGGCCTCGCGGCCATCCTGGCACAGATGGTGAGGAGGGGGAGGGGGTTTTTTATTTGCACCTCCGTGATTAAACCCCTTCCTCCTCCAGGAGCCGACCTCGCAATAAAGCTGCTTTGCCTCTGTTGCTGGCAGAAGAAAGAAAGAAAGAAATGCATCAGAGCCCATGGCTTTAAATCCCTCCTGTAGAACAGGAGGGAGCGGTCGGCGAGTTGTGCAGCAGCAGGGCAGCGGCAGGAAGGGCGTCCAGCGCAGTCCCAGCGCTAACCCTCATCTACTGCTGCACAGAGGGAGGAGGACAACGCGTACGAAGCTGCTGCTGGATGCACATCCCATTTTGCAGGCCATTAAAACATGGGAGCAGTGAAAGAAATTGAACCCAGCCAGAGAAGACAGATGCTATTAGGATAACACTCCAGAGAAAATCAAACCGGTCAGTGTGAAATCGATTCCCCTCTCCCCTCCTGAGAGGGTTTTCACAGACATGGGTATCACCAGCCCTGAGAGCAGGAGCCCAGTGAGGACAACCCACGAGTCAGAGCAAAGCAGGTCTATTATCTCTAGATCAGCACCAATCCCCAGCGCTTCAAAGGCACTTTGAAGTGTTTGGTGTGTTGAGCAGAGCAGGGGGGACATCATCACGTGGCTCACACAGATATGGAGAGCAAGAGACGGATCCCTACCCTGCCACAGCAGCTTTTCCCAAGGGAATGACATCCCAGTGTCCTGGGCTTCCATTTGAAGCTGCTATTCAGAAGCCCCACGGCAGAGCCCAGTAAGCTGCAAAGCACTGGGCTGGTTTTAAACACCCGTATGGTCCCCTTACTGGCCATTTCCTACAGCGAGGGGGGCTGTGGATTTATATACTTCCAGAAATCCCAAGGGTTCTGCTTTCCAGATGGCCAAGGGGCCGAGGAGGCACTGAGTACTGCTTGCCTACAGGAGAGAGAGCTCAAGGGAGACCCAGGGACTGTCACGGCTGGGAGCTGGGAAGAGAAAAGGAATTAATTTTCTGTTCTCTGTGGCCATTTCAGGTCAGACAAGCAGTTGTCAGGTTAAACTGCAGCAAGGGAGACTTAGAGCGGATACAAGGGAAGATTTCTACCTCAAAGTAGTTTAGACAAGCTCTTTTAAGCCCCTTCCTCTGTGTTTCAATAAATCATAACATTTATCTTGTGAAGATCTTTAAGCACCTAAACTCCCAGGAGATTTCCAGCGCTGCCTAATGCCCCATGACATCCATTAGCACCAGGCTCAGCGCTCGCAGACATCTGCCTGCAGAGCGCGAGTTAAGCACAAAACGCTGTTGAGATTTCTGACCTAAGTCCCTTTTCAGAGGGTAGAACTCAGCCCGAACTCTCTCCGGCTCGTGGCTTTGAAATGAGGCGTCAGCGTGGGCTGCGCTCCCTTTGACTGCTCCTGCAACCTGAGGAGCCTCCCCAGTACCTGTATCCCAGCGGTCCAGGGCCTCCCTGGAATGATGCTGGTGGGTTGTCTTCACCCACTGGGGCTTTGGGCAGGATGGGGCTGGCTCAAAACGCCCGTGCCGCATGGAGATGGAGGTTAAAACACACAGGCAAGCACTTTACTCCCACCCGGGGACCGGCGATGCCCCGTGCCCGACTCTGGGTGCCGCTGGCACCGCACTGGCCGTGCTCGGGGGCCGCCCGCACACCATAAATGTAATTTAAACCCACCTCAGAGCCCCTTTACAGGTTTGGAGCAACGTACAACGGGCTCAGGACATCTGAGGCTCGGGAAAGGAAATGGGAACGCAGCCTCCAAAGCACTTCTCATCCCAGAGTCAGCAAAGCACTTAAGCGTGCAGTGAAATGTCACCGAGCACAGCGAGGACAGGAAAGCCCAGTGCTTGCTTTGCTGAGCTGGGGGAGCCAGCGGCAGGGCAGGGCTCAGCTGCAGAGGCCAAAATCCCATCCTCTCCTCACCTCCCGCTGCTCCAAAACCAAGCTCTGCCTCCCAACTTTCCCTCCTCAAAGGAAAGGGCTCCAGAGATCGCTGGCCATAATGACGACATCTACATGGGAGGGATTCAGAAGCATCTTCCCTCTTCTCCACTCAATGGCCCTTTTTAAGGAAATCCACATTTAAGTAAAAAAAAAAAAAAGAAGTCATCTAAAACCAAAAGCAGAAAACCCCAAACAAGACCAATGAAGAGAGGTAATTCCTCGCTGTTTCTTCTCTAAAAGAAAGTTTCTAGATGAAAAGTCTCATGATGGACACGTGACTGTACCACTGTTGACAAGAAAACACTTCAATGGGTGCATTAAAACTGACATCCTGTCAAACTTTCAATGTCTGAATGATTTTGCTTTCCTTAGAGGACACACAGAAGCATTACACTCAGAAATCATTGCTCTCCTCCACTGGAAAGCCAACAGGTCTAATTATCACCTCGCTCTGCTGAGGCCTGGTGCTGTGGCATTGGGATGCTGCAGGATAATTAAAATCCCACCTTTCTCCAGAAAGAAGCTGCAGCTTCTCATTAAAACAAGATTTTCAGATTTTTGATGCCCCCTTCAGACACAGGAGTGAAAAACCTGCCAGGTGTCACTGCTGGTGGAGCTGGCCCCGGTGCCAAATAAAGCCTAATAAACCCCAAACTCAACATGCAACAAAACTAAAAGCTCTGTTTGCGCCCGGGGGGTTTATGGCAGTGGCAGAGGTGCCGGGTCCCGTGGGCATCACCCCAGTGGCATTTGACAAGAGCCAGCAAACAAAGGGAGCGATGGAAACCGCTGTGGCTGAGCAGGACCGAGACCTTTGTACCCTCCCTGAGCTGCTCCTGCGTCGAGATAAATCAAAGGTGAGACCCAGAAAAGCTGCCTTTTATCTGCAACCAAAGCCAACCAGCAGGGCGGACGCAGGTGGGCAGAGAGGAGCTGCCACGGGCAGGTCCCAAGACACCAGGGTTTGCAGGAACCGCCGTTTCTCTCGTCCACCCAGCAGTGAGGGGTCTGACCCTGCTTAGACCTGCACCGGGAGAGCGATGGCACGAGACACTCCCCGGCACCAGCACAGCACGAATAACACCGGCAAACCCCCGTGTCCGCAGCAGGGAAGTCTGTTCGGAACAATAACTCTCCCAAGCAATACGTTTGTCACAGGCAGGCAGGTTCCTGCTGTACACAGGCACTTTTTCCCTCTGCTGACCATCATGGCAGACTCTTCATGACGGCTGTCCACGTGGCATCCAAAGGTGGCAGCCACCTCTGCTCAGTGCTGATAAGGTGGGCGCGTGTGTCGGGCGGACGCGGAACTGCTGGAGCGAGCCCCGGGCAGCAGCCGGCACCTCGGACCTGCCCTGGCAGCAGGGGATGCACACCGAAACAGAATATTACACCCTATTTGTACATATATAAACTCAAGCCAAGCCAGACCTGCAGCCAGCACCACGCGTTCACAGAGAGCCTCTGACAGACTCTCTCGCAGAGACACTGTGAAAATGGGTTTTTTCCACTGGCACCGATGGTGCCGCTGCTCTTGCCGGCGCTGGAAGGTTCAACTTGGGTCGTGGCCAAAGTCTAAGTGGGGTAATTCTGTTCTGCTGCCAGTTTAAAAAGCCTCCATGCGCTCACGGGGAGAGATGGATATATATCTAGCGTGCGTACGCACAGATAACAATAAACCCAATAATTACGTTAGCATTAGCTACACATAAGCATTTAAACCTCATTCCGCATTCAAGCCAGGACCGCATCGCTAACAGCCTTCCCCCCAGCGCCGGAACCTGCCCGTGTCCCGGTACAACACAAAACTTCCTTTGGCTTCTGCACTGGGTGGGCTGTCAACTCACATCCTCTCCTCCAGCCCAGATGCTGCAGCCACCTGAGAGCACTGGGAAGCTCCCAGCAGCACAGGGCTGGCACTGGGAGACATGGTCCTGGCCCCGCTGGAGGTGACCGTGCCGGCACTGGTAACGAGTTGGGTTTTCAGCAGGTGTACTTTGCAGGCACCAGTGCCCGTGTTTATCAGCAGGGAACGCGTGCTACAAATCGGGCCAGGTGAAGAATTGATTTTTCTTTTTTTTTGGTGCTCTCAGACCTGGAAATGTTTTTTTAGAAAGTGACTAAACAAAACAATCCTTAAAAAAATCAGAGATGTCTTAGCGAGGCAATGAGAATAAATAAAACATCTTCTTCAACCTCTAATTAATTGTTTTGCTTTAGATGAAAGCGGTTTTCTATAAGAACCATAGCACACCAAAGAACATTTAAGTGAAAAAAATGCAAATCCAACCGAAAACTACAGTCAGACTTCAAAAATCTGACCGAAAATGTTTTGACATATTCAAAATCTGTGTTTCCATTTGTTTTTTTCTGACACAGACTCCTTAGCGAGACGAGAAGCGCTCGCAGCGAGCTCTGGTGCAACTGAGCTCGAACCGGGTGATGGGGAGAAGGGGAACGGGGTCCATTCGGGGTGGTACCTCCACGGCCAGACCTCGAGAGGCAGCTGCCAAATAAACCCAGGCTTTTCCCTTCAGGTTTTCCAAGAAGAGCAAAGAGTTATTTACATGAACGCCGCGCGCCGTTTCACGCGCCGGTGGGAACAGCTCAGCCGTTATTAGCGACGATCTGATCCGGAGTCGCGCGCTCCTGCGACGCCGATCGATAAGGGAGGCAGGCAGCCTGCACGGGGGGACCTATCGGCGGGGATCTAATTAGTTTTTATTACTGTAATAACTCCACGGCTGGACCTGATGCTATTAAAATAATGAAAGCTTTATCCCTGCAATAATTATTTTTCCCTTTGAAAGCGCGTATGGATGCGCACCCACACGCACCTATGCACTGGAGATAAGAGGATGAGCTCGAGTGATTAACTCTCTGAATATGAAATGGGGATTTATTTTGTAATTTCGCTTTTCAGCCGAGACTTGAACAGCACTCCGTGCACGTCACAGTGTGCGTGGAGCAGGAAAAGGGCCTCTCCATCATTCACCCTGTTAAATTCCCAGGGGCTCCACCTCTCCTGCTACCTTCTTGGCAGCGCAGAGAAGAGGGGACCCTGGGGAAAGGCACATTTGTGTGCCCTGAGGCCGGGGTGATGGCCACAGCAGAGCGGGATTTGGTGGCTGTAGGGTTCTTGTCCTTTCCGTGGGCCAGGGTGACGTGGCACAGAGCATGGGGCATCCCTTGTGACCAGGAGGGAATCATTTCATGCCTCTTTCCTCTCCTGCTGGCTCTCCCTGGCAGATGCTCCAGAACAGCAACAGCTTCAGAGTAAGGGGCTGGACCTGGCTCTGGCAAGATGGAAGGCCAGCAGTTGTAGGCCCTTATCCTATACAAATCTTTTTAAATCTGAGTTTCTGCAAACTGCAGCTTCTCACCCTTCAAGCAGCGACCATCCCGAGGTCCCTCATCCCTGCGGACTGTGCCCCCACGGCCTCACTCAGCATCTTCTCAGGGGAGCCAGAAACACGATTTGGCCTAAAACGTAAAGTTGTGTAACCTAATTGTGCACATTAAACTGTGATCGCTTAATACAGCGGCGATTCTCAGCTAATTTGGGTGAAGTCAAGGGTAGAATTCCCATTAAATTACCTGGGCAGAAGGAGGCATTCTCACTTGCAAGAAACCTCTGTTTCTTTATTGCATCCTGCGCGTTAATGCACCTCTTGCTTCATCTTTACACCGCAAAGCAGCGCAGCCATTCCTCAATTCCTCCCGTTAATTTTTAATACAAGCCTACAGCAACCTGCTAGGAGGAAGCAGGCAGCGTGTGGGCTCTTGGCTTTGCCTGATTTATTATGTTCCACCTTGCCCGGCTTCAGATCCTCTGTATATCACGGTGCGATCCATAAATCCACCAGCAATTGTGGTTATTCGGTGCGTCAAGCTTCTGCTCTCGCTTTTCTTGCAAGCTTTCGGGAGCTGGCAGACACGGGGCGTTGTTATTCCTCCATCCCTCCTCCTCAGCGTTGCTGCTGGAGTTATTTATTTCTCTCCGTTCAGGGTAATTGCCAGAAAATGAAGTTCTGTCTGTTTTTGCCAAAAGGAAGAAGGAATCAGGGGCTGAGCAGAAAGCCCCGTTTGCGGCACGGTGCAACGGCCAACTCCTCCAGCAGCCGTGGCTGGATCGCTGCCCAGATGAAATGAAGGCTGCTCTCCTCCTAACCAAGCCTCCCTCCGCATACCCCTGGTTAGCACCGTCGCTCATTCACTAACTGACTGAGAAGAAACCCAAAGCTCTTCGGGATTTTCAGGGAATCGTGAATTCCCAGCTTGCTGACAGTCACAGCACTGGTTAGGTAATGGGTTTCAGGAGAGCTCTGTGACAAGTTCCTTCTGCTGTCTCTGGCTGAACTCCCCCTCCAGAGGCACGGCTTGGGTGCGGGGCCAGATCCTGCTCTCCTGAGCCCTCCACCCAGGGCATCCTATTGCTCCCTGCCCTTCACTCTCCCAGAAACCATCTCCCCAAGGCAGACACACTCTCTGAGATGCTCAGCCTCTCTTCACAGCTTCTCACACGGTCCTGGGTATCTCCGCCCTTCAGCATCCCTCTAAACCACTCCACAACAATGAGGAGGTGTGGAACAGAAGCGTTCAGGTGCTGCCCACCCCATCCCCAATGCAGTGAATGCCTCCCTGCACCCACAGCTATGGGTGCTGGGGATCAGGGGCCTGGGGCTTTGCTCCCTCCAGCTCAAAGGTGGCAGCTCCCAAGGACGCAGCGCAGCAGCAGGAGGCTGGATGTGCCAGTACAATACTTAGTCTCCTGCTGCTCTGTATCCTCCCTCCAGGTGATGTTTTCCTGACAAAGAAGTGGCCTCTCAGATGGCTGCAGGCCTCCTCAGAGAGCTCGGGAGGGGGGTGATGTGCTTTGTTTTCCCCTCTTGGAAGCACAGGGTTGGAGTTTTTATTCTTCAGCACTGAGAATAAGTTAATAAGAAAAAAGAAACAAAGAAAATAAACAGCAGAGGCCCGTTCCTACAGCACAGTGGGACAGGAGGAAGCCAGGGACAGAGGCTGGATGCGGCTGCTCACAACCTGGATGCCAAGGTGAGGGCTGGGGGAAAGCCACTTGCTGCATTGCTCAGGCACAGGCTCCTGCTGAGGAGCTGTAGGTTGTGACCCATCCTCCCCTCTCCTCCAGAACCCCCAACACCCAGCCTGGCTTCCCCATTTCAGCCCGACGTGGTCCGAAGAAGGGCTGACTCTTAAGTGTCTGCCCCTCCTGCTCTGGTCCAGGTTCCACTGAGGGGACTGTTCTCAGCAACCCCTTTGCAGCTGCTTTTCTACCTCACTCCTGCAGTGGGATAATGGCTTTCCTCTGCTTAAAACAAATTAGATTTTCCCATCAAGAGCTAAATTGCAGGACTTTTTCACCAGTAGATCAAAGGGCTTGTGTTCTTCCCTGTTTAGAAGTGCTCCTGGATGACAGCAGAAGGAATTCACCGCTGCCTGCCCAGCAACTATTCACCCTCCAAGGGGGTTTTATGCTGATGCCTCTGATCAGAAAAGGAACTTCTCCCAGGGGGCCTGTTGAAGGGATACTAAGATGCTATTAGAACATCACCTCCTCTGTCCTTTAACTTGCAGAGAGCAATAAGGGGATAATCAGTTGGTGCAGTGTAAAAGACCCCAAAGTTAGCTGCCAGTGGCTGCAAATATAAGATGATGCTTCAGGAAGGCTCCCAGTATTAAGCACAAGTCCCTGAAATGTGCTAGTGCTTGGCAGTTTTCAGATTATTTATGGCCTTTTATGCAGAACAAACCTGCCTGCCTCCACAGGCCTCCCCGTCAGCTGGCTGGCAAACAAGCTGACATGAAAAGCTTTATGAATAACACATGGAAACAGAAAATAAGAATGATAATACAAGGTAGAAGGGAAGAGAGAGCCACCGTTTAAATAATTCTGCTGTATTGCCACCTGTCATAAATTATGGAGAAAGGCAAGCAGGCCAAGGTGAAGCTGGGGCACAGCTCAGGGGATGACATGCTCAGTGGTAGAGATCTGCAGCTTCCAAACCTCCGGGGATCGCTCTGGCAATTTGCCTTGGCTGATTTGAATAAGTCTTTGGGTCTAGTGTTAGGTAGAGACATCTACTTCTGGAGGCAGGAGGTCTGCTCTGCAGTGTGGTGGAAAATGAAAGGTCAGCATCTCCCATGTAGCAACCCTTCCAGCATCTCCACTCAAGCCAAGCACCCTCTCGCACATGCTCCTCACACCGCACGCTGTCACTCAGAGCACATCTGGAAGCTGTACAGAGCCAAGCCTCTCCCTTCTCTTCCCAGCACTTACTTTCTTTCTTTAGACGAGGGACGGGGACGAGGACGCGGTTAGCGCGCGAGGAGGTGCCCGGCGCGCGAGGACGGGGAAGCCGAGCACCACGGCCCAGAGAAAAACGGTCCGGCGCTTGCCATCGGTGACAGACTCCTCTGGTTGGCCCGATGGTGTAAACAGGAACGAATCCTGTCCTCTGGAAGAACAGCCTTCCTGGCCCCATCGGCAACTAACGTCCCAGAACCTCCAGGACTAACGGAGCGTAAGGAGAGACTGAGTCAGATCTGGGATGTAACCGAGGGCTGCCATCCCTCACGGTGCCCCACTGCACGCTGGGGATGGGCCTGGATGGGAATCCTTTCTCCAAGGGGCTCAGCCCCTCTATGGCCATCCAAAAGAAGGGAATTATTCTGGGATGCCTTTAATTTTGACTCCCAAGTGCTGTAGCTTCCTATGCTGATAGCTGGAATTTCAGCTGCAATATTTCCCTTGGCAAAATCTTTCATTCTTAATAACAGGGTATAATTGGTGCTAATTAATATGAAATGCAATAAAGCAAGAATTCCAGACACTAAATTGTCCTGCAGTTCTCTTGGTTCTCTGAAGAACCAAAGTCACACGTTTATTTGTCCCTCACCTTGTCACAGCCACGTTTGCGGGCAGAGGGGACGCGCTCGCAGCCACAGTGTCACACGGGTCTGCAGGAACCTGTGGCTTGAAATGAACATTGCTGCCTGTGAAAGCCATTCCCGACTGTTTATCCCTGTCTGCAGGCTCGTGCTGGGATGACAGCCACCAGCCATGTCTAACTACCTGCTCCTGGATCCACACTCTTGAGAAGCTGCCCCAGAGATGGGCCAGGAGCCAGCGCTCTGCTCCTGCAGCCATCGGCTCTGTCTGGAAGCTGGGCTGTGGATCAAAGAGCTTCGCGTGCTGGAAGGTCGACCTGTGGACCAAAGCCACCTTTTGCTTCTCCAGGGCCATTGCCTAGGGGCCTGTGCTGGGAGCAGACACCTGCCAGCTCTGCCAGGAGGGATCTGCGTTGGCACCTGGGAGCGAGCAGAAAGAGTATCTGGCTGCTCATCCCTCACACCACCACTCACCACTTGTTTTTCTGTTGCCTTTGATCCATCTACTGCTGTCATGTCATTTATTTCAGCCACATCTCCAGGAGCCTGGTTTCACTGTTTTCTTCTGCAGCTTCCAGGAGCTGAGCCTGGAGATGCTGAGAGAAGGGCTCTGCTGCCTGCAGAGAGGGTGGAGGTTGTTAGTTCAGGCTGTACGTGGTAGCACCCAAAAACCACTTCAGGAGTTAACAACCACCCCTCATCCCTTCTGCCAAGAGCCATCCAGAGCCAAACGTGGGTCTGAACATGAAGAAATCTGCCCCCACTGCAGACTGCATTTCAACAGCTGCACCTCCCTGTACCCACGACTGGCTTCTTGCGCTTCATTAATTCACACAGACTTTTTAACTTCTTTTTTTTTTTTTTCCCTTCCAAAAGCTGCTGGAGCTTATCAGGAGATGAAAGATTGAAGGACATGCATAATTAATAGCTTGGCTTTATTTAAATAATTTAATTTTGCCGTCACATCTGCATTCTTCAGGTATAGCTTTAATTCTTTAATTACAGAAGAGCGTGCAACAGTGCTTTGCCTGATTAACAGCTGAAAATTAAGGCTAGATTGGAGTGGGGGGAGAAGAATGTGTCAATACAGTAATAAGAATATAAAGTAGCTTGATAAAAGAGGGAAAAGTATAGAGTGTCTTCAGCTAATCTATCTGCTTTAATAGTCCTCCATCCCAGGACACTTCCAGGAGGATTTTCTGACCATCAAGACAATGGAAGGGGTCCCAAAGAATGAGGAAGGGTCTCCTTCGTAGGTTGAAATGCCCCCCTGCCCCAGCCTGGGCAAGCAGAGAGGGATGCCTGCCCTCTCCTCTCCCCACTACCAGGCTGGCAGGAGCCTGACAGGTCTGGGCAAACCTCGAGGCACCCCTCCAAAGAAAGGCTGACTTGCTTTACCAAGTTTTGCAGAGATTCTACTATTAATGCTGAATTTAGAGAGCAGAATTTAGGCTCGAGGATCAAGAGAAGCTGAATTCTCTCATCACAAGCCGCTATTTTCAACTTCTAGAAAGGAAGAAAGAAAAAAAAATAAAAATCCCTTGGTCAGTTCAGGCAAGTGCATTTGCGAGCGGGTACCCAGGGACCAGTACTGATGCCAGCTGCAAAAGGCAGTTCTTCCCCTTGGCTCTGTTCCCAGCCCAGCACTGAGCAGAGGTACATCAAGCTGGGGTGGCAGCAGGGAATAAATAAGCTAAAAAACTGCATAAAGCATCTGAAAAGAACCAAGGACTGCAGCTTCGGGGTTCTGCCTCGCACAAGAGTGGCCGAACGCGGGGCTGCTGATCCTGGCTGGGTGCTCCTGGCACCGGGGAGCTGCTGCACACCCGGGTCTCCGGTTCCTCCTGCCCAAGGCTTTTCACTGCCCCCGAATCCCATCTTTCCAAGCTTATCTTTGTTTTCCTTTGGTGGTTTTGTTTTGCTGGTTTATATTCTAATGAGGATTTATCACTAATAACAGGCAGGCCAAGATGCAAATCTCAGAGCAAGGGAAGCCTGGCACAGGTTTGATGAAGAAAAGCAACTGTACTGAGGGTTTCAAGTGCTGTCCTCCAGCAGCTAGCCAAACCTTGGGCTTGAGCAAAGCTTTGGGAACAACCTGGACATTATTTTCTGTGGTTTTTTGGGGGAACAATCCTGAGTTTTCCCTGCAGCTGCTTCCAGCATGCAGGGGAAAGTGTTTGTTTGTGGTTGCGATGCTCCCTGGACCTGTTTAAAGCTCTCCTGGGATACCTGGACCCCTGCACCTGGGTGCAGGCAGCGACCTCCTGCAATGAAGTGCTCATGGAGAGGGGAACAGAGCGGCTGGCAGAGGAGGCAGCTTCAGCCATGCCCAGGAAAGCTGCTGCTGGCAAAGGCTGGTGGACAGAGGCTGCAGTCCCTCACCGGGGCATGTGCACAGCCCTGCAGTATTACATGGAATGGGAAGATGATAATGATGAATTATCTCACCTGTCTACAAGGGGAATAATTTTCTCTTTACTGGAAATACTAAACCAGCTTCTTGGACACTCTAATAGCAATTTGTCATCACACAGCACCTTAAACCCAAGCGCTTTACACCCGTTTGGCACATGCAGCCTACTCATTACTGGCTTATACTGGCGTTGGGAAATCCCACTGGAGCCCCCACCTTTTGTATCCCTGAACTGGAATGTCAGCTCAGGGGTTTTCCTTTCTCTCTCATGTGGATGGACACAACATTTTCCCCCCTGTCCAAGTAGCTGCAGGTCTCCATGGATAAGCTGGCTGAGAGTAAACTGATCAAGAGCTTTAGCACCAAATTGTTTGATCCTGACCCTGCACGTGTTGGGAGACCACAAGTCAGCGAAGGTGGGACGCACTGGTCCAGACTGCAACAGTCTGGTCTTGGGATGGTAATGGGGATGGAGGCAGAGGGGAGGAAAAAGCACCGGGGGCAAGAGGCAGAGCAACAGCCTCAGCCAGCCAGAGCCGCTGCTCCAGCCACCCCTGCACGGGCTGGCCACGCGTGACCTCTCCCCCCCCCCCAGAACTCACGTCCCTGACATCTGGCACACGGAGCCCACCCCCAGCCCCTCTCCGAGCCTCTGGCGCCTGCTCCTTGCTGCCGGTTGATTTCCCTGTGCAGTTAATTATTCCAGCATTTCATTACTCACCTCGCTTGGTAACAAAAGCATCTCCAGGTGCTCTGTCGAGCCCCGTGGAGCGAAATCGGTGCAGCCGTAATTCCCTCGGACAGCAGCACCTCCTGCCTTCCTCCCAGCACCGCGGCCATGGCGGGAGGAGGAAGAGCCTGCCCTGCCCCAGTACCTGCCCCAGCGCGCAGGCAGCGGGATGCTGATGTGCAACGGCCCATCTACGGACCCCTGGACCCAGCAGCATCTACCCCCAAACCAAACAAATGCCACCACGACCTCGGCTGGAGGCACGACCGGACCGAGGCAGGGTGGTTGCTTTAACTAATTGAAACAATCAAGATGGTGTTTTCTTTCTTCGGGCTAAGTTCTGCCAAAAAAGCACGGGCAGCGGCAGCCACGGGTGGGTCGTGTGCGTGGGACGCCCCAAAGAGCTGATCGCTTATTTACAAATCGCCGACACAAACCGCTGTTAATTAGCTCGGCAAAGGCTCATTGTGCTGGCAAAATGAGCACCTGCTGGAAGGGCTGAGATGTGCCAGTGTGGTTTAAATGCTATTTATTTCTCGGGGGACTTGTCTGCGGAGGGTTTGGGAGCCCTGAGAGATGGGAGGGCTCCACAGCCCTGTCCTGCTGGGACGCTGGCTCTTCTCACACCTTCGCTTTCTGCCGTTTCCTTCGCGAGCGGCTGATTCAGGGTGAGTGGCTGGAGCGGGAGGTGAGGTTACACCTGACACTGCCAGGCATCAGGTGGTGAGCAGAGACCTGCAGCAATTCATACCATGCCTAGAGCTACAGGACTCAGGGCTGAGCAGCCCCAGGGCCCTTGTTTGCATGCTGAACACACCACCAAGAACCCAAGAGGATGCACCTCAAGAAGGACAGTAAATCCCTGTGCAGAAGACTCCAATGCCCAAACCCAGCAGCAATGCAATGCTTGGAAACTGAAAAATTATCACCTTTAACACCAGCAGTGAACACCCAAAAGCCAGGAGCTGAGCCTGCAGCCAGGGCTAAACAGCCCGTCCCTGAAGGACCTGAACAAGGAGGGCACCCTTGTGAGCTAGAAGCAGAGAGGACCAACCTATTGGCAAAGCTCTGTGGAGCTCCAAGAGGTCCTGACCCTTTTTCCTCCATTAGTGTCCTCTGAAATCCAACAGGAACACTACTGCCGCCCCAAAACTCAAAGCCAAACGCATCTCAGGCTCACCATGCCATGAATTAGTCGTACCAAACTTCGGCGCAGCCCAACACACGACTCAGTCTGCTGAAAGCTCCCCAAAAAACCTCAGCTCTGTCGACTGCCTTCCCTAACAACCTTGTTTCAAGTAAAACCAGATGAGGTCGGACAGGAAGGGAACAAACCCAAAAAGATAAAGCATCTGTGATCTGGGAGAGACAAATACAAGGCAACGTGAAAGCCGCACAGAGAGCATCAAACTCGCGCCAGTGAAGCTGGCGTGGGCAGAGCAGAAGCAGCAGCAGGACATCAAAGACCCCTTCTTTTTAAAACAAATGTTATCAATCGGCGCTGAGACACAAGCTAATTGCAGTCAGCCATCGGCGAGGGGGAGAGAGGAGGCGTTCAGCACAGAAAGCAGCCTAATTAAAGCAAATTGGGCCATCCTGGAGCAAAGGCTCTGGAGCACAGGGCTGGGAGGGAGCACGGGAAGATGGGGTGCCAGGGCTCTGTGGGCCCCGTTATCCCACCTCCCAATGCACAACACGGTTCTTCTGCCTCCCTTGACAGAGCTGATTAAAAATCTGCTGGAAAAGGAAAATAACCAATTTTGCTATAGAGGGGAATTAGCTCGGCGCTCTGGGAGGGGGTAGAGATAAGTGATTACTTCCTAGACTATGCAGAATTTGGGCTTGAGTGAGGAGGAAGCTCCTGGCAGCTGGGGAAGAACCTCCGCCCGCATGGATGAGGTAGAGAAGTGGGAACATCTCACAGGGGAACTGCAGTAGCTCAACCAGCAGCTTTTTACCATGGTCCCGAGGACTGATGGACTGCACCATTCTGGCAGGGGCACAGAGATCTTTCTCACAGGCTGATTACTGCTGCAATTAAATGACTAATTTGTTGTCTGGTTACGCCTTTCTCTAGGGCTTAAAGAGATTAAAGTTTTGCCCTGTTGCAGATGTCTCATTTTATAGCCTTGGCTTTTAAGCTCCAACACATCTCATCTGGAATTGCAGCCAGAGGAAGGGAGAAGAAACTGGAGGAGGGACAAGGGCACAAAGGTTGTCACCCCACAGTGTCACTCTCAGCAGCATCATTCCCACCTTCCTGCCCTTGGGCACTGAGCTGCAGGGGGATGGCTGAGGGATGCTTCAGGGTCCCCTCTGACTCTCATCAGAGGCTGATGCTTCCTATTTGGGTTGCAGCGAGGCGACTCCTGCCCTACGCTGCAGGTGTAAAGACTTTGCAGTAGGAAAACCACCAGTGTGTGAATCCCTAAAACACAGCTTAATACAGGTCAGAGCAAAAACATCTCAACAAAACTCCACCGAGGAAACCAGGAATGAAAACGTGTCTATTTATCACTGAAAAAATTCTCTCAGAACATGACAGGAGACATGTAACAACACATCCAACGTCCCGTCCCAGCTAGAAAATTCTCTGCCAAATTAATTCCCAACTTAAAAAGCAACGTGAATGCAGCCCCAGACCTGCGTCAGGAGAGATGTTCCCAGCAGCTGGTCTCTCTCTGGCCCGTTGTGCTCCTCTTTTCAGTAGCGATGCTGAGACACAAACCACAATTTCAAAGGTTTTTGTTTGTTTCTTTGAGAATCTCGTCCAAGTACCTGTTTTCTGATGGGCTCCTGCTGCAACAGAGGGTCCGGGAGCTCCCTGCCAGACCGAGCAGCGATTCCTGGCCGGAGGGGGGGACCACAGACCACAGCTGGAATAACACCCCATCCCACCAGCACAGAGCAAGTGAGGAGAAAGGAGAGCACCCAACCGGGTGGCAGACAGATGCTGGCCAGGTTTAGCTCCCCGCCAACCACGGCCAGACCAGGGATGCCTTCCCCAGGCACCGCATGGCTCCCTGGGACGGGAGGGATAACCCTGGTGTTGGGAGAAAAAGGGGTTTGGTCTTGCCTGAGTCCTTCACTATTTCTCCACGTCTTCCTGAGAGCCAGGACCTGCTTCCGAGCAGCTGGGGCACGAACCGTGTCCGCGCAGGCTGGTCCCCGCCGTCCTCGTGCACGCAGACGTGCGCGCGTAAGCGTGCGCACGTACGCGCAGGTCGGCAGCCGGAGCATCCTGGAAGAAACCTCTTTTTTTCACAGCTCATGGGAAAAAAAGGCACCAGAAAAGTGTAAGAAAAGCAATGCAAAAATTTATATTTTATTTTAATTCAAAAATTTAAAATAGCTTTCAAATTCCGTAAAGTATGCCTGGACACCATGGAAAGCCTCATATACAGAGACAGATAAATTAAACTGTATATACCGCAGACAAGCCAAGTGTATGTATAGATTACATATTTACACTCTTATGTAAACCATATTTATACATTTTATTACATTTACAAAAAAAAGCTGATCTCCCACTACCGTTTACTACAATAATGAAAAAACATTTACATTGTGTTTCATAACTGTACAAACTTTTGATTCATAAAAATATATCTCTGTACAAAAGAGGGATTTTTTTTTTCTTTTCTTTTTTTTTTCCCCTTTTTTTTTCTTTTTCTCTTTTTTTTTTTTTTTTTTTTTTTTTGTTTT
>WUAM01000179.1:17761891-17787140 GCA_024336885.1 Actenoides hombroni | reverse complement strand
CTTTTTCTCTTTCTTTTTTTTTGTTTGTTTGTATGTTTGTTTTGTTTTCTAGACACAATGCAAGTCCTCTGGGCACAAGGATGGAGAACGTCACGTATCGGGTCCCAGCCAGCTTGCAAAATAACGGGACAACGCCCCCTGCACCTCCCTTTGTTGCTTGGGCAA
The DNA here is from genome assembly GCA_024336885.1 of Actenoides hombroni. NCBI lineage: Eukaryota > Metazoa > Chordata > Aves > Coraciiformes > Alcedinidae > Actenoides > Actenoides hombroni. The sequence goes on along the minus strand of WUAM01000179.1, from coordinate 17,786,975 downwards.
CAGCAGAAAATGGGGTTGAATGGGCTGAAAGCGGCGACTTCTCGTACAAGCAGCACTTCCCTTCCTGCCTTGGTGTTAAAGACACCTCGGGTTTGTCTCCTGCACCTTGACACAAGCTCCCCCAGGGGACTCCAGGGCCTGGAACGGGATGGGGATGTGGAAGGGTCTGGGAAGCAGAGGGGGGGTTTGCCGTGGCCGTGTGCCCAGCTTGGGGGGTGCTCGCAGCGCGGAAGTGCTGCCTGCTAGAAGAGGCTGCTCTGGAGCTCAGCAACAGCAGCAGCCTGGAAAGAATCAAGCTCTGCTGCTGGGGGGTTATCATAAGGTGTTTTGGGTGTTGCAGGAGGAGCCAGGACATTGCCATTGCTGGCACCAGAGCACCAGGGGCTGCCAACGGGTGCTGCCCTCGGGATCTGCCACCCAGGGGACTCTGGTCCCTCAGCCGTGTTACGGGGGCTGGACAAAGGTCAGGAGAACAGGCCATGGGTTTGGCCAAGGGCACCAATCACAGAGTGATTCAGGTTGCAAGGGACCCTGGGATCAGATCCTGGCCAGGAGAGCAGACCTGAAGGCAGGGACCAGCTACGAGCCAAGGAATGAACCAGGCAATCTCCTGGTCTCGCTACACCAGCGAAGGAGAGGCAGCCCCAGCCCCGAGTGCCACGCACCCCGGTCAGGGTCCCCTCTTCTCACCCTTCAGCTTGCTCTGGGGTCCGTGTCCTGTGAGCTGGAGGTGCCCAGAGCAGGGCAGGCACTGCTGCCAGCCTGGCCTGGCTACCCCAAGGAATTTGATCCCACCATCAGCTGGTAGGTGAAGCCACCTCCACCCGTTCGTGTCTTTGGCCCAAGCTGGGGGCACAGAGCTACCTCAGTGTGCCCATTGCTGCCCGAGCTGGACCAGGGCTCTGGCCCCTGCACCCACCTCTCAGGAATAGATCAGGCACCTTTGCCTGCTTTGGGCAGCATTTTTTGACAGCATTTTTTGGCAGGCTGGCTGTTCAGCAGTTGGGCTGCAGAACGCTGCTTACTCTAAGAGCGCTGAAGGAGACAGAAGTAAAAAAAATAATATATATTTATATACACACACACACACACACACAGAGTAAAAGAAAGACAAACAAACAAACAAAAACAACCCAGAAAAAAACTACCCTGTGGTTTTCCTAAGACAAAACCTCAGCTGACGTTGGGGAGGGGGAAGGCAGCACTCCCAACACAAGCACGGGTGCAAACACCACGCCAGCAGGCTTCATCCTGTTCTCCCTCCGAGTCTTCTCTAAGAAGCTGCTGCTTCACTGACACACCCCGCTCGAGGTCAGCAGCACTTCGCTCGACTTCCAGGTGGAAAATGGCACTGCTCGACTCCAGCCTGGCCTAAGGAGCAGTGACTCAAACCAAAGAGCCCCCAACCCCGGGTCAGCAGGAGCATCTCTCCTGTCCGAGAGGACAGCGGCCGCGGAGCCACCGCTCTCTTGTAAGGGAGGAAAAATGTCAAGCGCCTTATCTGCTCTGGCCAAAGCCAAGGCAACCTTCCTGCTCCTGGGAAATAAAGGGAACAGCTTTGGAGAGAAATTAAAACCCTTATTGCATTGCCATTTGGAGGATCAATACGGAAAGGGCAAAGGCTTCTGAATGCTGTTGGGGGGGGGAATCGGCGTTTGTTAAGAGTCCTTTTTACAGAGGGCTTTGTCCCTTTGTGTCCGTCAGTGATTTCCTGATCAGGGTGTTTGGACCCAGATAACATCGGCAGCTGCTGGGAGAGGGCCAGAGGTGGGAGATGTTTCCTCACCAGTCCCGAGAGCTGCCTGGAATCAACACGGGGCAGAAGAAACCCAGCAAGAATGCCCAAAGGGAAATTAAATATGGGGAAGAAGAAAAAAGCTTGCAAAGCTTTGCTTTTCTCATGGAAAAGGTTCCGTTTGGAAACTCTTCCTCTGCAAAAGCCCTGGCTTGGAAAAAGCAACAAAGAAATAACCCACGTGACCAAACGCAGACAAAGCCAGTGCCACTCCTGTCCCATACTGTCATTTTCCATCACCCCCCACCAGCACCTCGTGCAGGGCAACCTGCTTTCACCAATCCGTTGTCCAAACTCTTCCCAGAGCGGGAGGCAGTTGGTTGGACCCCACACAGTCCACTGCTCCCTCCAGGAACGCGTCACCAAGAGCTGTAAAAGCCTTCCCACCACCTCACCTCCCAGGTCCTCCACTTCCCCAGGCATCGATGTTGAGCTGAGACCCCCCAGCAGGGTGGGAGAGAGGAGCTGTGCTGCAGCAGACCTTTGGTTGGCTTCGTTATCCACGGCAGGATGGAGAGAGGGGGGTGAGGACGACAGAGAACAACCCAGCAGTCTCTCAGGAGCTAACGCAAAGTCCAACGAGGTGTAGCAGCCTCTCCACAGCCTCAATAAGGTTGGGAGGAGGGAGATGAGGAGGGAATGGATGGAGACTAGTGAGGTGGAACACAATCATCCACTAGACATTGACCCCGGAGGAATCTGCGACAAGGGGAAAGGAAGGGGGAGAGAGAAGCAAGCAGCCTGTTATTACCCACACAAAGGCTGGGCACGTCGGCAACAGCTTCCTTATCTCAAGCTAAGAGTGTCCCAGTCTAGAAGTGCTCCTACAGTCCACTTGGCACTTTGGTTTATGACATTATTTCCCTGTGCCTGGGCAGTAAAACTTTTAAAGCCCAGTGCTTCACCCTCCTCTGATCACCCTTCAAGACACCCTGTCTGGAATGATCTCTCTTACAGAGATCACACAGCAAATGATCTCTCTCAAGAGAATTGGTTTTCCCTTCACCTGGTGACTGTTCTGACCCCCAAGCTCTTTGGATTTGCTTTGCCACTGGTCCCCAGGAGGTCCTGCCCCAACTGCCAGCGACCACCCGAGAGCCAGAGACAGGGATGCTGGTTTGGGTCTCACCCTGGGCAGAGATAACCTCCTGGGCAATCCGAACCACTGCATTTAACAAGCCACCGACATAAGGAGGGTGGTGGCCCTGCCAGGTCCCCTCTGGTCCCACTCACCGCGGCGGGGCCGGGTGCTATACAGCCGTGCACACGGTGCTGACTGTGAACTCCGTCTCGTTGGCCATGATGTCTGTGGGCTGCAGGTTTCGGTCATACATCGGGTTTTCAAACGTTGCTCGGACGTTGGTGTTTTCGTGGCCTGCGTAGCCATTGAATGGGACTTTTGGTCTTCTCCTGCAGGACATCAGAGAGAAAACGCAGAGAGGTCACGGCAGCTCCTGCTGTAGCCAGCTCAACAGCCCTCAGGAGCCGGCGGGAAGGAAAAAGCTGCTTCTGAAGAGAGTAGACACCCGTGGGTAAGGCAGAAGGGATCTATAGAATAACCCGACTGTAGATCCACAGCTCAGGCAGCTCCTGGGCTCTGCCATAGCCCACGTTGCCACAGCGATGCATCGATCAGGAGCAGCAACTCGTCTACAAGCCATGCAAAGGCAGCTCCAATGCCCAAGTACGAAATTCACTTTCCCTCGTCCTACTCAACATTGCCACGAATCTTTCAGTGGTCACAAAGTGCCCTCCCTGCTCTCCCCTCCCAGCACCCTCGCCCCTCCACGCATGCCTGCTCCCTTGTTGGGTTGTTTTTTTTTCCACCTTCTGAATTAAATGAGAAAACAGATCTAAGGGGGGATCTAGATCTGTCACCCTCCCCCCTCTGATTTATTCCACCCACCAGCATCATTCCCGAAACCCACCTGTGTTTGTAGAGATAAAGCACAAACCCTGCAATAATCAGGGCTATGAAAGGCACAAGGATGGCAGCTGCCACAGAACTGCTGTTTGATGCAAAATGGTGTCCTATCGATTCTGGATCATTTTCCATCATGCTGATGTCTGAAACACAGCAGAAAGGAACACATTTCAGAACGCCGCTGTGGGAAACAGGGGTTTGCTTGAGTTATGGGTTACATCATCATCATCATCATAATGAGCTGGTAGGAAGGTGTAAAAGGTCATCAAAAGCTTCCGAGCTGCATGAAGAATAGTTTGGAGATCTAGCCCAGCTTAGACATCATCCTTTATTTAAAACTGCAATTAAGGAGAGATGTAAACAGATTTATGTTCCCCAAATGCTCCAACTTGGATGCTTAAGGTTAGGCTTAAAGGGAGACTTTCAAAGGCTGCAATTATCAACATCTAATTCTCCATAAAGATGACAAGATTCCAGCATCAGACTCCAAAAATCCCAAGAGATTGAAGAGCTCAAGCCACATTTTAAGAGATATTTAGGAGCTTAGACTTTGGGTTGTCTAAATTCTCAAGTGCCTCTGACTTCTGAAAGTGAGATGGAGATACTTTTTGAGGCAATGGGACTTGGGCTTTTACATCAGACATCCGGCAACACAGAGAAAAAAGTGTCCAGGTGCCATTTGTGGCTCCAAACCGTGTCTCTGAACAGAAACCTGCTTATCTGAATGCCTCACTTGGCTCCCAAATAAAAAACGTGGCCTTATGTTGTTGGTCTCTCACAAATCTTACACCAAGGATGGTTTAGCTCCCCTTGCCAGAGCATCCAGGGTCAGTGTTTAAACACAAGCCAAGGCAGAGCTGCTGCATCAATCAAGGGAAAAAGGAGCAACCAGAGGAAGTTTACCAAGTCTCTGAAGGCCAAACTGCCCGAAGCCTTTGCCACGCACAAAGCCCTGGTACACAAACGTGCCGCTGGAAGACTCTGATGAGACCTGCAATGACAGGAGAGCAGAAATCAACAGATTCCTTCAACACTTCCCTGGGATTTTAGCACCCATCTGATCACAGCCTCTTGCAAATTCATAGGTAGCACAAATTTGAGTCAATGTCCCAGAAAATCACGGCATTTTTTTTTTAAGAAGTCTGCCCAACAACTCGTTAAGGCTCCCACACCTCAAAGGAAGGGAAAAAAATAACTGTGTTTGAAATAAACTACAGAACATATTGGTGATCTGACAGGGACAGCGACAGCTCCGGGCTACAAATGGCCATGGGTCAATCAGATGCGTGTTGCTTCTAAGCTCCAGTGGATCTCTTAAGGGCATGGGAAGGTATCAGACAGAAATTGGGGTGAGAAGTTGACTCCATATAGGAAGATTAGTTCCTCTGGCTTGACGTTCAGGAGATACAAAATGTTAACATGGAATTAGTCATGTTGGTTATCTGGAAGACTTACAGATTTAAAACCACGGGGCAATAAAAAGCCCACAGAGCTGCAAGGGAGCATGGACGAGCAGACTGTGGCGTAACGCTGCCTCGCGTGCTGGAAGGATACCCTATGACCCCTCTGAGCAAGAAGGTCACTGAAGGACACCAGCCTCATCCTGCCACCAGCTAAAGGAGTCGTTCCCTCAGCTTCGTTGAGAGAAAAGCTGGAGTTGTGATAACAGCAGAGGAGTTGTGTGGGTGGACTTGGTGTAGGAGGTGCCCGTGCACTTACGTGTCCATCCAGAGCCCATTTATCATTCTTGAACTTGTTGACAAAGATCTCCACCGGCCCCGTGATTTGATAAACCTGCAGAAGCAGGTGCACATCTTCTTTCTTGTAAATGCCTGAAAAAAAACCCAGAAGACTTGTAAACTCTAGATCACAATGACTCTGCTTGAGTTTGAAGGAATTAACTGTCTACCTGAGAGAGTAGAGCAGCACACCACAAACACACCGTCCCACGTCCGCCCTCCGAGATGTTAAAGATGTTTTGCACGTGGGAAGAGACTGAACTGTTAATGTTCAGGTTATGCTGCTGCATCAGTAACAACCTGGTGCTCCACAGAGGCAGGGACAAGGAGCACTGATATCATTTAGTCTTGTTTATCTTAAACTATAAGTTCACTGCAGCACACAGGGAACGGACGATGGACTGGGCCGAGCTGCCTTTCCAGTAGAGTCAAAGCAAACTCAGGGAACGTGATTTTGGAGACTTCAGACCCGGGAGGTTCTATAAAGCTCTATCAGCACCAACATCACTCATCTAGCAGATCACGCTGCCCCTCGCTCTGTGACACCACTCGTCACCAGTGTAAATCCCTGAGCGTGGCCACATCCGCTCCCTTACCGGACACCTGGAGCTCCACGCCGCTGTGGTCTATCAAAGTGGCATTGACTTTGCTGGTGGCAGGGTCAAAGCTGGTGACAGACAGCATCGCAGGCTGCTTTTTCCCCATGTATTCGTAGGAGCCTTTCCAGAGGGAGTTCCTTGCAAACACATCAGCAGGCACTAGAAACCACAGCAATTGGGGATGGATAAAAACAAGAGCACTGCCATTAATTTCCATTTTTCAGAGATCAAAATGGAGCCAATTTCTTTCTTTCTTTGACAAATACGTATTTCAGTATTTCAAACCCCGCCCACTCTCTGTGTCCTCATCTCCGAGTACAAAGCCAAAGACAGGAGAACAAACAAGCAGACGACTTTAATTCTGCTGTTTTGACAAGAAACGTCACTAACTTTTTAAAAACAAACAACCCCCGAAATTATTTCTTAGGAAAAGGCAACAAAACCTGTTTTCGAAAAGAAAAGGAAAAAAAAGGAAAAGGAAAAGGAAAAGGTGTAATGTAAAATATCCCCGAGGGCCCTGCCACGGTACCTGACACCTTGGCGAGCGGCGGGTCCCGCGCGGTGCCCACCGGCCTCCCACTGGGGCGAACATCAGCTGAGAGAGAAGGGAAAGGGAAAAACCACAGCCGGTGAGCACTGCAGCCTCCGATGCCACTGAGACAATTCTGCTGGGCTGGCAGAGGACACAGCCTTTGGTGGCACTGCTCACACAGGGAACACATCTGCATGTCCCCACGTACGGGGGCGCTTTGGACGGGTTCCTGCCCAGCACGTTTCAAACAGCACAAAATTTTAATTGACTGTCCTGCCCTGCACCAAACCACAGCGTCCAGAGAGAGCTACCAGGCTCCAGGAGAGCCACACGACTCTGTTTCAAGATTCGACCACTCCGTGGTCCTGATCTAAGGCTCTCAGGTAAGTAAATTGGTGGGTCAAGTAAGGAAGAATCTTTGTCTCGTGCAGCTACCCCTCAATCCTGGGTTCAGTTTTAGGTCTTTCACTCCCAGAAGGACATTGAGGGGCTGGAGCGTAGCCAGATAAGGGCAAGGGAGCTGGGGAAGGGGCTGGAGCACAAGGGTGGTGAGGAGCAGCTGAGGGACCTGGGCTTGTTCAGCCTGGAGAGAAGGAGGCTGAGGGGAGACCTTCTGGCTCTCGACAGCTCCCTGATCCCTGGAGGGGTTTCAGAGCTGTGGTGCTGAGGGACAGGGGTTACTGGTGCCCTATTTTCTCTTGGGCTGCAACACTCCCCTTGTGCAGACAAACACAAAACCAGTGTCAAGCTGCTCGGAGCCTTTACCAAGGCAGATGGGTGGTTTTCCTGTCCAGCTGCCATCTGCTTTGCAGGTTCGATGCTCAGACCCTCCGGTGAGATAATATCCACTCTGACAGGAATAGATCAAGGTGTAGCCCAGAGATGGCAAATCCAGAGCACCGACGTTGGCGTGGGAGGGGGTCTCTGGCTGCTTACAGTGGTGAGCTGAAAAGCACAAGGAGAACAGATGAGACACCATCCAGTCGTACACAGGAAGGCAGAAGAGTGACACCGTGATGTCAGCAGGGACAGAAATCTCTTCCAAGAGCTTTCTTCAACAAAAGCTTTCTCTGCTCACCGAGGGAGACAAGGCCATGCCTGGATTTTTCCCAGCCAAGTGAATTAATGAGATCGCTTCCCATGCTTTGCTGTCTGGATTGTTCTTCCTGGCTAAACTCTCAGGGGATCCTTCACTCGCTTCCAGCTTCCATGGACTGAAAATCAGGCTTCAAAACCCCCCCATCGTTTCAGGGGAAAAAAGTCAAAATCAAATGATGCTAAAGACACTTTCCTCCTTCCTTTGAACTCCCCAGCACTGGGTCCCAGGTCTATCTTCAGACTGAAAACTGCCTTTACAGGACATCAAGACCCACTAAGTTAAGACAGCGATCCCAAGGAGGACGCTATGGATCTGGTTTTGTACAATCTCTCTTCATGGTACCAGCATCCTACTAATAATTTGCACCCACGCGTCCACAGGCTCAGACAGTAAGTCCTCAGAACTGTGCAATAGCCATAAATTCCTGTAACTGCTCAATAACTTTCAGGATTTGGCCACAGAAATCGAGGCTGAGCTTGCCTAGCTCTCTGCCACCCAAGTGAGCGTGTGTCCACGCTCTATTAGGTCCTGTCATAAACATGTCACCATTTTCCTTGAGAAGTTCTGACACAAGTAAATCACTGAGCTGGGAGGCTCCCTCTCACCCATGCTGTGAAGTTGCCCTTTCTGCAGCTTTCAAACTGCTCATGAATCAAAACAAACCCTGGGCAGCCTTGGCAAGGCATTATCTTCCTCCTCGTTTGGCTGAGGATGGAGTGTGACACCCAGAAAGCTGAAAGCTGGACCCGTGTGCTCTGGGAGCCCGGCTGGGAGGTGGGAGGTCAACTCTCCTTTGCAGTAACCGACCTCTCCAGGGGGCTTCACACAAAACCTAAAGGCCTTACACCTAAACTCAGTAGCCCTTGCTGGCACGGGTAAGCCGAAACCATCTTCGATGTCAAGGCACCAGGTGCAGAATCCCACTGTCTCCCAGTTGAGCAGAGAGAAGCCTATAAGAGTGGGGATGTGGTTCCCACCACCCAGGCGAGCAGCAGGGAGGGGCAGCTCCTTCCACAGCAACCTCCCCCCTCTCCTCTGATGCTACACGAGGGGGTTATTAAGGTGAGTGCCCTGCTTGGGCTGCTCGCGGCACGAGCACCTACAGGGTTTGTTAGTGGAAAAATATCTCACCAATAAACCACCTCACAAGGGAGAGGAAAAAGCTTTTTAATACTTCTGATATGGAGTCCATGATGGATATTACCACTTAAATAACATTAAACTCCTTTTGGTGTAGCAGACAAAGGTGATGGACAGCTTAAAAGAGCAAGCAACACGTTATTAAAGTTGAGGAGAAACACTGCTCTGCTGGAGAGTCCCTCTGGCTAAATGTTAACCTTGGTCCCTGGGGTGCGAGCTCACGTCTCGGCCATCAAATGCCATTTCAGAAGCACAAAACAAAGTCTCACCTTAAACTATGCCTCTGAGGAAGGGCTACGTCAAAGAAAAACTCAGCTGAAATCAGAAGCGGCTACTGGTGTAGTCATGTCAGGAGAGAAGCGATTGTGTGATCTCCCTTTTCTTCACGAGCATGTGTTTTCAGAGCTCTCCTCCCAAATTACCAGCTCTTCAGAGCCAGCAATTTGCACGGGGAAGCACAGCAACAAACCAAGGCGCCGGGTTCCTTTGCCCAAACCTCTCCCCAGACTTACGGACGCAGTCCGGCTGCACGCCGCTCCACGTCAGGTTGGGGAGGCAGGTCCTGGTGGTAGAGCCCTGCAGCAGGTATCCCTTCTGGCACTTGAAAAAGATGATGCTTCCCACCTGTTACAGGAGATAAACCAGTGACCCTCCCAGTGCAACGGGCTCACCCAGGCTTATAATACCAAAGTACTTCTATGATTTTTCCATCTGCTGTACGCTGGAGAGGTTCTGCCCTCACCACCCTGCCCAAATCTGGTGTTGAGAAACTTCTCAGAGCCCCTGGAAAGCTGCAGCCTTTAACTGTGCAGGGAGCTGCTTCTTTTAGTGACAGAGCCAAGGCTGCTTTGTCTTCTAAATAAACCCAAAGGCAGCATCAAACAGGTGCCGCTGGAATGGGCTGAAATTTTTTTGCCAGAAGGGATATTCAGTGTGGGCAGTATCAACAGCCATCCTGTAGCTGTATTATAAATGCCCATTCTGACTGTGAATAGCAAAAAGGATCACAAAACCTGAAAAATGACATTTCAACTTTTTTGAGATGTGCTTATACGTTTTGCAGACTATCCATTTTTCTGGCATTTGGTTTCAACCACGTTGTTATTATTAATGGAGCTCAATCCCTGCTTCAGACAGGTTGGCAGTACAATGCTGTTTGGCTGAGCCCCGTTATCACAACTGGATTTGCCTTAAAACCAGACTATGGTGGAATAAAATCACCAGGCAGGACTTTGGGTACCCTTCCCATCCTTCCCATCAAGGCTGTACCACACGAGCCACCTCCTCGCTGAGCCTGCAGCCGGGTTTTATCACCCCTGGGCTCTCAGCTAACTGCTGAGGTCCCCTGGGTGCCACATCCAAGGGCATCATTTCCCTGGGACATTCTGCTCCAGCCACCACCTGATCCCCTGCGTCAGCACCTGAGGTGGCTCCACTATTGGGTGCAGCTCTGGGACTGGCATCCCTTACAGAAATCGGACTTACGCTGCATCAGTATTAATTAAAACCTGCAATTAATACATTAAACCCCAGGATTAAGATAACTAATTAGCAGCAAAACTGAAAGATCCACGCTGGCAGGAGAAGCCGCATGGAATCAAGTGTCCCAGCCCCGTGCCCGGCTCTGTCACAGCGGGGAACGGGCACCCGCAGGGACGGCAGCGGAGGCTGGAGGGGGAGCTCCCCGGGGAATTGCTGCGGTTTTTTCCCTTCTCCTTTCCACTGATTTCATGCTGTATGGGAGCTGAGATTAAGAAAAACCACCTACAGAATTCGATCTGGAAATTAATGGAAATTACGTCTCCGCTGTGAATATTAATTACACTAATAGCTATTAATTAGCACTGTAATGAATATCCTAAATAAGGCATTGTTAGTGAATCCCGTACAAACGCACTCCACGGGCTAAGGGAGCACGCGGGGACGGCCTGCTCACGGGAGGACAGGGGAATCCACGTCGGGACTCGGCCACGGACTAACGGCAGCGGGCACCAGCCAAGGGGCCCCCGCTGTCCTGACAGTACCTGGTAGCCCTGGGAGTTGTTCTGCATCCCAAAGAGGGGCACGCCGGGGTCTGCGCAGGTCGTCAGGCTGGGGTCTGGAAAGAAAAGCACAGAGACAGCGTTTTAAAGGAGCGGTGGTGGAAGCCACGTCGGAGCTCTGCCTTCCTCTGCTCTCCGCACAGAAGGATGGTGCTGAGCCTTTGCAATGTTTTGCCCCAGAAGGAACACAGAGCAGCGAGGAAGAACGCGCAGAGCTTTGTGTTTCTTAAACCCCTGACTGTTGTAACGCAAGCTAACCAGAGGCACTCGGTCACCCGGGGGGAAAACGGAACAGAAATCCTGTGTCAGGGACAACTCTCTTCCCTTCCCGTGTTCAGCACACCACGGGAAGCACCCAGCTCACAGTGCTGCACCCTGAGCCTCCCCAGCCACCCGTGCACCCAGGCTGCAGGGATTGTGTCCTCTCCTGCACCCTGGGGTCAGCACTTTTGGCCTTCAGGGCTCAGCTCGGCCGTTGCTCCCATGCTCACATCAAAACCTCTTTCGTAGTGATAGGCAGGGGCTGGAAATTTTAATGCATCTCAGAGAGATAATCTCTATGCACCATTTGATCTCAATCCATCAGAAGACGAACACTGACGATTCTGCAGGAATACCTGCTGCTACTCTTCTAGCATCTATCACTTTCTTTTTTTCCCCAGCATGTCGACAGTAGCAGGGCATCAATGGAATTAAGGCAGAGATGCATCACATCCACATCAGCAGCCAAACTGCACAAAGGAAACTGAAGCTTCTGACTGAAAGGCGGCTCAGCAGCAGCAGGTTCCCTGCTCCTTGGGATCACAGGATGGAGCTAAGCTCAAGCCACAGGGATGCTGCAGAACCCAGCCAGGGGTAGCTACACTGTCAGGGAGCTGGAGCATCACAAGATCTCACTGCAATCACATGAGAGCTTGCCCCGCATTCCCAAGCCTTCCTTCTTCAACTTGCTCAACATTGCTACGAGAAGATCCCTCAGCCCCACAGCAAATCTCTCTCTACACTTACTCAAAATACTGCACTTAACGGGCTTGTGCAAGACAAGAAATAAAGTCAGGAAAGTCTCCACAACCCAACACAGTGGGACAGCAGTGGCCTGTCACCAGAGCCTGCAGTTACAGGACAACAAAGTACAACTTCTGTACCTAATGGCACAGTGGTTTATTTTTATGCCTTTATTCCTTATGACCTGACTAATCAGTCTCTTCATGCTAAAACATCATGCACTTGTTGGTGTCATCCCCAGGTCCTCAGAGCTGCGATGAGTAATTAAACAAGGGATACAAAACGTGGCCAATTTGGGGCTGTGGCACACGAGCTAATTAATTATCTGTTATTCGCTTCTGCTGAGCTTTCATCATTTATCACTGACGCAGTTTCCATGGAAGTCCCTGGATACATGACAGCATCTAAAATAAATAAATAAGGAGCCCTGTCGCTAGATGAGGCAGCAGGTGATGGATGGCAGAGGGTGAAGGGCAGAGCCTTGATCTCCTGGCTGATCTCGGGGATCTGTGGTGCTGGACATCTACTGGATCTCATAAATGGGTGAGATCCACATAAATACAACACTTGGGGTGCAGCTGCTTATGCCAGGAACTGACATTTTAGGTTAAGGTTCTGTAGACACACACGTCTTCTCCCTTCTCACGGACTGTTTTGGGGAGACAAATGCTCAGCGTCCTTCAAGAGCAGCGTGACCAGCTCTATTTGCTGGGTTCATCCCCAGGCAGCTCTGCAGGGCTGGGTGCCATGTACGTACAATAGTATGCCAGACAAGGATTCGCAAGAAAGTGATGAAGCATTTAAAGCCAATATTTACAACAGCAGGGAGGTGCTCCTGACTCTCTGTATGTCAGAAAGCTCCTGGTGAAATCAATAGGAAACTTGGGAGGTTCAGGCCACGAGTATTTTTACATTACTGTAACTGGTGATGGATTGAAGAGAGAATTTAAGATGGATTTAAGGTAGCTAGAATGACAGAAAACTGTGGAGAACAGCCTGAGATCTGTTTCTGCCTCAGATGCCCACACGAGTTGATGATGGTGGTGCTCAGGCAACACACAGCCCACGAGTTTATCACCACAGAAGCCCTACAGTTCTAGAATGCAGCCCGAGCTTTACACAGGCGAAGGATGCTGGGACTAACCCCGATTACACATCTCCCAGAGGTTTCAAAGGGTTCTGAAAGCCCCAGAAAATGAGCACCTGAGGAATGTATGGAAATTTCAGCCTGAATCCCAACCCTGCCGCAAGGCAAAGCAATGTGTGGTATTTTGGTCACTGTATACAGCGCTTTCATACCTCCAGGAGCTGCTGTTCTGCCATTCTGGGTATAATTCAGAGGCAGCAGAGAACATAAGGGCTCTCACGTGCACCCTTTAGGCAGAACTGTTTTGCTGTCGCCTCTGTGAGATGCGTTCCACGGCAGCCCACGGCCGCTCGCTGCTGTCAAACCGCAGCTTCAGGCCCATCGCTGACACCGATGCTGTGCAGAGGTAACTTGGGCAGCACCGGTCCTGGGGGCCAATGTGTGGTGCCACGCTCCGCAGGCCCTCCAGCTTCATGGCCCAGGTTACAAATGTTGCCCTGAAAGTTCTGCAGAGGGGCTCGTCCCTCCTGCCCAGAGGCAGCCTGAGCACAGTGCTGAGGAGCAGTAACAGGGAGGAAGGAGATCGTCCTCCTCAGACACACCACGTATTGACCACCTTCACGGGGACAGGCGCTGAATCGAAGCAGCAAGCCCCGGGAGAAGGAGATGGGCTGTTTGCCACCAGCGAGTGCACACAAACCAAAAGCATCAGCCCCTCTACATTCCGATGCTCAGGGGAGCAAAGGGCTAATTCCTGCAAACCCAGAAAAGAAACCCAACTTTGCTACAGATGGAGAAACAAGGTGACAACTCAAAGCTCTTCGGTTGTCCTCGCAGGACAGGAGTCTCTCCTTACCTATGCAGCTGGGCTGGGTCCCACTCCACGTCCCATCGGACTGGCAGAACCTCCGGGCCGATCCCACCAGCACGAGCGGGGCTAAGCAGGAGAAGGAGACGGAGGAGCGGTACGTGAAGCCTCGGTCCTCCCTCCTGCCTTGGGCGGGTATCCCAGGATCACCGCAGAACACGGCTGCAATGGGCAGAGACACAAGTGGACTGTCACGAACCTCCTCGAGAGCAAAGCAAAGTTCATCAGCTAAAAATGGGTCTGTTAACGGCCCAAATCTTATCACTCCCTGACAAACTCTGTGACTGACGGGGGAATTACTGGTGCTAGGCAGCATTGCTGGCTACTTTCCTTGTAATTCCCTCTTTTTGCCAATTGCTCTTAATTAACTTCCACGTTCTCCCCCATCTTTATTTTTCTTTGTTGGTTTTTTTTCATCCCACCCAACAGCATGCTTAGCTTTAAAATGTTTCTCTTAATTGCACGATGTCAAATTGCTATATGGTTCCGTGGCACGCAGAAAGCCCACTAATTACACGAGATCCAGGGAAAGGTGTAAGGAACACAGCGAGGGCTTTGTACAATTTAATCTGAAAATGGCTATTGTGCAGCTGCCAGCCATTCAGCCGAGGAAAGAAACTTAAATCTGCCTTTATCATTATCAGACATTTAACTAATTTTTTTGCATTAGCTATTGTATCAAGCACACAGGTTTCCACCCAGCCAAAGCTCTGCCTTCGCAAAACATTCCGAGCTCCTGCTGCAACCACACAGTGCCCTTTGCCAAAGGTTTTTCTCCTGCGGCCTTTGGCAGTTTCAAGAGCCCCGACTGCAGAAGACTCAGATGCTGGGGAGGCATGTGGACAAACAACCAGTTTTCAAGATGCCTGGTGGACAGGAATAGGCAAAATCTTCAGACTTGTTGCGAACGTGACCTCCCATCTCCGTTACAAGAGGCAGAGTGGCCACTGCACCCCCACGGCCAGCGCTGCCTCCTCGTCGGAGACGGCAAACGAGGACTCCCGGCTGCTGTCGGAGGTGGGCAGAACACTCAAGGCTTTTGGCTACAGGCTCTTCAAGCATCCTCGTGCTGTTCTCTGGGCACGCGAAACTCCCACTGCCTTCACTTGGTGCAAGGCTTCCCTTGGGCTCGGGGGTAGGAAGCACAGGCAACCAGACATTTAACTACCCGCGTACTGAGAACGGTCCATCTGTGGCAACGCTACCCAGGCGAGGCAGAGCCGAGACTAAAATCAGCTACATGTTGGAGAGAGAGCATCCAACGACCACGTTTCAGCCCCAGTCCCCCAGCCACCCCTCCCCTGGCCGCGCGGCCGGCCGCCTACTCACGGAAGCACTGTGGAATGTCCCCGCTCCAGGTGCCGTTCCCCTCGCAGGTCAGCACGGCGGGCAGGGAGAGCTGGTAGCCCTCCAGGCACCCGTAGCTGACGCTGGAGCCCCAGCTGAAGTCTGAGCCCACGACTTTCCCGTTGGGGATGGCTTGGGGGGATTTACAGATGATAGCTGAATGAAAAACAAAAGCACGCCCGGTTCTCTTGACTTCCCGCAGCACGGTTATTTCCATTAACAAGCAAATTCGTGTAGGATCAAAGTCATATTCTGCATTCAAAGAGCATCTCCTGGGACTGGCCTAGCAGGGGGCTCTACAAACTTTTCCAGCTGTGCGTGCAGTTGTAAACCTCAGGATTTTACTTTGAAGTTCAGAGTGAACCCAATCTCAAAGGCAGATTTGGGAGCCGGTGTTCATCTCCAGCTGAAGCAAAGAATCCACCGTGACGGTGTGAAAAGTCATCTAAGATTGCCTGAAAGATTCATACATTTTGGACAACCTGGCTGAGTTTCAGATTAGCAGTTGCCTCAACCACCAGTCTGTATTTCATCCACTCCGGGGTGGTTTAAAGTGACATTTTTGCAGCGCTTTGTTTTTCAGCTCAGGGGAGCGCTGGGAAAGATGCTAAGCTCATGCAAATCAGCCCGGCCTCCAAACGAGACTCTGGCCACACTCTGTATTGTTCCTGCAACATTAGCTCAGCGGAGAGAATGAAAAAGAAGAGTAAGAATGGCTCTTTACAGCCTCTGAGGAAACTGGAGTGTATTTGGAATTTTCTGTGCTGTCTGTATTTATATCAGAATCATGACAGGCGAATTTTCCAGCTTGCTAAGGAAGCAGACAGATGCTGCTACCAGCCTTATCTACGCTTGGTGGGTGAGTAAAACACTGCAGAAGAGATCCAGCCTGTCCTGCAACTGCTCTATTATTTCCCTTTCCTATCTCTGAACTACAGAGGTAATCTCAGAACCGAGAAATAATGAAAGGAGCGGGAAGAAACATTTTTCAGCCTTCTAGATGATGCCAAAAAGCGGTGCTTGCAAAACACAATATTTCATTTGAGTTTGATCTGAGTTTTTGTGAAGAGTAAGTCACTTCGCTCTCTGCGCTTCACTTTTCTTTCTCTGCTTCAGGGATAACAGCAATTGCCTCCCTCCCAGGCACACTGTGATGACTGATAGACCTAAAGCCAGTGAGGTGCTCATGCTATGTTGATAAAACCGTGCCAGTGCCATAAACACAGGGGAGAGATGGAACCATAGGGCTGAGAAAGTCCCAGGTGGGCTCCAGGCACTACGATACAGCCCTTGCTGCCTATTTACCTTGTCACGAGTTAGCAAAAGTTTGTGGCCTATCAAACTTGGATCCTCCAGTATTGACAGCAACCAATCTTACCCTTGCAGGCAGGCTTGGTACCATTCCAGGTTCGGTCTTTTGTGCAGGTTAGAGAAGATGCCCTGTCTGACTCCATCATGTAGCCGGGTGTGCACTGGAACACCACTGTTTTATTGTAGGTAAAATCACTGCCCAGCCTAATGCCGTTGGCTGGCACACCGGGGTCACCACAATTGATCACTGATGGAGAAAGGAAAGAAACATTTCTTGCTGATCATCCTTTGTCCCACCCCGATGTCATAACCTGGTGGTCCTGAGCAGTTTTCAATGCTAATGGTGGAGAAAGGAGCATTTGTAGCACAGAGGATTTGGAGAGCAGGCTGGGCTACAGCACGTGGGGAAAACAACTCAGTGGACTGAGCAGTGAACTTAAGATCACCATTAATGGCACATTAAGACCTTGCAAGAAGAAGTATTAATGCATATTAAACATTAAAACTTGGGTCAAATTTGGGCTAGTTGGAAGGCAGTTTGCCCATGGCTCCCCTCCTCTCCCTACCCTAGTTACTGTCTCTTATGTAAGATCACGTTCTCCCTCACCCATGCTCCTGCTGCAGGCACCTGCAGGTGGGAGCTGTGAGGAAACAGCACATTCACTGAGGGTTTCTGAGCAGGGGCTCTGCCTGTGAACATCCCAGTGCAGGGCAGGAACGCTCATGTTCAGAAGTGGCCGCAGAGAGCCCCTCCAGGTCAGCTGACACCTACTCATGAAGTTCTTGCAAAGCTCCTTTTACCCAATCAGAAAGAAACAAAGCCAAAGCAAGTGTTTTCCACTAGGTACCCAGAAAAATGGCAGCTTGAGCGACTGCTGCTGCCACTAGACAGTTCAGGCCAGTTTCCCAGCCCGGCACACGTGTGTCTGCACCATCTCCAGTGAGCGTCCAACATGCCCTGGTAACCCATCCCCAGCAACCTGTCCCCAGAGCCTAGCAGCATCGCTCATCTCATCTTCCAGGAATCCATTCCAGCACTCACCTGTACACTCCGGACTGGTCCCAGTCCACGTCCCATTCACCGTGCAGTGCCTGCTCAGCACTCCAGTGGAGTAATAGCCTTCCCGGCACTGGTAGATAATAGAACTGGAGAAAACCAAGCCGTCGTTAAATATGACCCTCGCGTTGCTGGGGGTTCCTGGGTTTCCACAGGATATAACTGGAAGGCAAAATGGCAACGTTAAAAAAACCAAAACAAGCCAACCAAACAACAAAACACAAACGACCTCCTCCTCAGCCCCCCAAACGAAGGCTTGCATCCTGCAATTGACTGTTCTCAATAAAAGCAAGATTAGCCGCAAAGCCCCTGGATCAGCTCAGGCAGAACGGGCCATTCTGGGGAAGAATCAGCTCCATCAACCCAAGCACATCCCCTCTGGCCCCTTGGGGAGCTGACAACTTCAGACTGGAAAGGAGTGAAAGCAGGACAGGAGCCTGCTGTTCTCCCCCCGTGGCACTGCTCGCTGCCCAGCCAAGTCCAACTGTGCTTCCAGAGGAGGGAGAATATTGTGGGAAATACAATTACAGGTTTGCCAGCACCCAAGTTTTATGTCTAAAGTACCTCAGCACCACCACAATAAACAGGCATTGGAGTGAATGGTGACCCACCAAGCCCTGTCATGACAAAATGAGCACCTGCAATAATTGCCTCCAGCCCTCATTACTCTGCAATTACAGGATGCGAAAGAAAAAACAGGAGGCAAAGAAAGGTTTAAACAGCAAATGCCAGCTCTCTGACAAGGCAATTCCTTGTTCCCACGTGCCACCATCTCCGCAAGAGCATCGGTCTGTGCACACAGAAGGTGACCCCTCTCTACCCTGGGCCTCTTCCCCAGCACACACATCCCACAATATTCCCAGCTGTTCCCCCAGGGAAAGGCAACTTCAGGCCTCGTCAGGAAAGCGACGAGCACAGGCCACCAAGGCAAGGCGAGAAGTCTTCCTCTGCCTTGCTGCTTGGTTTGCTGACAGCCTGTTAACACAGGAGCTTGTTGGAGGCAGATCTGTTTGACAGGAGGAAACTAATAACCATTCCGGACCGTGCGCGCGGCAGCTCCGCGTGGCACCGGAATCATCCGAGGTGCGCTCTCGTTAGGGATTTCTCATGCAGCCAACGTCTCTGTGATACACGGTGTCATTTCCAAGAGATGCTGGGATAAAAGTCAGATTCTATCAACTCAGAAAAAGCTCTAAATTACTGTTTCACTGCCTGCCCAGACGTCAGCTGTTCTCTCCCACCCAAGCTCCTCCACCCATGCCTGCGGCCAAACACGCACGGATGACCCAAAAATAATACTTGGGTGACTACAAGGAGACTGGTGGAAGTGGTTTAACGGCAGCGTGTCTCAGCCGTGACCTGTAGAGGCTAGACAGAAAAGAAGCCACAAATGTCAGGATGAAAGGTCTGAACTTTTAAAATCATAATTTAAATATAAATAGAATCTAATCGTGCAGAGGAGCAGTAAGAGGGTAAATTCCCTTTGGCTCCAGTGGGAGGTGTAAAATGAATTAGGACCTGAAAGAAAACTGGTTTTGGCTCTGGGTTTATGAACAGGGTATACATCCTAAAGAGCCTGGAGGTCCCACAGTCATACCCACACACACCTCCTGCAGAATCTCAGACCCAGTCACCTTTGAACTGAAGGCAAAATTCAAGAAAATAACCTGAACGTCAGCTGCATGTGATTGGGATTTCTTAAGGGCTATTATTAGGTAAATTTTGTTCCTGTGGCTATTTTTATGGAGTCGTTTTTGAGCAAACCCCAGGGAGAAGACCACGAAACGCACTTCACTCCATCCCCACCAAGTCCTCGCGCATCTCCCGCTCCTACCCGCAGCGCAACGCCGGCCGTGCCGTGGGATGGGGGAGCGCAGCACGGCAGGCTCTGAGCCCCTCTTGAACTCGAATGGGATGTGGCACAGGGAGGACCAAACCCTTCAGAACGTGGTCCTGAGCCTTCCTGAGAACTCGGCTCCTCAGCCGGGAGCCGTAAGCTGCCCGCAACTCTTCGCTGCTTCCCCGGGTCTGTGCGGCCAAGGACACGCTGCCCGCTCCCCCTGTCCCTCCCCAGCCCTTCCATCTGCAGCTGTCAGACACGAGCAGCTGCTGAGGAGGGGTTCTGGAGCTGGTGCCGTGACACTCTCCCCCCGTTCCTCCTCCCGGAGAGGAACCGATTGTGACTTCTGAGGGTGGGAGCCGAGCGCGTGTGCTGGGCTGGCCCACGAGCAGAGACTTTGGTGTCTGCCCTGACTCCTGACTCCAGCCGGAGCTGTTCCCCACGATCCCGTCATTGCTGGGGGGAATCTTCTTCATGCTACAAAGTGGCCTCTGCTGTATAAAACATCACAACGCTCAGAGGTGCTCCAGAGCTCTGCAATAATTAATCCGACTCCAATCCGTGCATTCTTTTTCTGAAAAGCTTGTTAAGATTCACAGCCCCCCTCGCCTTCCTTTGCTTTTTCCTCCATGTTTTACAGCGGGAAGCTGCTGGGAGAAGGGAATTTCTCCAGGTCCCACTCAGGCACTGGGCTCAAGGCGGGTGGAGCTGCGTGTGAAACGAGCGATCTCAGAGTAGGGTCAGACCAGCTCCCCCCAGCAAGCACCACCAGTATCCAAACAGCATCGTCCGGAGCAGGCCAAGAGCCAAGTGCTGTGACTTATTATACACTCTGAGCTCCCCCAGCCATGCACAGCAAATACCCGCCCCGAACACCATGGGAAGGGTTTGTTTCAGGGCCTTGGCTTCAGCCGGTGCCAAGAGAAGGCACGTTTCTGCGAGGAGCAGCGAGCCCTGCTCTTCAGAAACCAGGGCAAGGAAAAGCTGAGGGCTGATGACTGCCACGCTTGAGGTGGTGTGTGAAGAGAGCGTCCTTTGCACGTTCCTCCTCCTCCAACCTAATCTCTGTAACCGTCGGTCCTTCTTCTGGGCTCTGCTGCCATCTGACCGCCCGGCTGAAACACTCTCCTAATGATGTCTGACACATCAGGCAAAACCTCCTGCTGGAGTAAGACACAGCTGAGAGCCTTTGGAGCCTCAAAGCCTTTGCTTCAGGGCTGGTAATTTCCATGCTGTTTAATTTAACCAGTAACCCATAACCCACCTAACCATGCAGGGAGAGAAAGAAAAAAAGCAGCTTAATCCCAAATCCCATCCCTGCCACCTCTCATGTCCTCAGCAGTCAAATGGGCATGAGACAAAACCCAGTTTCTTTTCCCAGTGTTATCACTTAAAATAAACACATTTCTGTCTACTGAAACTGCCAGAGAGCAGCCAGAGCCTCAGCTCATTTTGGATGCAGTTTTAATTCACTCTGAGAAACAATAAGCATTATAAAAGCAAATATGTTGCTCGAATTCTAAGAGGAGGAGGAGGAGGGAGGGTACAGCAGAGTACAGCTGATGAGCCCCCTCCTGCACCACCGCTCAGTGAACACAGACAGGGCATCGGGAAGGAGGAGAAAGAAGGGAAAAAGCATCAAAATTTCATCTGCACTTTAAAAACTTGCTGGAAATCAAAGCTAAATGAGGCCTGAAATCTTGGAAGCTCCTCTTACCGGGGACAACAAAACCAGAGCCACATAAAACAGACTGAAACAGGAGTCTCAGAAAGTCTCTGCAATTTCTACAATCCCCAAGTTAATCTCTCCTCTCCCTCTCCTATGAATACCTATTCCAGTGAGTTGGCTACAAGGCTCAAAGCACCCTCAGAAGAACCCCTCGTTGTGCCTGGAACTCACTGTGAACACGAACGGCAGAGACAGAGCACACTGCTCATCGCTGCAAATTACCTTCCTATATATTGGCCAGTCAGCACTCCATGTTAAATGGCTACGTTATAGGCATAATGTTGTTATTACTATGCATAAAGTGTGGAAAAAAAATCTGCCAGGGATCCATATTTTGGTGCTCTGGAACCCGATGTGTTATTCATCTTGAGATTAATGAACAGAGCCCTTCCACCAGAAGGAAAAAAAAAACAGAGAATGAGAAAAAAAACCCCAAGACCCAAGTGTATTAATAACATGATTCAGTGTCTTTTCAATCAAGAGCTCCATCAATTTGGAATAAATTTCCAATTCATTTACAAACTCGCTCTGAGCTTTTGGCTTTCAAAACAGCTGGAGAGAAGCACTTGCCCAGGTCTCCTTGCATTGGTATCCTGCCTCGTTTTGGCTTTTGTTCTTTCCCCAATTGATTTTAAAACACTTCTATAAAACAGCAGCAGTGAGCAGCTCAGAGAATCTGTCTGGGGGTTTATTAGATTGGATTATAGGGTCTTACTTGATTCCTTCAAATGGAAAAATAAGGGGGTTGGGGTTTTCAAATACAAAAATATGCTTACTGGATTATAATTTGCATTTTGTGTTTCTGCTTAATGTAAATGACACTTGCATGTGCCAGTTCCAGCTTTGATGGAGGTTTGAAGCTATTGACATTTCTCACTCTGCTGAATTTCCCCAACAGAGCAACAATGGATTAGTCAGTGGTACCCACAGAGCTTAGGTCGAAAGGGGGCATTTTCCCATCACATAGCTGGATACAGGATGCAGCTCACAAGACATTCACCCCAGTGATTCTTGCAGAGAGCCTATGAGTGAAAGTGAGGATCCTAAAGGCTCTTTCTACTCTAGACCTCAGTCCAGATGCTGACGTGAACCCAAACGACCTCAGCCCCCTTTATACCATCATCCTGGTGCACCCTGCACAGCGGAGCAGAGCTGGGCATGCAAAGAGGAGATACTTTAGTACTGAACCCCCCCGTGAGATGTGACTGCAGATGTTTGGAAAGGGGAGAACCGAGGCCCCTTGACACACACGCAGCATTTGGAGGGGATGCTGAACAAGGGTGTTACTTCTCGCAGCACCCAAGTGTCTCTGGCAAGGGGCTGGCTGGGGAGCTGTCCCCAGGGTGCAATTCTGAGGACACCACACCTGACTCGGCGTGCAGCAGAAGGGGACAGGGGGTTGGAGAGGTACCTTCGCACTCCGGCTGCGTGCCGCTCCAGGAGCCGTTGGCTTGGCAGGTCCTCTCGGATGAACCCCGGAGCGTGTAACCGGGTTCGCAGCTGAACCGGACCACGCTGCCCACGTCGAAGTCATCTCCCAGCCCAATGCCATGAGAAGGGATCCCTGGGTCACCACACACGCCCTGGCTGCCTCCTGTTAAGAAAAGAACAGAGCATCAGCAGAGTAAGCAAGTCATGGGGTTTGGCCTTTCTTCCCTCCCAACCACACGTGTTCGGAGGACCAGCACACAGAGGGAGATTGTGTGACCAACTTGATTTAACTCTGGCTCTCAGCAGAGCAGGGAAATTCCAGATGAAACATCCCCTGACTCTGGGAGCCC
The DNA here is from genome assembly GCA_024336885.1 of Actenoides hombroni. Taxonomy (NCBI): domain Eukaryota; kingdom Metazoa; phylum Chordata; class Aves; order Coraciiformes; family Alcedinidae; genus Actenoides; species Actenoides hombroni. The sequence goes on along the minus strand of WUAM01000179.1, from coordinate 17,764,080 downwards.
ACTGGTTTTAAGCTGGTTGCAAATGTGGCCATAACTCCTGAGTCTCAAGATGGAGCCCTCACCAGCTGCAGCCGCTTTCCACGGCAGCTGCTCCAGCAGACAGCTGCTCGGTTGCCAGCATCAGTCATGTGGATGGTTTCCCTCCAAGCAGGAATTACGACATGCTCCAAGCCACCTCAGCACGCCCTATTGTATTTGCAGAACAAGAAGCTGTTGGGTTTGGAGCGCAGAAGCAGGAGGGATCCAGCTGAGAAACATCCGCTCGTACAAGTGGTGAGCACTCGGAGCTGCTGGCTGTAAGTTAGAGGGGACAGGAGGAAGGGAGCAGCTGTAGCAGATGCCTCACAGGGATGTTCTCGGGAGCAGGCTGGAGAAATGCCCGTCTCCCTACTGCCTGACACAGGCTCACACTGGGGATGCCTGTTCTTGGCATTCTCTGCTAACGACCTCTGTAAACATATCCACCCTCAAGCCAGGAAAGACTATTTCACTCCTGCAGCTCGTAATGAAGTTCCTGGTTCCTGGGTCTTCTGTGCCTTGCTGCAGGTACAGCCTTTGGAGTGTGACTTGTAATATAAAAACATAATGAGCATATTCATCATCCGGGGAACGTACTTGCTTGTGAAGAGAAGGGGGAGAATGCTCCAGGTTCAGCGTTTTCTTTCACATAATGACTTCTATCAAAGCCTTTTGTTTCATCTTGCAAAAACAGCTGTCACACCATGGGGATCTTCCGCGCACAACGGAGAACTTTGGCAAGTGATCTGAGCCATCTTCCGCCTCTTCCCTGCTTCTGTAACTGCAATGCCCAAGTCTGGTGTAACAGAGGAGCCTCTGCCCAAGCCCTTGGGTGGAAATGGTGGTTCTGAGGCACTGGGCATTCACCCGGCCCCCAGCCAGAGAGGGTCTGTCAAATGCCATCAGCCTCGGCGTAAAGCTGCTTTCATGAAGCCATTCAGGAAAATCCCCCAGAACGGATGTCACTAGGAACTAGTCAGAGTAATGCTCAACATTCCCAAAAATCCACCCACAAAGACGACAGGAGAGACAGTGAAATGCGCACGGGGAAAAGGCACAAACTGGAGCAGAAAACCCTTCTGAGCAGTTACAGACCAAGAACTCTGCAGACAAAGCTTCTGAATATAAGGATGACTCCATCTGATTTCTTTTTCCCTTCCAAAGCAGAGGTTAAACTTGGTCAAGTGGAGCTTCTAAATCTAAGTGGCATCATTAAAAATTAACACTTGTCCCAAATGTTTTGCTCCAGCTAAGTTCTTCTTTTGCCTGCTTCTGTGCTGTCCAAGGAATAAGCGACAGGATGGTGTGGGGAGGGCTTTGCACAGCATCCTGCCAGTCATCCAGCACCCTTCCTTCCGCTGGAGGCCACCAGCACCCCAATTTAGGATGGCTTGGCAAACACATTTCACTGCATCCCCCCATGACTTTGACCCAAGTCCATCTCATCAGGGACTTCTTCGCTAATCAGGATGTTTTCAGTGCCAGACCTTTCTCACTCTGGCACGGGAGTGGGGCTGGACTTCTGTCACCAAACTGCTCTCAGTGGAGATGCTGATGACGTGGAAACTCGTGGTACCAGCTTCCACTTGCCTTACCCAGACCCGGGCCTGCTGCGGTGCCATAGCAGCAGATGTCAGGCCCTGGAAAGGTGCCACACGGGCTTCTTTTATTGGAAAGCGTGAGAAGGAGGGGTCAGATGCTGCAGATGGGATGCAAGGACCCAATTTTGCGCGAGACACGTTCACGCTGTACAGGCTCCGCACGGAGAAAGCTGTAAAGCAGCAGGCTGCAGCACACCTCCTACCACAAACATTTGCTGCAGTGATTTATTTCTCGTCTCGCCAGCCGAGTGCTTTGCTCTCTGCCAGTGCTTATCACCCAAGTTGCAGGAGACTGGAGAGCTGAGACGCAGTGATTTTCAGAGGCTTCCACCGACTCCCTCTGTAGAAGGTGTGCTTCTCCAGCTCAGCAAAGCCCCTCAGGATAAAGAGGGGTAGTGGAGGATGGGCCTGGCCCAGCAGCCCCTTCCCGAAGGCCAGCTCACCTGAGCAGTGTGGCAGGGAGCCGCTCCAGCGCCCGTCCAGCTGGCACATGCGCGTGGAGTTGCCGACCAGAGTCCGCTTCCCCAGGCAGCTGTACCGGCCCCCGGAGCCCACCGGGTACTTGTCACC
>WUAM01000179.1:17720242-17761791 GCA_024336885.1 Actenoides hombroni | reverse complement strand
ATCCCTGGAGGGGTTTCCAAGCTGTGGAGCTGTGGTGCTGAGGGACAGGGGTTAGTGGTGCCCTGGCAGTGCTGGGGAAAGGTTGAACTCGCAGATCTTAAAGGTCTCTTTCAACCAGAATGATTCTATGATTCTTGAATCAGTACCTACAATTCCTAACCCCCCCTCCTGGAATGCAACCAGGACTCTTGCTCAGGAAACATCCCGGATGCTCCACACCTACCCAGACACCTCACTTCTGCTCCGCTCCAGAGTCCGTTGGCCATGCACTCCCGCACGCGGGACCCCACCAGGGTGTAGCCAGTGTTGCAGGAGAAGATGGCTGTGGCCCCGTAGCTGGTCAGCGTGCCGATCTTGTTCCCATTCGGCGGAGTTGGGAGGTCTCCACACGAGATAACTGGAAGAGATCCCAAAGTACCGTAAGCAAGAGCGGGGAGTCAGGGGCTTTCAAGAACTGTGCTCAGTGGCGCTCACCACCGCAGGCTGCTAATGAAGTCAGAAACGAGTAGGAAGGGTTATTAAATAGTTACATGGATAATAACAACAATCCAGAGTCGTGTTACATGAGGTGACAAATATAAGAGCTATTAATATTTATGCTTCAGGACACGAGGGAAGTACTAAAGATAAGACCGGCTAGGAAGAAATTATAAAAGTTTTTCCACACAGGAAGTTTTTAACAGAGGAATATTTCTATTCTTAACCCGTTGCCAGATGCAGCTGGGAAGCCTGACTTCCAGAGAAGCCACAGAATGGCCCAGGATTTACCAATCAGAAGATGACATTCACCTTCTCCTCACGCCGTGACCTCCGGGACAGAGCTGATGTCTAAGGATCAGACCCAGAAAGCACACCCAGTTGAAAGCCTGGTTTGCAGGGTGCAGCTGAAGCCCCCTGCAAATGCAGCTCCCAGCCACAACCTTCTTTATTTGATCTGCATCAAAGGTCTGCAAACCCTCTGGAGCTTTTGCACTCGGCAAGAAAGCAAGAGACACGCGCTGGGTGCTTCTGACCTCAGTGCCTCGCCAAGATCCTGTCATTTGAATTTAGGTGGCAATAAGGCTGAGGGAATAAAACGAGGTCAGGCTCACGCTCCCGGATCTGGCTGAGGAGCGAGCAGGGGTAGAACTACATCTGTCACTGAAGATGGCACTTGCATCTCTAGAAATGAAGGGAGGCAGGAGGGAAGGGAAAGCTGCCATTCTGAAGGAGAAATTTTTTTGTCTCTGTCTGCACTTCGAGAGAAAAAAACCCTTCACCTTTGACTACAGAAAAGATCCAAAGCACAGCAGTCATGTCAGAACAACTGAGCGAGCTGCTGCTTAGCCAAGAGTGGTTTTGATTTACAGGTGACGCTCTTACCCTTGTAAACTTGGCGTCTGCATAAAGCTGGAAGAGGTTAGGTTTGAAATCAGAATTGTTTAGCTTCCTTTCTTAAAAGCAAACTTCAGAGCATCTGGCACCAGTGACAGTTAAGCTGCTGGGACCCAACAGCAACAGATGAGCTCATGCTTGAATTCTCGCAGAGCTCTTCAGATGAAACCAGGAATCAGATCAACACATGACCTCTCCCTGCATCCCAACTCTCTTCCACCAGAGCAGTTCCACGCTCCCAGGTGCTGCCAGGAGCGGCCAGGGCTCTGGTGTCTTCACACACCAGCAGCAGAGCTCCAACACCCACCGAATGGAACACGGAAACCCCATCCCCGGGGAAGCCGCCCTGCCCCGGTGCAGCTCCTCGGCTCCACTGCTCTTACTTTTACAGGTGGGCATCGGCTCGCCTATGCTCCACTTGCCGTTGGCTTGGCACTTGATGACCCGCTGGCCGGTGTAGTAGTACCCGGGGTCACAGATGAGCATGAGCTGGGCGTTGTAGTGGTACTGGATCTCGTAGGTCAGCCGCCACCGCCCGTGCTCCACCGCGATGCTGTTGATATCGGGACAGGTGACAGCTAAAAAACAGATGCGGCGAGTCAGGGAAAAAGAAAGGAGACAAAGAGATGTTAATAGGTGTTGAACTCCAAGGCACTTCAGCAAACCTGGTGGCTTTTTAACAAGGGGGCTGGTACTATCATCTTGGTGGGAAACCAAGACACCATGAGAGGGGACATCAGACCTCAGCTAGGCAGGATTAGAAACTCGGGTGTCCTAAATCCTGCAGCTGTGAGGCAAGGCTGTCCATGCTAGAGCTGGAAATCATTGCTGAAGGGACTTCCAAGAACATTCTGGCTTGTATCAGCACTGGTGTGGCCAGCAGGACCAGGGCAGGGATCGTCCCCTGGACTCGGCACTGGTGAGGTGACACCTCAAATCCTGGGTTCAGTTTTGGGTCCCTTACTCCAAGAAGGACCTTGAGGGGTTGGAGTGTGTTTGGGTTGTCCAGGGCAGGCCCAGGGTAGTGGTGGAGTCCCCATGATCCCTGGAGGGGTTTCCAAGCCATGGAGATGTGGGGCATGGGTTAGTGGTGCCCTGGGTTAACAGTTGGACTGGGTGATCTTTAAAGTCTCTGCCAACCAGAACAATTCTAGGGCTGTATGATTCTAAGGCAGCCCAGGGTGTGTGCTAGCTGCAAAGACTCACCCACACACTGCGGGGGCTGGTCCCCGTTGCTCCAGTGCCCGGCTTGCAGGCACTCGGCGCTGGGCTCCTCCCCAGGCTGCAGCTGGAAGCCCTGGTTGCAGTGGTACACGGCTTTCGTTCCCACCGTGTACTCCTTGCCAAAGACAACGCCATTCTTCGGGGCTCGGGGAACTCCGCAGGAGAGAGCTGGGAAGGAGGAGGGGGGAAAAAAAAACCACAGCCGAGAAATCAGTCAGCTTCTGATTTTACGATGGCTTTGTGGTAAGCGAGCTCAAAGCCCGGATCTCGAGCTCTCCTATTTACAAAAGCTCCAGCCCAGTGCTGAACCCCAGAAGCTGCACCAAATGCCCGCTTCCACAGAGGATCAGGTTTTCAACTCTGGTCTATCAGCGTGGTACCAGCAAAGCCAATGCTGAATACCAGTTCTTACTGGAAGAGACTCTGGCTCACACTTTCTCCAAGATCTGTCACAGAAGATGCATCAACACCGTATCCTGAAGTTTACACACAGAGATAAAGGATTAAGTAGCAGTATCGCTTTGTATTTACATCCCGGAACAGCAACAACCTGAAACCCCTTTCCAACAGCACTTCTGGATTACATAAGGCAGCAAACTGTGTAATTATGTTGTGGCAGAAGGAAGGCTAAATTTAGCATCACGGCTGAGTAGGTAAGGGGGGAAAATTCAGGGGGGAAAAAAATGGATAAACAAGCACAATGCCAACTGGCTGCTCAAGATGGCAGCACTTCGGAGAAGCTGCTCTGCACCACTCCTGCTGAGATCCTCAGCTCTGCGGCCAGGAGAGTGGCCAAACAGAGCAGACAGGGGACGACAGGCAGGTCAAAGGAAGACAAGCAACAGCCAGACCAGAAGCACGGTCCTTTATGCTGCAAGAGTTTCGCAACACCTGACAAGCCCTCTCACCCCCTTCCCCACTGCTGGGAGAACCAGCGCTGGGAAACTGTCACTCCAGTCGTATTTCTTCCCCCCTCTCAGCATTCAGAAGAGCTGGGAAACCACTGGCCAGCGGGGCTGGCAACAGCTCTGCGGGGCACTGAGAGGAGCAGAGCCTGCTAGCGAGCACTGACTGGGAGATCAACACCTCACCCAAACAACTGTCTGTGTTTTAAACAGGCTCTAGAGGAATCCATCTCTTCCTGGAGTAGCCAGAGCTGCTCCCACTCAGCTAATGCAGGAACTGGAGGCTGAGCCGATGTCTCCTCAGCCACACGCTGATACTTGAACACACAATCCCCTTCCTGTTATTCCCTCTGCACACAAATGAGGGCTAGAGAATCAGCAACCTTAGAAAAGTCACCTTCTGGGGATGCAGACCCCGCTGAGCACTGAACAGGAGAGACCAAACTTACTATGTACAGCATCAGCACAACCACTGGAACTTTCTACCACTCAAGGTCCAAGAGGCTTTTATCCCAGTGCTGCTCCATGAGTCGGCCAGAGCCCCAGCCTGGAGCACAATTACACAGCACCTTGCAGACGCTGGTGTTGCTAATAGGTGTGAGTAATTCAGCAGGCTCGTATTAGCACGATCAGGCATATCCCTGGTTGAAATGATAATCACACGTATGTCACTTCATCGAGCTAAGGAGCTTGGCGAATCTCTCTACAAGGCTGGGTGTCTAGACAAGCAGCCACACTGAATACCAATTTCCTTCTGAGGCAGAAGAAGAGGGGACTTGGAAAGTCCTACTTTTTCCACTTCCACCTGGCAGCTCTCATATTATTACTTTCTGGTGTTGCATCCAAGCAAAGAGGCCGGTGAGGAAGCTGATCCCCTTCCCTTCCCGTGCCACTGCCCCCAGCAAAGCCTTCTCCTGCCTCTGTTCCACTCCTTCTGCAGCCTGATGCTGGGCCAAAACTCATCCCCTCTGTTTGCCACCAGGAAACCAAGGCACGGGGAGGGACACTGGAGGGCAGGGACCAGGGCCAGCTGCGCTCCAGGTCAGTGAGGCTGAGCTGCCACTTGCCTTTTCTCTGCACAAGGGCAGGCTGACTTACCACTGCCCAGTCCTGCCTCCCAGCAAGCTCCCTCCTCCTGCCTCGAGTGGTCTGCTTGGTCATTACAATCTTGCTGTCGCATAAGCCTTGCCCTGAGACCAAAGGTAGCAACAATACAGCACTTCTGGGACAGATGCAGGTAATTAAAAGTTTCATTTAGCCACCAGAAATAATAAAAAAAAATGTAACCCTCTTCACTTGCAGATGGTTGAGCTACAACACCAAGGAGAATCAGACAGGGAGATCCAACTGGGGCTGTGACCGTTGCTGCTCCGAGCGGGCTCTGGTGTCCTGCACCCAATGGCAGGATCCTTCCTGCCCTGCAAATCCAGCATCCTTGAGCAGAACGTGGTATTAATAAGTTTTTATTTACAGAGCCCTGCACGAAGCAGAGAAGTTTGATTTTTGGGGTGGCAATAAGCTTGCCATCTGCTCCAAAGAGCGTTTCTGAGGCTCAAATTGAGGGCACTGCAATCCACCAGCAGAGATGGTAAAAGAGTGTGGCTGTTCCAGGGGAAAGCAAAGCAGAGTTTGGCTTGGAGAGACCCATGGAGAGCATGGTCCAGGGAAAGAGGAGGAGGAACATTTAAGGGGGTTCAGAGGTACAAAAACTGTCTGCAGGAAGAGGACGCGCTAGGAAAAGGGACAGAGGCTATGAAAGCAAATCTGCAGCTGGGATTTCAGAAACAAAGCAGCTTAAAAATAGGCAGCAGAGACAGAAAAGGCGTATTAGATCATCTCGTGTTCTCCCCCATTGTGCCAACACAAGATTGTTCCCTGCAGAATAGTCTCTGCTGCCTCCATAAATGTCAGCTAGGGCAGAGCACGTAGTAAAGATTATTCAGAGGGGAGCGGGAAGGCGAAGAGGATTATGAGCTGGCAGAAAGGAGCTATGGGAAATGTCATTTGGTAACTCGACCATGTGTTTACGGGCACCCCAGCTCCCCTCCTCCTGACACAGCTTATTGTGGGAGCAATTCATGCCGCGTTACGGATCGAGTGCCCAAACCTCTGCCACACGGCCTTGGCCACCAGGAAGGATGAGGAATGGAGTGCAGCCCAAAACACAAGGGTGCCAGTTGGCTTTGAGAGCAACGTAGGAGGGGGGGAGGAAACACAAAAGGATGTTGGATTTTATGTCACTGAAGTGGGCAAGAGAGTGGAGCCAGCCCTGGCTATAGGCTGCTGGAGGCCAGGGGGGGGAGCTGCTCTGCCATGAATTCTCCAACAGCTCGGGCTCGCTCCCGCTCGCTCGCCTCCTGCATCCATCCCAAGGCACTTGATAACCACGGGCCAGTATTAAGATTCCTGATGTAAATACGGGGGAACAGAGAGGGGAGGTGACTTTCCCAAAGGGGCTCTTTCAACCTCGGAATCTAATGTGACCAGCAAGCTCTCCTCCTCCTTGCTGGAGAGAGACAGGCTCTTTCAGAGGGACATTCAGCACCAAGATCCTGACCAAGCTGCTCTCTCTGTGGTCAGCGGACAGAGAACACCCCATCCAACGGGGAACTGGAGCAGGAGCCTACCTAAACTGCTACAAATTGGCCCCCAGATTCTGTCTCTGTTGGCGACTGTCATGGAGCAGCACCACGGATTGTGCCCATGGAGCTCCTGACACGTCACACATTCAGCTGAACCAGAGCAGCACGGGGTGGGTTTAGTGCTTCTCTCACAGCTCCCATGGGAAACCCTCTTCCCACGCCCCTCCAGCCCTGGGCACAGACCTGGGGTGCTCAGCAGCCCTGCAGGAGCCCTCCCACATTTCCAGCCCAGGCAGTGTTGGGCTGGCTCCGACTGCCTGCCTGACTTGAGAACTGGTGCCCAGCGACTCCTGCTTTGAGTCATCCTTGCCAGGTTATACCTCCTCCAAGCACATCCTCTGCCACCCTCCCCACACATCCTCTCTCTGTCTCCTCCCTGCCTCTATGTTTAAAATCCATTCCCCCCACTCCCATCACACCTCTCAGAGGTAAATATAGATTTTGGAACTGAAGAGGAGGCTGAGGTAGCATTCCAGGACACCAGGGCAGTAAAGACTTCGAGGTATTTGTACCTATTCTTGATTACATGATTTCCCTTAAAAAAAGAGGCAGTACATCAGAGGCTTTCCTTCCGCTGGGCTAAGGATTCGGGAGGCACAGTTGCCATGACAGCCCCTCGCGCCTGCCGGTCTCGCTGCGTGCTTCATCTGCTCGTTCCAGCACTCGGCATTCGGCCCCAGCCACGTTACCAGGGAGGCTAAACCGCTACCTGAGCTCACACCCAGCTTCCCAGTTCCCACGGGACTGGGTGGCAGGGTCCTGGTTTACTGCTTTCCACTCACCAATAACTAACCACAGCCCGGAGAGGGCTCCAAAGGGATAAAAGCACCCGCACCACAAACCCGCCCGTCAGTGGCAGGACATCTTGCACCCCCTCTGCGATTTCCAAAGAGACTCGGTGATTCGGGAGCACAAAAAGGAGTTTTTCAAGGCTCTTTGGTACCTCCCACACTAAATAATCCTGCTTTTCCTTACGGCTTGGACTGGACAACAATGCAGACGCCGCAATGAGATTCTGCCTGTGCCGTCTCTGTTCTCTGGCTAGTTTCCAGGGAAGTCAATGCAATATTAATCCCCAGTGCTCAGTCCCTTGGAACATGGATGAATGTTCAAAGACACTGAAAGGCTTCATCAGAATAAAGATGGGCATTTTCTCAACACAAAGGAACAGGGATGATTGGCGGGTTGAGAAAAAGGTGCAATCAAGAAAGTGAGCAGAGAGAGGGAGACAAAACAGCGCAGAAGCAAAGCCCCCCTGGGGCACCCTGCCCTGTCCTCCCCTCCCCTCCCACACCCGTGCTAAGGATGATATGTCATAAAGATCACGGTTAATTAGCAGGAAATGTGGAAAGAACAAGTACATGCCTAAATCTTAAATGAAGCCAACAGAAACTGGGCACCATCTGAAAGCCCAAGAAATTTCTCAATCCCCATTGACACACACGGACCTAAGAAGACACTTCCAGAAACAGCAAAGGAAATTCCAGTCACTAAAGCCCGGCAGGACCCATGCTCCTGCCAGCCTTTCCAGATCCTTCCAAGCAATGACCTCTCCCATCCTTAACCACGGCCCGGCTCTGTCTTGTTCAAACACTTCTATAGCTGTAGCCTTTACACAGATGCTTTTTTTCTTTCCTTTCCCAAATGTTCCCAGTTACTCCCTTCCCTCCTTGTTCACCTATCCCCAAGGACTTGGATACAAGAGGAGCCCCCCTCCCTGCCCACAGGCAGCTCCAAGACTGTTCTCAACGCAGAACTGAGGGAATTACAACAGGTTTTTATTTTTACTGCACTTTCCTCAGTCCTTCCTCGGAGTCCCAGCTCCTCGTGACGAGACGTTCGCCCGCTCTCACCTTGGCACAGAGGGATCGCTTCGTTCCAGTGGAAGTAGCCCTGAGGGTGCTGGGTGCAGGTGGTGGTGCTGTGGCCAACGAGACGGTAGCCTGTGTCACAGCCGAAGCGCACCGTGCTGCCGGGGTGCAGACCCGTCTGGCTGAGGATCAGCCCGTGGGCTGGCGGCTGCGGGAGGCTACAGTAAGGAGCTGGAGAGAAGGGCAGAAGAAAAGAAATCCATCACTGGACGGGCAGCATCAAGACAAACTCCCCTCCTGCCGTCAGGAATTGCAGCGTGCTTTCCGTAACCTGAGGCTGTACAAGAAACGGAGACCTCGTGATGGATAAATGCAAAGGCCAAGGGGGGAAGAGTGCAGGGCTACTATCCAAGTTTCACTCGGCTCGAGAAATAACGACTAATTTCGGATAATTAAATATTACTTAATTCGTTTACTGAGTAAAGTCATTATTTATTTATGACATACTGGCAAGTTCTCAACCCAGTTTTATAACTTCCATTAATTAAGATTTGCTAAGTTCCCAAACACGTAATTAATTTTAAGGAATTTTCAGCAAACAGTCAGTACCCAGCAGCGGGTTTGTGCTGAACAAGCAAACAGGAGTCCCCAGCCCTGCTCCGGTGAGAGCAGCGGCGCAAGGCCCGGGCAGGAGCACAGGGGGTTTAGAAGAGTTCACTGCAAACGCTGTAACACCAAGGCTCACGTGGAAGTTGTGCCTCATGCACTAAGCAGCTCCTAACCGCAAGCACTCGTGTTTTGTGATGCTCGTCTTCAAACACCTCAAAACAGCCAAGTTGGAAGGAGGCAATAATTCAGCACCAGAGCAATCGCCACTGTGAACTGCATGGGACGGGTTTCATTCATCCAGAGCTACACCAACCACGGTCACATATTCTAGTTCTGATCCTTAAGAGCGGTTCAGAAACCAGCCAAAGCTCCAAGGTTTCTCCTGGAAAGAAACCCCAGCCCCAGCAGCTCAGGAAGAGCCCAGCTCTGCGCGCCTGCCCGGCCCTTGGCAGCCTCTGCCAGCACAGATGGCCCGTGCTCCTCTGCAGCGATTTCCTGGAGCTCCTTGGCCGAAGAGAGGGCCTCGTTCCTGGCAGAGGCAGCGCGTCTCTGCGGGGCGCTTACCGGAGTAGCGGATTTTGAAGCCTTTTCTGTTGTAGGCATGATCAGAGGACCAGCGGAGATAGACTTTGTTCCCACTGCTGGTGACGGTCAGAGGGGCAGAGTAGTTCCCGCTCAGAGACAGGAGCAGTGGACTCTGGCCAGAGGGACCTGTAAGGAAGGAGGGAAGGAGGAAGAGTCAGGGCTGACACGCAAACGGCCATGGGTGGTCTTTGTGTGCGGGGTGTGTTCCTGCAGAAGGGCCAGTGTCAGGAGGCTGGAGCCAGACTGTGCTCAGCGATGTCCAAGGACAGGACAAGGGGCAATGGGTGCAAGCTGGAACGTGGGAGGTTCCACGTAAATATAAGGAGAAACTTTTTCATGGTGAGGGTGTCAGAGCCTGGCCCAGGCTTCCCAGGGAGGTTGTGGAGTCTCCTTCTCTGGAGAGATTCAAAACCCACCTGGACACGTTCCTGTGTGACCTAATCTAGGTGACCCTGCTCTGGTAGGGGGAGGGTTGGACTAGATGATTTTTTGAGGTCCCTTCCAACCCCTACCATTCTGTGAAGGGATGCAGTGTGGAGCTGTAGCACAGAAGCTGTCACTGCCAGTCCAGGAACAGCAGCTCATACTCAGGGGTTTTTGTTAACACGAGTCCTGGTGCAGAAACCTGGCTCCTGGGAAACCAACAGCAAATAAAACCTGGTTGATTGGAGCAAGACCAGGATTTTGCTCCAGGCAACCTGACTTCAGCTCAGGTCCTGGTGGGCAACCACAGGAGCATCAGCACAGCACCTGTACTCTGCACTGCATTACAGAACTGCTTCATTGTGAATATCTAGGCTCATGAGAGCTCATGGGCCTAAAAAATCTGGTCTGCATGGGCTTCAGATAGAATTCCCACCTTCTCAACTCATCCTTTCCCAGCAACATCTGCTACAATTTCTCCCAGGAGCTTGCTAACTCCTGTCCCTTTGAAAAATACTTTAGATCCATCCAAAAATCACATCATTGATATTTTCTTACACAGAGAATCAATGAGTCAGTAGGAGCTTGCTTTAAGTCCGGCAGAAGATTATAGGTGGAGTGGTGGAAAGCTCTCCCCTGGGTGCTCGGGGAACAGAGATTAACAGCTAACAAAACCCTGCCACTTTGGTCCTTTCCCCTCAGCTGCAATGCCAGTCAAACTGGAGAATCTCTTACCGTCAAAGATTTCAAACTCATCGTATTGCTTCTCGCTCAGGAAGTACTCTATGGTGAGGGAAATGTTATACCCGGGCTCCACCTTCACCACCCAAGAACAGGTCTGAAAGTGAGGGTAACTTCCCAGGAAGCTCTGGCTGAGGATCACACCAGTGGAGTCTGTCATAACCTCGTTCATCGGACAGTGCACTGTGGGGAACGTGAAGGAGACACAATAGAAAATGAATTTTTCTCTTTTGCAGAGGGAGGAAGGAAGGAAACACGAGATACTGCGGCCAAGAAGGTCTGTCTTGATGAGCTAGGGCAAGACAGAGCACAACTCCCACCCATGTTCATCCACTGCACACCCTGACCCTTGGGGCTCACGGAGAACCCCCAGACCCTGACAGAGGCTCTGAATGAAGCACGACGAGTTTCTGAGCAACTGCTGCATTTAAAGGAAGGGGCAAAAAGCAACAATGCAAACAAAGCGTTTCGACTGTCTTCGCATCGTTCCACATCTCTTTCAGAATGAACTGCACTGAATCCAAGGAACTACTCTCAAGTTACAAAACACTCCCCAGGAATCCCTGGAAACTTTATTACCTGGGTTAGAACAAGGTGTGGAACCACAGGCTTGTCCCGTGTCACCCGCAGAGCTGTTAACTAGGCCGTAAGAATTCCTTTCTCTAATCACTACACCACATTGAGCTGCTGGAAATATTAAATTCAGCTGAAAACACTACATAAAAAGGTCAGTGAAAAGATCCCAGCAATGGAGGCAAACACCCCAAGTGAGCAAAAAGCATAAAAAGAAAAGGATCTTTATTTATCCATAATCATCACTAAAGCCCAGTGCAAACGCTGGACTTGTATTAATAAAAAACAGCCAGAAGTATCCAGAAAGAACAGTGTATTCTTTCCAAATCCTTAATCCCATCAGTGATTTTTTGACCTCTATAAATTGGTGGCCAGATGTAATTTAAGCAGTCCCTTTACCCCCGGGCTAACAACCATCAGTAAATAATTGAATGACCTCCCCTTCCCTCCTTCACTTCATGCTATTTGAGAGAGAATAAAGCTATAGAAAAATATCCCATTATATGGTAAAAATGTTCAGATAGGAGGGAATGGAGGAGATGAAATAATCGCGGCTGGAGCGAACGGAGGAACCAGCAGGAACCCGGCGGATAAATAAGGCAACGTGGCAGCGCAGGAACATCTCCGGGACCCCTCCCGAGCGGCAGCCAGGTGTGCAGCGCTCGGGGCTTTCATTCTTCTCCCGGGCAATACGGTTGGTGGCACTGGGAAAGCTGCTCCTGGAGGGACAGCCTGGCCGGAGGAGCTGCCCTCTCCCCAGCCCGCTCTGCGGGTGAAGCGTCGGTGCAGGACTCCGGGCGCGGGGACCTCGGGGGGACTGTTGTTGGGGGGACTGTTGTGACCACGTGGGGAATGGGGCGAGACCCGCGGTGTGCCAGACCTCAGCTCGGTCCCTGCTGAATGGTCCCTGAATGGGGAGCTTGGGGTGTGATCCAGGGGGACCCAACATGAGGCAAAGCCCTCCCGGGCCGGTGCAGAGACCCTGCAAAACCCCCAGAGCCAGCAAGGGGTGGAGGAACGTTTCCCTGTGGTTTATCAGGGAGTTGTTGCAGTAAGTGACCTGGCAAATCTCTCACTGTTGTTTCTTCCAGCACAGCCTTGGGACAGGCTGCAAGCAGTGCTGGGAGAACAGCCTTTCCCTGCACAGCAGCATCTCACTACCCTCCCCACAAGGTCCTTATGGGTGCTTCTGCACTACTGGGACTCTGGAGATCTGAGAATTAACCCCAAAGATGCAGCGTGTGCAAGAAAACCTGCCCCAGCTGCCATCCCACATGCTCCCTCCCTTTGCAAGCCCCTGGTTTTGCAGCAGTCGCCAAGCAGGGAAAGCCACGGCCTGAGCACCCCCAGGCTTTACCTTCACACGTGGGTGGAGGTCCTTCAAACTGGAGATGGGTGCCTAGTTTGCAGGTCAGGATTTCATTCCCAATCAGGGTAAAGCCAGGAAGGCATCTGTACCTCACTATGTCACCTACAGACAGAAACAGAGACCATCCTGACCCAAGAGAAGGATCAAACCCTTACGGCTGAACCGTGCCCTGGGGAGAGGGTGCTCTGAGGCGTAGAGCCCTCTCGACAGCCTCTCTGCCATCGAGCTCTGGCGTGACTGTGCAGAAGCAAAAGGTGCAGATGCAGAAATAAAAGGCGTAGGAAGGCGCGGGGAAGTCTCAGCTGGGATAAACTGCTGTCATGCCACAGAGACTATTATGATTTGTGCAAGCTATTTCAGGGGAGATTTCCCTGAAAAAGAGCAGACAGGGAGAAAAGCTGCTTTAAAAAAAAAATAAATTAAATAATAAAAGTCACGGCTACTTCACTGGTTGCAGACACATTTATAAATGGGATGTAACCGTGAACGGCAGCAAAAAAATCCAAAAAGCACAGTCGATGTGGGTGAAAGGTTCTCAAAAAAACAGTAACGGCCTCTAAGCTTTCACACAACGCTTTGTTTGAAACACCTGAAAACTATTATTGTGGCAAAGATTTGTGAACGTTTCCGAACAAGCTCAGGGCTTTCACAGAAGCCAAATCGCTTCTTCTGTGCTAACAGAGAGGAAAAGCCTCGGGACAATCTGAGCAGTCTGACTGTGTGTGAACGTTGGGTGTCGAGCGAGGTCAGGCACAGCTCCCCATGTCACACACAATCACACACGTGTGGAGAGGTCTCCTGAAACCCCAGCTATGGGGGGACAACACCCACAACATCCTTCTGCAGGCACTCCCAGCAGCTGGGGAGGGGGGAAGGAGGGTGAAGAGGACCGGGAGAGGCTACCTATGTTGAATTCTTCATTCTCTGTGATGATTTCTGCGTTGGGAACAATGGTCGGAGGCTGACATCTGAAGAGCTGGTAGGCTGAAAGAGCAAAGGAAGAGCAGGAGATGTTAAGCTAGGGGTGAGGGCAGGCACAGCCGTCTCGGCGCTGAACGCAACACACATCAGAGCAAACCCTCTCTCCCCGCAAGCAGAAGGAACTGGTGAAAGTGCAATCATCCCCTTCCCCCTCCAAACCCTACAGAGATGGCTCCAGGGATTTGTGCCTCAAACCCCAGTTTCTTACATCTAATTGGAAACAGATTTTTATCAGTCTGTGGAGATGCAGGTGCCCCAACAGCATCTGGAACGATGACGTGAAGCAACAGGACCAGCACCTTTTGGGATACTAAGAGAAATGATCTTGGTGACCTCAGTGGAATTAGGTCAATCACAGGAGAGGGAGAGTCTCAGACTTCTCCAGCACCACGCAGATTACAATCATTAGAGAACTTCACCCTCACCTCCTGTCCTAGAACAGAGACTGCAAAACTCACGGACTCATTTTTAACTTGGAATTATTCATCGAGTCCTTCTGCGCAGAATTCCAGGACTGCTAACGCTTTCAACTGCAAATCCCACACAGCAGCTCGCAGTTCACAAAGTAACCTGTGCAAGGTTGATGTCAGTGCCTTACAGAAGGCAAACCAGGGCAGAACTTGTACTCTTTGCCCAATTAGGTGTTTTTTTCAGGCTAAATGGGAAGAAATCCAGTTGACGAGCAGAAACAATTCATTATAGCTCACGCACCTGACCAAATACACTGCAAATATCAAATTTCCAGCCAAAAATTAAGGATCAGATAACGTGAAGCAAAACAAATGCACGGCTCACAAGCACGTGGGTGCAAAAGGCTTGAGCACTGGGCTGCTTATGAAAATAAACACACGAGAGCTGTGAGCACGGTTAAATTGAAAAGATGGTACTGGGAACTAAATGAATATTAATGAAAGACATTTTCTGCTATTTGCTCAGCACTTCTCTGCATCTTTACTCCCCCTGCACCTGACCCTGGACAAGCATAACTTCCTCTGAAATTTATATCAGCCCTTTAATTTAAGATACTGGAGCTCAAGCTGCCACTGAATATTAATTCTTACTAACTCCGCGGCGTCGAACTCTTCACACCGCAGCAAGGCCGGCAGCAGCCTTAACGAGGCTTATGAGGGTGCTTAAATACACGTACAGAAGTAGATACCCCATCATCCTGCCCCAATTTCCAGAGGCAGGTTAATACTTTCCCAAAAGGTGTGTGGAGAAACATGATGTTCGGAGATCCAGGGAATGTGCTGGGACTCGTGTAAAGGTTGGGCTTACATAGCCCGTGTGTGCAAGGGCAAGGAAAACCCAAACACGTGCTATTACAGACACCTTAAGTTAGCTGGGGCAGGGCCAAAGGGAACGGCCAGGTCTGTTATTCTGACAGCCAGCCCCTCCACAATCCACCATGGCAGCCCAGAGAATGGAGGAGCAACGGAGCTGGGAGAGCCCGACGAGGGATGGGAGAGGAGGAGAAGACAGGAGGCAGCAGGGAAGAATCCTTCTGCTACACAGCAAAGAGCCATCCCAGGAGGGCACACGCTTATTTGCAATCTTTTAAGCAGATGTTTGACAGTGGGGGGAAGAAGGAGAGGAAACCGTAACAAAAATTTAAATTAAATGCTATTTAAAAAGTGCTTGACAGCGTCTATTGAAGTGGAAAGATAACGCAGCGTTCACGGCATTAATCTCTCCATAATGGGCCATACCTCAAACCAGAGGTGTGATTAAGATGGCTTCAGCATATGGGTGATACAGCACCGGTAAAGCTCCTTTCAACAGCACATCCATTTGTTCTCACCAGCACAAAACAGCATCCTGTCCTTGAAACCACACTGGGACCCCCTTGAGTTACTGTGCCATAAACCCCTTCCCCATCACGCACACGCATCACTTCACGCCGGTGCCTGAACTAACCCATTTAATAATAGGTGCAACATCATCATTTTTCAAGGGATGCTACTGAATCTTCAAGCTCTGTGAATTGTTCTTCTGTTTCCCTCCCTCCACCCTCAGGAAACGTTGCTTTGCAGGCATTTAAAAGGGCAGCGTTTCCCTGACACGGTGCTGATCGGCACTGCACGGGAGAAGACAATTGCAAGCTCAAGGAGAACGTCTCCTACGTCCTAGATCTGCCAGTGTGCAGACAGGAATGAAAATATACATTGCTGTAGATCCTGAGGAAATTGCTTTTCCTGCAGTTACACCCCAAAGGGTGATGACACAGATTTCACTGACTGCACTTGCCTGAGCCCGGTGAGAAAATTTCCCCCCTTTTCCCCACACCTTCATTGGTGAGCAAAGCATCAGACACGGAACAAGAGCCTGGGAAAGAGGGAAGAATCACACCCTGCAGGCAACCACCTCACACCCTGCAGGCAACCACCTCAATCACTTAAATCTCTGGGGTCAGGCTTTATACTAAAGGCCCGCGTGTTAAGGGAGCAATGAGACAGGAAAGGACTCTTCAATAAAAGGCCGAGCAGAGTGCCCAGCTGGGTAACGGGTTAGCAACCAGGGCTGGACTCCACCGATTCCTCCCAGCACCACCTCCAGTCCTCCCCCACCCACGAGTGGCTCTGACACCCCACCTAAAGCACAAGCTGAAGAAACAGCAGCCGCAGATTAGAGAACAGCAGCATGTGCTGATGGGCTCTCGCTATAGCAATGATAGCATCTAATTCCTACCACAAAGGGAAGCGTTCGCTGAATTGCAGCCGTGTTTACACACTGCTCGTTTCTGAGCCAAACTGCCTGAACCATAATTTCTTGTGTAACTGTTATATACGCACCATTGTCTGGGAGTATAAATCTTACAGTGTTTTGCAGCAGTAAACCAATTCCCTCCGAAGCCCAGCAAACATTCTTTAAATTCAGCCTAGCCGTGTAACACTTTGCCTTTCGGAACTGAACATCAGCCGAGGCGTTCTGCACAGGCTCGCCGCGTAATGCGTGCAAGACTTTTGTTGCCAGCAAATTACCCAAGCGAGAGGAGGTCTCCGCTCTGCACGTTCCAAAATCCCAGTACTGCCGTAAGGACTTGCTGGCTAATCCAATTTCAAGTCGGGCTCTTGTTTAGGGGTGCAAAGCAGACACTCTCGCTTCAATGTTTCACCCAACGTCTCTCTAGCGTGGGCTGCACCCACACCAGGGAATCCCCAGGTAATTCAGGGACTGATGGAGATCTGTTTCCTCCCCCAGAGGAACACAGTCACCTCCCAGCCAGAACATAGCTGCCATTTAAAACAGGCCACCGAGATGACCCAACGGGTTCTCAGCACAGCGCCGGAAAGACACCACTGCATCCAGCCAACGCTGCGGGGTAAGGAGAGTTTCAGGGAGACAAAGCAGAGCCCTCCACGCTGGGATCTGCCACGGGGAGCACGGGATTTACAGGCATCGCCTTGATCGGCGTGGGGCTGGCAGGGCTGTGAGGTTGCAGGCACTCGAGCTGTGCTTGAATCCCAACGTTCCGGATGGATTTCCACACCCGCACCGACCGTGCGACCACTTGCCAGCACTGGACTGCAGGAGAGACCTTCCATCTCACACCTGGGAAACTGGGCCCTTGGTGGAAGACTTCGAGGTTGAAGTGGATTTTTTTCACATCACCTCTACCCCAGAACTAATCCTCCCCACGACCGCTCCGCGCCCCTCCGCATCCCATAGGCGGGTAGAAAGCGTGCTACAGACCGTAGAAATAAATGGCAAAAATCCCTCCGTTGGCCGCATCACTGTGGAATTTCATCAGGACCTGATTGGAAGAACTTTGTGCTGATTTCTTAGCAGAGTTGCCAGTGAACACACCAAGCTGTGGGGCTGTTTGCTGTGGACCATCCCTAAAATCGTGGGTCAGAAACAAAGGAAAGAGCGTTACTGCATGTCTTTAATCCTGGGCAACAAACCATCTCCCACACTCTTTGCACAGGATGTCCTCCATGCTCTTCCTCCCTTTCTACATCTATATTACAGTCTCAGCAGCTCCCTGGGCAGCTGACCCAGACCCCCAGACCTCCTCTCCACTCCATTATAACCAGATAATCTCTTCTGGCAGAGCAGGGCTCACTCAGAAATCAATTACAAACACAAACTTCATTTTTAACCTTTGAATTTGAAGAATTAGGGCCAGTTTTCCAACAGAGTTTCACTCCATTTGCACAGCAGACACCGAGTTGTTTTGGAAGTCAGATACTGATCAAGTGCTAAGAATTTGGTCACAAGCTCTTTAGCCAGTGCAGCTACGTGTGCTCCCTTGGATGACTGAAGTTGGTAATATGCCATTTCTCTTCCTTTCTCCTGACAGGAAAGGAAGATCACAGCCTGGGAGGGAGATCAGCTTGGACAGTAGGGCTGCATATCACTAGATTCCAACAGGAAAACCAGTAAAGGGCATTAGTACATGAAAATGATTTACCAGTGGCTTTTTCCTTCACCCAGCCTCTATCCATAGACAGGTAGCCATAGACAGAGTGCAGAAGGACAAAGAAAGAGCCTCCAAAATGTCTATCAGAGAAATCAGAAGCAAGAGGCGATTCCTGTTGTGTGAGTCTGAATGACATTCATTTCAACTAAATTCAGCCTGAGATAAGGACCCTGTTTACCATTCATACAGTGTCCTCTGCAAAGCCCCTCTGACTGCCCGAGAGATGTTTCCTTATTCCACTCAACAGAGCATTCTGGAGATGAAGGGACAGGCTGACAAAAGCATCTGGCAGGATGAGGGGGGATCAGCTCAGCCCCAGCTGGGATCCCGGTCTGCACCCCCCGGCAGCTCAGCCCCTGCTCCCAGCAATTGTGGCAAACCAGTGGGACAGTGGCTGCCAAACCCAGGCACCACAGGGGGCTGATGGGCTTCATTTTAAACTGCTAATGATCACAGAAATGAATGACAAGACAGACCTATAAGGTCTTAGAGGTGCCGCTATACGGCCAAGGGTGGGATCGCTGCTTACGAGCTGCATAACAGAGGCAAAAGCGCCATGCAAAGTGAAGGAGTTCTGTACAGACTGCACTCCAGACCCACAGGATGCCACCTGGCAGGAGCTGCCTGGTCACCCAGGGATCTGTCCCATCACTGACCTCACCACTCCTTGTTCTTCAGGAACATAACACTACCTGTGTTTGGTGACAGCCACCTGCTCCATCTTCCTTACAGCACACGGTCCTTAATCTAAAGGCTCTACCAAGCACCCAGAGCTAATAAAATTCCAAATCCTCATCCCAGTGTCCCCAGAGGATACTTCCTCCTATCCTCACACACAGCACTACCCACGCACTGCAGCAACGGGTGCTCTATTTATCAGCCAGAGCATCCCTCTGAAATGGAGCCTTAGCAACTCCAGTCAGTCCTCACCCCTCTGCTGTACCCACCAAACGGTGATGAAATCGTTGTAGGGCTCCGTCTGCAGCAGAGTGAAGTTGAGATGGATTCCATATCCCACCGGCACTGTGAGAAGCCAAGTGCAGTCCTGGGAATTGGGGTACTGGTTGGGGAAGCCAGGAGAGTAAACCGTACCGTTCTGGGTGGTGACATTCCCCCCACAGGGCACTGCGGGTAACGAGACAGAAACACAAACCTAATGAAACTTGACTCCAAGATTTTGCGTTTTTCTTTCATTTTTGGGGGATAAAAAGACAGCGATTCCAGCTATAGGAAGGTCCAGCCCCAAACTCTGGGCCTAGCTTGCCTCAAATAATTCATACCTGTCACAACTACATCAAATGCTTTCAACTTAATTCCACTACAATGAATTCATTAAGGGCTTCCAAGCTGAGAGGAGACTGTTTTGTACAGATGTGATAGCCAGGTGTGCAAATAAACTCCATCTCACACCCTAGTGAGAGACTTTGGGCTCCAGCAGCTGTCTGCACCCACACGTGGCAAACACAGCCCCCGACGAGATGACACCAGTGGGCAAAACACAGCCCCCAATGAGATGACACCAGTGGGCAAACCCATCCGCTCGCTCAGCCCGGCCCAGAACCCCTGAGCAGCTGGATGTTCACCAAGCACAACTGAGCAGGGGGAAATGATGATTTGTATGACACCAGCATCTGTTTCATTTATCAAGACGACAGTTGTATTGCACGAGGTATCTTCCA
This sequence comes from Actenoides hombroni, assembly GCA_024336885.1. NCBI lineage: Eukaryota > Metazoa > Chordata > Aves > Coraciiformes > Alcedinidae > Actenoides > Actenoides hombroni. The sequence continues at coordinate 17,742,452 of WUAM01000179.1, read as the reverse complement.
GGTCCAAATGAGCTGGCAAACTAAAGAGGCAATTAGAAAGAGGTAGCAAAGGGGAGCAGGGAAAGAAGAGGAGCTGCTGAAGGCAATGCAGGAGGGCCACGGCAGGTCCCTAGGTCAGAAAGTCCCATGTACGTGTATCAGCCTCTGGACCTCCCTGAGATGGAAGTTCAACTGGAACGATGAGAAGATGCGCAGCCTGTTACTGGTGACCTACAGCAACTGAAGGCACAGGGATAATCATGGACAGGGTCACCTGCCTGAGCCAGCTCTGCTCTAGAAGCCACATCGTGTTATTAACCCACTCCTTGGCCCAGGCTGACACCTTCTTCTGCTCAACACACCTTAGTAATTCAGGCTCAGTGTTGAACACTCTTGTTTGTACAGGAGCAGCTCCACAGACTCCTACCGCCCTGACCTGATGTGCCAGATGTGAGGTTAGAGAAGGCTCCACATATTCAGTGCCTGGCTCTGTTCCACTTTCTCACACAGTCCATCAAGCTGAGAAAAGCACATGTATTTATGTAACTCCATACGCTCGTTTTCTGAAACAAACACCCAAGGAACCTCAGGTGCCAAGTTCCTTTCTGCCCTGCAAAGCAGCAGGGAGGCTGCTGGTCACTGGGAAAACTCCCTGGAGCAGTGCTGGAAACCTGGGCCACCGTGCACTTATTTCAGAATTACAGCTTCTCTCTTAATTAAAAGGGCTTTCAGCTCTGACCTGCATGGGAAAGGTGAGGTGGGTGGCCCGAGGCAGCCAGTCCTCACTGCTTGCTGCTATGCAAAAATGCATCATTTAAGGAAACAGTGAGAAAAGGAAAGTTCTGCGCTGCCTTCAACAGCGTTAGCAGCTCACCAGATGGGCACACGAAGAAATAAAGCGCATGGCCCAAAATGTACCAAACCCCAAAGCCCTTTGCTCTTGGAACTGCTGCAGAGCAAGAAAGGTACTTAAAAGACACAATAAAGAAGGAAGAATTGGATGGTTGTAGCTGGCAGAGTTGATGCCTGAGGTAGATAAGGGCATAATCCTGGTACCAGCAGCTCCCACGCTACCAGCAGCACCCAGCTGAGCACAGGACAGTTTCCCAGCTAACACACATCTCTGCTGCCTTGCTGGGGTCAGAGAAAGAGCAGCTGAGGATTCAGTTCTTTATGCTTTGTGTTCACGGGGGTTCAAGGACTTAGGACTTAGAAAGAGGAAAAATATCACCTCTCCAACTCCCTCTCTTTCCCCAGGGCACAGTTCTCGCAGTCCTAGCACAGTGAAGAGTCTGGGATAAAGGTCAGTGCTCTTGGGAAGTGCGGTGGGAAATCTTCAATAAGCAGCCTTGAACTTCTTAAGGGTTCATATGAAAACCTTCTAAAGTAAACCACACAAAACTCAGCCTGTTGGCCCAAAGGATGAAAAGCTGAACCTTCCCTGTTGGGATCTGAAAAGAGAATTTGGACATTTGAGCTTTGAAACCTAGAACACAGGTCCGCTCCTTTAGTCAGAGGAGACCTTGCAGGGTTACTGAAGAACTCCCACCTGGATCGTTTTGGAGATGCCAACACTGTGACACTAAGGAGACTAAACAGGGACACCACCTTCCCACACTAAGAGCCAAGGGTCTTCCAACAAGGACCGGTTTTATTTACCAGTGCTAAATCAATGGAAGCTGAATGTTGGTGAAGAAATAAAGCAGACAAAAACTATGATTACAATGACCCTGGACCACTTCAAGCTGAAAGCACAGTCCCACCAGCATCAGCAGCAAAAGTGACAGCCAGCGACAAGTCCTCACCCACCGCATGAGATTCTAACACCAGCTCAAAAGATGCACCTTAGTTTTGAGCTGTTCAAGATGTCTGCTTTGACTGGGCTGAAATATGTTGAACATGAACTCACAGAGAACACGCTTCGACACCTCAGGGGCTGAGGCTTTATTCAAAGTGCACATTCCCAGCCTGCCTACAGCAATGCTTTTGTTTCCAGAGAAACTTTCAGCTCTATTACAGTACCACAATTCAAAAGAAGGCCAAGAACAGAGCACTGAAACTTTTTCTCTCCCCAGAAATGCCTGCTGGGTGCTCTCAGGGGGACACCAAAGCCATACCTTCACACCTGGGCAATGGGTGGTCCCAGTTCCTGTTGGTGCCATGCTGACAGGTCAGGACAGGGTGGCCGATCAGCTGGTAGCCAGGCAGGCACTCAAAAGAGATGGACTGCCCGACGTTGTAACCGGCTCCTCTTACAACACCATTAGCAAAAGGTTCCGGATCAGGGCATTCCTGAAGCTCGTAGGCTGCAAACAGATAACCAGGGAGGGAATGTTTCATACCTCATATTGTCCCACAAAAGCAGGAACATCATCATCCACGCTGGCTGGCTACTGCTGCCTCCTGCAATGCCTTAACTGAAGGAGATAAACATTGAAGAACCAAGCACACATCTGCACAGAGGCTGAGGGACAATCCTGCAGCTGCTCTGTGGTAGCCTCAGACACGAGCCCCGGGGTCTGCCCCGGACCCAGAGCCTGTGACCCCACTCCTCACTTCAATTTGGGAAATCTGCCTCAGTTTTCCACCAACCACGGATCCCCCTGATGAGGAATGAGAGCCCACTGGTCACCGTGTTCCACCTGGCACTCTAAATTACTGGTCAGCCTTGCCGGAGCTAATTTGCATAGCAATTTCCATGAGATTACCCAGAGTGCCTCACAGAGCACATTCCTTCCTCAATTGTGCAGCAGCACATGAATTACATGGTGCACGAACAGGACAGCTACGACAAAAATTGATGTTTTCAATTAAGTATGAGTAGCAGCTTTTATGGCTATTTCTGGGGAGCCAGCCCTTTGTCAGCCCGTGGCCACGTCGCAGGGCTGGAGACACGTGCCTCAGCACGAGGCCAGCCTGCAGCTACGGGGGGGTTTGGACTTCAGCTGAGACTGAAAAGCAGCTCTAAGATTCCAGAGCAAACTTTGAGCTGCTGAGGACTCTTCTCTTAGGACGTGACAGTCGACAGAGCCGAGATCTAAGTGAATCTGGCTGGAATTAATTCAAAGGCATTTCGCTGTCACCAAGCACTCCAGGAACATTTGTTATTTGCCGTAGGGTGAACAGATCCCAGTTATTAGGATTAAGCACGGCCTTCATGTAACACCTTTCCACTCAGTAGGATTAAGTCCTCATGGAATTAATTCAACAGAAGAGCAACAACCATAACACCAGCTCTCCTCCACCGCCCTCACCGTTAGCACCCGGGGGACAGGATTGTCCTACAACTGCTCCTTCTGGGGCCTCTCACCTTGGTATTCCAACTTGAAGCCCGGCTTGTTCTGCGAGTGGTCGCTGTGGAAATACACAGTGGTCTCGTGAGACGTCGACAGGAGGGAGCCTGGGATTTCGGTGCCGCTGAACCGCCCGATGACGTTGCTGGTGTCGTACGGCCCATTGCGGATTTCCACAAAGTCGTGGTTTGGCTCAGTGGAGAAGTTCAGGAACTGGACGTGAGCACCTGGAGAGGAGGAAGGAACGGTCTGCCTCTAAAGCTACACCCTGCAGAGTCCCCCCTTCGCCACACAGGTGGCAGGACAGACTGAGCCAGGGGTCCTGTTTCCCCAGCAGCCGTAACCAGGAGGAGGAGAGTTAATCCAGGACACCCAGAGGGTCAGCCCTTTGTCCAGGCTGCAACACTTGCACCTCCTGCCATCAGGCACCCCGACGGGGCCGGCCCGGAGAGGAGCAGAGCTGGGGGTACATAAAAGGGCTGGGGAGATCCTCATTTTGACTGTGCTAATGCCTCTGCGGCCTCCAGAAGAGGCAGGATATAATCTGACACCAGCTTTGGGCACTTGTTACTTATAAAGAGTGACGCAACTGGTGATGTTTTAAGGCTATGACAACGTGATAACGTGGTTAAGTTGGGAAGTACGCAAGCACGCCACGGGAGAGTGTTATCACTGGTTCAGAGGTGTGCCCACAAATCCATATCAACCTGTCACTATCCACGGTGACCTGTAATCACCTTTTGAAAAACATATTTACCATTTCATGGCACCATAAAAATGCACCTTTAATGGAAAGCGTGATCAGGAGGCCAGAGTTTCTGTAACTCATCTTGGCAAGCAATGCACCCAGCACAGACCACGCAACAGGGATCATCTCCTTTGTGACAGCACCAAACCAAAAGCAGCCATCTCACCAAACCCTACTGGCAGCAATATCCTCCACGTGCAGTCCAGGTTGCTCGGATAATTTCCTGGGAACCCTGGGCTCAGGAGCACTCCCTCCATCTCTTCTGCCGTTCCTCCACACTGGGCTGTAAAATCAACAGTGTTAATGGTCAGGAACACTCACAGGTCTCTCTGGATGATGGTCGTGGTCAGCCCACTGCGTTGGAAATGAAGAAATTAGAAAGGAACAGAAGAAAAAGGCAAGCCTGCTATAGAACTAGCACTAAGTTTGCCAGGCACTGCATGGGCACATTACTAATGTATGTGCCTTTCTCTTGCCCTCTGGAGATAAAAGCCTGGGCCAAGAGACCCGGCTTTGGCAATCACAGTGGGAGAGGCAGATCGGAGCTGCAAGAGCAGAGCTGGACTCTCTGCCCTGCCCGCAGACGCTGTAACAGCGCACACCGTGTGCACAGCACTTCCTCCCATTTATAACCACCAAAAAAACACCCTGTGAAAAACCAGACTGATCCTATTTTGACTCCAGTTACAACTACTGGTTTTTTCTGGTTAACTGCTCTCCCTGCCAGTCTCCGGGCACTCACTGGTAACTGCAGAACAGCCCGTTTGCACGCTGGCTGAAGGAAACTCCCGACCAAGAAGCGGTCCACGGATGACAGCGCAAAATATGTTTACAAAAAGCACCACATGGAATTTGAGCACAGATCGCATCTTCTCGTGCTTATCTGGATGACCTCTGCCTTGCTACGGTAGCACCATCCAGGCAAACACACCCAGGTGTTCTCCTGACACCTTCTGACGGTGAGGGTACAGATTCCCTTTGTCCAATATCTCATTATGGGCTACTAACAAGGTTTCCTACTAACAAGGTTTCTCCCAGAAGATTTCTCTTTCTTTTTTCCTCCTAATGGCTCTTTAATAGAACTACTACTAAATTATTTAGAAGTCAAGCATCTGGATGAAGCAGACCAAGAGAAAATCAGCGGGCTTTGCCAGGGAAGCAAGCTGTTCTCTGAGCAGGGGAACCACCAAAGCCTGGGTTCCCATGGGGGTGGCAGCCAGTGGTGCTCTGGGCAGGGTTTAGAGACATCAGCACAGGAGAACGAGCCCCAGGACCATCAGCGTGGGGTGCTGAGGCATCTCCATAAAAGATGATGGTCATTCATGATGATCTGCACTTGGCTGCAGAGACTCACTTCTGCCTCTCTGAAGCTGGATGACCTTTTCCAGTCAAACAGGATGCAAGCTGAGGGATGTGAACAGACAAGTGGATGGGCGTCTCCACCACCACACTTGGTCATGACTGTCCAAAACCAGACAACCTGAGTTAAACCACGCTGCTCTTTGCACTGCAACAGTGCTCAGTGGGCACAGCCCAACCAGGCAAAACCCTACTGAACTGGGTGACTGGCACTGATTAAACGGAGAAGACTTTAAACATACAGTTGCTCAGCTACTCATCAGCTAGATGGTAATACTGGGATCCTCCTCCAGGCTGGGATCCCCCAACTCTAATGCTGAGCTGAAGGGCTGTTGTTTGCTGTCAGAGCAACTCCCATGGGTACGAGCCCTTTAGCTCAGTCATTCTGCTGCAAATGTCTCTGTATTTATTCCTGGCCTGCAGATCATCAGATAAAAGAACTGTTAGCTCTTATAATTACTTTAAAGCAAAATGATGTAAGCTAGAACAGCAGGAGCCTGAAATAACTGTTAACTAAAGCTATTAAATGCATAAATGTCTCTCTCAAAGCTGTAAAATGTGCCATATGAATATTAAACATCTAGATTTGCCAGAAGCAAAGTATTGAAAATAATCAAAAAACTCCAGCAAGTTCCCTTCACCTCTGTGCCTCTTCTCCTCGGGCTTAATTCTCTCGTGGTGGAAATCCACTGCCCAGGTCCTTTCTCTCATGGCTGGAAACATTCAGCAGTCCCAGCCCCACTCCTCAGAGGGTGTCATGGACAAAGAGCCACCTGGACAAGCGACCTGGCTCCTGCTGGTCACGCAGGACACACGAGATGCCAAGGCAAGGACAGCAAGGCACCAAGTGGTGCAGATTGGAGATACTGGGAGCGTAAACAGGCTCCAGTAAAAGCTGAAGTTTTAGGGATATCAAGATGCATTTCATAAGAATAAAGCAGTCTGCAGATCTTTGCTTAGGATGGAAAAAAGCCCTCAACCCGTAAACTCAATTTGCTTTCAGTATAAAGAAGTTTTAGGTTTTCCCTTTGGAATTAATTTTTGTCAAGGAAACGCTTTTGTATTTTACATTTTATTCTATAACCACATTTTGAACATGGAAAATAAAGCATCCTGGGCAGCCCATAGGGGCTTTTTCATTGAAATTTCCTCTTGCAGCAAATGAAGGTTTTTTCACGCTCCATCTCACTTCTAGAACAAACCTGCATTTTCTAACTCAGATCTTTACCTTTTATTTTTTGATAATTTATTTTTTTTTTTAGAAACTCTCTATAAATATCTGCTAGGTACAAAAGTAGAAGAGTCCTACCGATGCAAAGCGGCGGTGGGTAATTCCAGCGACGGACGGTGCCCGGCATGCAGGAGATGTGAGAGTGGCCCTGGAGGAGAGGAAAACAAGAGTCAGGGTTCAAAGGGTCTTCCAGTAACCCCAGCATTTGTTCTTGTCCTTTTCTGTTGAAAACCAGCCAGTACCTGAAGCGCATAGCCCGGTTCGCACTGGAAGGAGACGACGTCGTTCACCAAGTAGCGCTCGCCGAGCTTCAGGCCGTTCCCAGGAACGGGGGGCTCCGGGCAGCTGGACAGACCGACGGCTGCGAAGGCAAGAGTGAGATGAGTGCTCCAGGGAGTGGGGATGGGGTTTGCACTGAAGGAATGGAAAGACACATCTTCCATTTTATCCCATCCCCCTGCTTACCCAGCACCTCCACCACAGATGCTGGGTGAGAAAGTCCCATGGCCTCTGGGTCCTCTGCACTGACACCTCCACTCGCGCAGCTTTCCCGTGTTGCTGGGTGTGTGCAGGATCCAGAGGCACTGATGTCTAGTGCCCTCACTTTGCCTGGCACACGCTCTTTTTCACGTACATAGATATCACAAATCACTTGGTGATTCGTGGCCATAAACCGTTTTTGACGGAACCCTCACGACTCGATGGAGAAGCTGCATCTGCCACAGCACGTCCACTGCACAGCAAAGACCGGTTCATTCTCAGCAGCTCACGAACCAAAACACCCAACACGAACCCTCCCCATCTGAGGTCCATGTTTGTGTTACACCCCATGTGCCTTTTCCAACCCGACAGCACCTGACAGAAGATGGGAGAGGATGCAGGAGAGAACTCTCTGCTGTCCCTCGCTGGCAGTTCAAGGGCATATGGTGTGCGTTGGACAAAATTTGCCCCTTTCTGGGCAGAAGCAGCACCAGCTCATTCTCCTGACCTTATTTATTCTATTTTTTTTCCTGTTGTCAATTACTGAATTTACCACACCACACGAGCAGCAATAAGCACGGCCGGTCCTGGTGGTGCCTGCAGAACAGCCTACCAACCTTTCATTCAATCCCGTTTCCATCTGAGCTACGCTTACAACTGGGAACACCCCGCCGCAAACCCAATTAACAGTCCCCAAAGTCTCGTGCCGGGCGATGCCCCCCCCCCCCCCCCCCCCCCCCCCCCCCCCCCTCCCCCCCCCACCCCCCCGGCCAGCAAAACGGGCGCGGCGGCCCCGCGCCACCTCCTCTTCCCCCCACACCCCCGAAGGCAGATAAAAGGAGCAGCGGTGTCCGCAGGCACCTCGCACCCGCCGCGGCTCCGCTGCCTGCCGGAGCCTCCCTCGCTCCTGCGCTGGCAGCTGCCACTAAAAGATAACCTTCTGCATCACTGCAAGGGCTAAAGCTCTGCTTAACTCCGCAGTCTGCAGGCTGAGCTGAAAGCAGATGGAAAAAACCGGAGAGAGGAGATGCTGACTCTCCTCCTGAAACCCTTGTCACTCTTCCCAGCAAGCAAGCCTGTGGCCCCAGCCCAGCCATGGCTGTTCTGCTGACCTTCAGAGAGACAAGAGCTTTAAATAACCTCCTGCCCAGATTCGGGGGGCTCTGAGCTTCACTCGGTTCTAAACTGTTCTTGCAGGAGAGGAATTCCTTTGCTTGAGGAATGCAGTGAGGGGGAAAGGGGAGGAAACAAACTCTGCTGTTTCAGCTCATCTCTCAAAACTTCCTTGCAGCCCCTCTAACCAAAGACAGACAAAACCCGGGGCTCAGAGCTGTGAGACTCCAATTGCAGAAGCAAAGCAGAAAAAAAAAAAAGCCAAGCCAACCCACATCATTTCCAGCTGCCCTGAAAATCAACACCTATTAATTTTCTCAGCAAAGAAACCAAACAAGCCTGATAATCCCAAGCCTCATGAAAAACCTGAACATGATTGTTGCAACGGGGTAGTATGATCTTCAAAGAACTTATTGATTGAAACAGAAATGGAGAATAAACAGAGTCGTAGCAAGAGAATTTCTAAACCAACATCCATTCCTCAGGCTCCCAGAGAGCAATCTGGGGTACGTTTCCTTGCCCCAACCTTGTCATTTGCTGTAATCTTCCCGGATCCATTAACGTGCAAGGTTGCAATCTGCAAGCCCAGTAAAACCTGCCAAGCTTAGTACTTGTCGGCCCTCTAAAAAGCACAGCCTCTGCAGTCAAACAGCTTTGCCATTTCTCTGGATGTTTTACCAAATGAAATGCGCTTGCAAATCTATTTGCTGCTTCGGAAAAAAATAAACAGAACATTGGTTGGCTTCAGAGACAAACACGAGATTTGTGATCAGAACCAATTATCGGACACAGTGTCCAGCGAGAAACAATTACGTTTGCAGTGCCCCAAGGAAGACTGTGTGAGCAGAGCCAGCAGTGCCAGCACATCTCTCATCAGCTCGCCATCACCGACACCAGCGCGGGAACAGAGCCAGACCATGGCTGCACTCACCAGTCCCCCGGGAGCTGCACGAACACCAGCCCTGCTCCCGGCCCTGTCACACCCGTATCCTTAACACATCGCACATGCACAAGCCTGTCTGCTCTCCTTGCTGCGAGCTACACGGCCAATTTCCACGCGCTGAATGGAGCTGAGAGCTGCTGTTCTGTGCCTGCTTGCTGACCGCTGTCTGTGCTGCTGCTGCACCGCGGGGGCAATTCCAGCCCCCGGAACGGCCACCGCCGCTGTGACCCACGGCAGCTGGGCTACGGGGCACCTCTCCTGAACGAATGGCTATCTGCTCCAATAGCAGGAATCAAATTGCAGACAAGGTTGGGGGGGGAGTATGAATTTTGGGCATCCTCACCCAAACTGGACAGCCCTTTCCCAAGAGATTCTCTTCCCTGCCTTGTCTTCCAGTTTCAGTCACTCTTACCAGTGAGGATTTCTTTTTTTAAACACTGTCTCCAGGTGGAATTCTCCCGTGGAGCTCTGTCTAGCCCTGCCTGCTGTTTCCAGCAAGGACCAATATCGAATGCTCGGGAAAGGCTGCAAAGAGCAGCCAGTCCCTCCCAACCCCTGGCAAGCATCCTTTCAGGCACTTCCCGAGCACAGGTTACCGCGCTGCGCGGAACAAGCCGACTCACCATGAATTTTTAATACTCTGGCCTCCTCAACTCCTCCTGTGATACAACACAGAACAGGTGCCACAAAGTGCATCAGCGAGATGAGGGTCACCCCGGGGCCCCACATCTCCTCCGCTGCATCTGTTCTCCATTTAACACTCACTCCCTTCTCTGCAAGTCGAGAGCAGGGAACCACATCAGCGTGGGCCAGAAAGCTCGCTGCCCCTTCCCCACTAAGCAGCTTCCACTTCTACAAGGCAACGGCTCTGTAATCGTTTCCCCATCGCTCAGAGGAACTGCAAATCAAGGCTGAATTGCTCTTACTTTTGTATTCCAGGTGAAAGCCAGCAGCAGAGACACTGATATCCGAATAGAAATGCAGATAGAGCTGGTTTGAAGTGCTGTTCAGCAGCGCCGGCACCGTAGTTCCTGGGAAAACAAGAGGTGCACAAAGATAGTGAAGAGGATTCTTTTTCCCTCCTCCATGTCCTCGGAGACTCGCTGCAGAAGAGGCTGAGAACAGAAAGTCCTTTAACTTAACAAGCTCCGTGGTTTTGATCAGGTTCTAATGAGGCCAGTTGAGAAATACCCAAGGCCTCTCTGCAATGGCCTTTTCAAAGTCTACCAGTGAATTTCATCATGTGAAGTTTTACCACCTACAGACCAGACAGACTAAAAGCATCGAGAAGGGAACCAGTGATGAGAAACAGCGTGGGTGGAGCACAGGTCCCCGCACGCTCCGTGTTCCTTCTCCTGCCTCATTCCCTGGAAGCTGCTGCAGCACCGGGTCAGGGCAGTTCTATCCCCAGCGCAGCGCCGGGAGCAGAGCCTGTTGGTCTTAACACATGACCCTTCTCCTTACCAACCTCAAAGCACTTGGAACACATTTGCTCATTAAATAAGCAAGAATTAGAGCCACGGGTTTGCAAGCAGCTCTGCTATTTGAAAGCTTTACCAGGCACTGAGCACTGCTCTGCTGAAAGCCACGGTCCCCACTGCCCAGGAAAAGAAAGGTTGTTTTGTAGCCCTTCATCCATTTTGGTGTAAATTGGCCAGGTTGGGTTAACTGGTCTGAGCTGACCCCACACAACCCAGCAGTGCTGTGGGAACTCCCAGCTCCAGGCTGTGGAAGCTCTCACGGGTTTTTTGCAAAAAAACCCCAAACCTAGTGCCCTGGTTTTGTGTTTAAGACACTCTATCAACATCTTCTGCAGGAAGACAGGAGTTAAATTCCCAATTCAACAAAGCGTTTGATTCCCTTTAAGCATGTGCTTAGGTCTCCTCTGAGTTTCTGAAGCACTTAAGCACACGCTTGATTTTATGTAGGTGCTGAAGTCCAGCTGATGTGAACGGGCATCAAACATGGGCTGAGGGGCTTCACCGAGCACCGTGCTCAACACCTACCAGAGAAACTTCCCAGCATGGTGGCTGTGTTATCTCCTCCATCGAACACTTCCAGGGAATCCCAGTTCTGCTCAGTAACAAAACTGATCACCTGGATCTGAAGAGAAAACAAAAACAAAAAAGACAAGCAGTACAACTCCTGCAATCGTGTTAATAAACCAAAATAATCGCCACGAAAAGGTTGCTAATAAAGCCAGCAACACACCCCGGGCTTAAAGTCAGCACTGCTCTTTATCTGTGCTAAACTGGCCAAACCTGGAGACCTGTTCTGGGTTATACAGCTATTTTCCAGCAAGCTCCACTCTTCAAACTTCCCTATCAGGGGTGCTGTCTTCTGCTGCTACAAAGGCAGAGCTCCTGGAATTTCACAGCTAATTTACAGTGGCTGAAAATCTGAGCTTTTTATTCTGTTCTGAGAAATCCCTGAAGACTTTTGTAAGGCTTTCAAATGAAAGCAACCACTGGCAACCCAAGAGCTAAAATCAAAACAAAGAAAGCCCCATTAAACCACAAGATATCTTTTCTAATACAATAAAGTTTCTGCAACTGCCCTGTTTCTCAGCTTTCAGTCAAGCTGCACTTCCAATTTCCCCACCTTTCTCTGCCATGCCCCATAATATGCGGAGGCTTAACGAAGTCACTTGACTCCGTCAGAACATCAATGCAATCATCAAACGAGTCACATCATAAGATCTGATAAATCTGCATTCACGCTGCAAAGCAGCTCTCATACTTGAGCAAAGATCTACATGTAATTGCACAGATTTGTTTTCCTTGATTACCATTAAAATGGATTCTGCCTTTATTCCCGAATACCGGGAGCTCAAAGTATTCAGTGTCCCATGAAGAAAAATAAGCTGTGCTGTAGATCATGTTTGGTGAAAGGCCTGAGAGAGTCAGTCAGATGGAAAAGCTGAGAGAAACCAAGGGTAGGTGGAAAACAACAGCTTTAATCCGTAAGCTCTACGTGAAATGTTCAAATATCAGGTACCTCAAATTACACTTCTAAGCCAACAAGCTAAAGAAGGACCCTTAAAGACAAATCAGAAGCATAAATGACTTCTACAACTTGGCCCCAAACAAAAGGCTTCATTTGCTGGCACGTGGCAGAAGCCGCAGCGGTTTGGGTCGGGGAGAACGCTGGGACTTCGGTAATGCGGGCAGGAAGATTCTTCCTTGACGTCCAGCCTTCGCACACCTGCTTACTGCAGGAGCATCAACTCTTTGAGGTCTCTTTGGACAAAGATTGCTGACTAAGCCCAACGCTTCTGATCTGCAGCCGCCCCGCTGCGCTCAATGGCACCGCTCCCTCCAGCACCCAGCTCAGCGGGACGCGGTCACTGGGCTCGACACCACGAGGAAATTTCGGTGCCTGGCAGCCCCATCTGGCACAGGGAGATGTGCACATGGACACGAACACACACACACACACACACACACACACACACACACTGCCCCTTCCCCCCGGTACCTCAGGGAAAGCCCCCTCCCTTCTTTTCCTACAGGGTTCTTATTCTCTCTTTATTCATCTACTCCAAGTATCTCGCCTGTCTTTGCCCTGCTAAACATAAACCACAGATTTAACAAAGATAATACGAAATCAAACCCCATTATTTCTGCCATTTTAACCTTTTTCCTCCTTGATTTTTTTTTCCAAATAATAAAGCAGAAGATGAAGTTCCTGCAATGTTTTGTTTTGTTGGGTTTTTTCTCCCCAAAAAGTAAGTGGAGTTCATCTGGCAGCGACTGCAGTGAGCCCTGCAGAGCCATCCCTGCTCACACTGACCAAAGTCAATACCTTTCAGGCTGCACAATTACACCCCTATTGTGATTTACATTATTGAAAGAAGAACGTGGACTGAGAATGTGCATTTTGTTTGCTCTTACATTTTCTAAATTATTAATTGTCCCTCCTCCCTCCCCCAACTTAACGGAATAAACATTTTTAAGGTCCTAATTCCAGTCTGACATGTGGATTCACAAGGGACCTGCATCTATTTACCACCATGTATATAAATTAATTCGCTCAGGAAGGTTTGCTACAGGAATGAATAATTCATGGCAGAAGTGCCAGCTCGTACCCTGATTACATAAAAATCCTGCTACTGACTCGCCGCTACCAAGAAAGCTTTAATTTCACCTCCTCCTCCGATTTACAGTTGTTTAACCTTTAATTGTTGTACAAAATGAGGCTAAACCAATGCTGAAGTTATACCCAGTAGCTGTGAACGTCTCACGCAGAGAAGGGGGTGACCAGGGAAGCGGAGCCGATGCGAGCGGGGTGGGGAACGCAGCCCCCGTGCTCCAGCTTCGTGGCCATCACCCCGCCTCTGGGCTGCCCCCCCGGCTGAAGGACCACAGTTCAGCCCTAGACCTGGAAGCTGAACTTGTGGCTCAGAGCTCGGCCTCAGGATAGACTGGTTTTGTTGGCTTCCACTCTCTGTTTGGCCCCAAAATATCCATTTCCCTGGATCACATCCAGCAGGAAAGGGGTAAAGAAAGTGAAACCTTTGAAACACCTTACTGTTGCATCTTCCCATTTTACACGAAAGCGCTGAATTTGCACAAGCAGTGAGGGGAGAAACAACTACTCAGGAATAAAGCCACACGTTTAGCAGCCCTGCTGTAACCCCCGCTGTCCTCTCTGCTTCGGGCACGCGCCAGAGCAGCCGCGCGGGCGAGAGGCGGCAGCGAGGGTTTGCATTCGGAGCACAGACAGCTATTTACATCGCTTTAAAAATTAAGTGAATTATCACCTCCTGGTCCCCGGAGTCCTGAGCGACTTGCGAGCTGCCTCGACTGGTTCAGGGGTTTGGCTGAGCTAAAGGGATCCTCCTGCCATGTGGGGGATTTAAGAACGGCTAAAATCTCAGACGAACAGGAAGGGATCGATGGTGACCTCTAAGGCTTCTGAAAACACCATTTGAAATGGCTTCAGAAACAAAGAGAAGAACAGAATTTGCTGGAATGGACACAGCACAAGCCCGGCAGACTTCTCAAAATATTACTCCAGGCTTGTGCTGCTTCGCCGTGAAGCCCCCAGTGCTGCTCCCACCAGCTCTGTCCATCCCAGACCCTGGTTCCAGTTTTGCCTCTGCTCTACAATGGTGGCACTGGGTAAGAGTCCGTGTCTGGGAGTGCAGAACTGCAACCCAGCAAGGCACAGCTGATGTTCCAGTAAAACTGTGGAGAGAAACCCAACTGCTCTGTGCCAACAGCTGCGAGTGCTGCGGAGAGGGAGGAACCCACCTACAAGTCAATTAAAGGCACTTAATGAACGAAACCCTTGCAGACGAAGTGGTGTAAAGAAGAAGAAACTCTTGAATAATGAGACCAGTAGAATGAATGAACCTGTTAAAGAATCCATCTCCCGTGCATTAACTGATGTCAGCGTAACGCACGGTGGGACGCGAGGACAAGGCACATACACACTGAATGGGGATGTTATCTAAGGCTTGGTCTCTGGTGCTGGGCTTCATTCTCAACCTCCTCTGGCTTGCAGGACTATTTCTGCAGAGGAATGATAAGGACCACAAAAAGACCTGAAGAGAGAGCTCATTTACCTGGAGACAATGAACAGCAAAGCTGTAATTGTATAATCATCCTGCTGCAGCTCCGCTGGCATAACAAATCCACGCAGGCACTGCGAGCAAGCAACTCTGCCTTGGTGTAGCTTACACGGCTTTCAACATTGCATAATTAAGCAGTATAAAGATATATGCCCAAAATACCACAATTATTTTGTTACACCAGAACAGCCACGCGTCTCCAGTTGATTTCCCCCAGAGAGTGCCTCCAGGAGACAAAAATCCATTGAAATATTACCCACTTTTGGCAGTTACAGCGTAAACGAACGCCTGATTCCGGAGAGTTACGTCCAACCCATCTCCTTCCTGCGAGGAGCCGCCGCTTCCTAACACGTGGCCTCTTCCAGAGCAGCAGACACTGCGTGTCCTCCCCTCCAGACCACGCGCAGCCACAGCCACCAGCACCGTACCTGTATCCCCGCTCCCTCGGGGACTGTTATCTTCCACACGCAGTTGAGGCTGTTGAGGTACGGCTCAGGGAAGCCAGGGGACAGGATGGTCCCTTTGCGTTCAGTCAAATTCCCACCGCACGGCACTGAAATCAAGCAAAGCAACGCTCGGAAGTGGAAGGACTTGGCTTGATACTGAAAACATCCTCTTTAAAACATCCATCCACAAAAAAAGCGAGCAGAATCGGCTCGTGATTTACGGGTAAGATTTGTACGAAAAATCCTCTTTTCAGTAACTGTCTCATACAACTTCTAACAGAAGCAGCGCACAGGCCTTCAGTGTGAGGACCACTGAGTCCCCCAGCCCACAAGACTGGTTCTTTCTGAACTGCTGCTCTCCTCCAGAGAAGGGCAAAGTGCCTTTCAGAAAGATCTAATTTATTGTAGATGCCGTCCCAGATCTTACACCAAGTACTGAATCAAAAATCCCTGCCATTTGGGTTAACTGCCCTTGTTTATGGTTCAGGGGCTTGGTCTCTGCTCCCAAGAAACAAGAGATAGGACAAGAGGAACCGGCCTCAAGTTGCCCCAGGGGAGGTCTAGATTGGAGCTGAGGAACAATTTCTGCCTCTCCAGGGTTGTCCAGGGCTGTCCCAGGCTGCTCAGGGCAGTGGTGGAGTCCCCGTGATCCCTGGAGGGGTTTCCAAGCCGTGGAGCTGTGGTGCTGAGGGCCATGGGTTAGTGGTGCCCTGGCAGTGCTGAGGGAAGGATTGGACTCCATGACATTAAAGGTCTTTTCCAACATAAACAATTCTATGATTTGCAAAAGGACAGTAATCCTAGGAAGGTTAAATTGAAATGGTGACATACGATTTTCCATATTATCACTACCAGCAGCAAGGAAACAAAGCCTTTTTCTCAATCAAAAATTGACAGTTTCGATATCTGTGTGACAAAACACAGCAAAAAAAGACAAGGGATGATCTGAAAGCGATCACAGCTTATTTATGATCAGCCTTTGCTGTGCAGGTACTCCACTGCTTGTAGTAGTTAGGTCTTTTTAAGCCTTTTGTTGTCCAAGCCATGGAAATAATGCTGGAGCTCATCTAGAATTGCATGATCAATACATTCAAACACCAAGTGAAGTCTTTTTTTTCTGCTAAAATACCTGAATCAGGTTGACACTACTCTTAGCATGAAATTGCTGTTGGTAACAGAAGAAAACCACTTTCTGCCATGGCTTTTTATTTTAATCTTCAAAAGGCTGCTAACAAGAACTATATTTTGCTTAATTAAAGATGGATATTACTTTGAAATGATGCTAAAAGTCATCGTTTCTGCTCCATCAGCCTCACAAACATACTCACCGAGTCGTTTTACACAGGGCGCTGCCAGGCTCTGAATGAACACTGCTGAGCCAGGAACACAGCAAGGAAACGGGCAGTTCTTTCCAGTAGCTTAAAAGAATATCCTCTGGAATGTGTTTTCCACAGATAAGGACTCACATATTCCAGGAACCCCATTAAAAACATGTGCCGTTTCACACTGAGGTCCGTTTACTGTTTGGTTTTTACATTACTATCTGTTTACATTTTGAAGCAGCTTGAGGTTAAAAGCAAAGCTAGTTTTAAATCAGTACAAAAGTATCTGTCCTTTTATTTATCATAATTTTTAATTATTTTTTTTTTTTTAGTTGAGAGCTACACTCTCCATGGTACCACATCTCCTTTAATGCCACTGAGACCCAGGAAGTAAAACCTCCACGTCCACAAAGTAAGAGACGCTGCGGGACCCCTGTGGCAAAATGTGCCATTATGCCTCATGAAAAATTGATGAGAACTAAATTTTTCAAACATCCAGTCGCTGCAGAGAGTGGAAGTGGGCTGAATACACAGCATAAAAGGTAAGAATCCAAATGTAGAACTTTGTAAATCTGAACTGTAAGTTATTGTTCCCTCTGCTTTGTAGAAGTTAGTTAAATCAGAGGGATTCAGAAGGTCCAACAGGACCCATGTCCAGGCCAAAATTCTTGCAGAGCTTTCACGGACATAGGTCTAAACTCAGATATTACCAGGAAGCTTTTAGGGGAGACCTCTGCACTGTAAGAATGCTGAAATATCTCTGTGAGGAAATATTTGTAGACAATCCCTCTTCTGTTCAGGGATGGCACAAAGCTGGTGTAATAAATACACCACCCCTTCCGTGACCAATGTGCACTGGGGATCCTGGGAAGAGAGCCAGAGCAAAGTGATGTAATCCACAGCTGACAAAAAGAAAGGTCACTTTTGGTGGCCTTTTGGCCCTTTGGGGAAGCTGGGGCAGGACACAGTGTGAGCTGTGATTGCAGAAGTGGGAGGGGAGGCCTGTCAGAGGGTTCCACGTTCCCTCTCCTGTGCCGGGGACGGGCGAGAAGAGAACTCAAATACAGAACTACCCACAGCAACACTGTCCTGGCAGGATCACCAGTAACTCAGCACAACTCACACGTATTCTTCCACTGCTTAGTTGAAACCAGGACTGATTTTGCCAACATCATTTCCAACCTTTGTCTCCGTATTTTAAATTTACCTTAGTTGCTCAGTGTCACTCGGTAGCAAAGTATGGTAGGAACAATTTGTTTTCACTCCATTTTGTGCACAAAGCAGCCTACCAGTCACCACGTACCCTGACGATCATGCAGGGCTAATTGTCAAGCCATCCCCCCTCGTATTACACATTTAAAGCTGCTAATCTGTCTCACATTGGGATTCTGTTAACAGATTTTTCTGATGTCTCATACAGTATTTTAATGGTCGCTGCCTGACCCGTGTCCTCCCCGTGCTTGTGCTTCACTGTTCCTTAACTTCCCTTCCCACTTTGGCAAAGATCTCATACATCTGAATCTGGTTTTATTCTTTCATGGAAGGGCAAAAGTTTTAACTAATTTGAGGCACATACATCTTTTTAAACATATATTTACAGACAGCCTTTCAAGAGGAGTGACACCTGCAGACAGCAGCACTCACACTGTTCCTAAACCTTTCTGCGAGCCCTTGGGGCTCCCAAACCCTTGGCCCAGCTGCTTTTATAGGGGGACAGGCAAAAATCAGCTTTACTCTCATACATATTCAGGGCACATCGCCAAACGCCACGGTTAAATACGTGCCATTCAAAACGCGCGAGGAAAATTTTAAACAAAATAAACGAAATAAACACAGCCCCATCAAAAGGTGCGACCAGCGTGACTGGGAAGGGCCCGGCTACCCGCGTGATCGCATTGCCCCCACACCGGCTAAGGGTACTTTTCAGAACGGCCCCGTGTGCGGCCGGGCCCCGCCAGCAGCGCGGCGGGCCGGGGGTCACCGTCGCCGGGGCCTGCGGCGCAGCGGCCCCCCCGCCACCCCAGCACCCGCTTCTCCTTGCGGCCAGCGCTGCGCTGAGGCCTCGCCCGCCGCTCCGTAGGGACGACGGGCCGGCCCCCGCGCACTGCACCGACCCGCACCGGGCCTGGGCCCCGGGATCCCCCCGCTAACCCGCCCCGCCGGCCTCTCCGGCCACCCGCAGCCGCCAGGCCCCGCTGCCATGGCAACGGGCGGGGAGGCGGCGCGGTGACGTCAGACGCAGAGGGGGACGCGGCCTCGCCTGGCGCTTCCCGCCGGGTCGGCGCTCGGCCCTCAGCGGCACCCGCTCGTTAAACGCGTCCCGCTCGGGCTTCCGCGGCTCGTGGCGTCAGGTAACGGCTGGCGGTCAGCAGCGCCGGGGAGCGAAAGGGGTAACTGCTGCCCCCAGAGCTGCCGCCGCCGCCGTGCTCCCGCCTCGGCAGAAATCCCTGAACGCGGGGGTGACGTTTGCGGGAATTCCCTGAGGGTCTTGAGAAGTCCTCTGGAGCCTGCGGGGCAGGGGAGCGGCGGGGAGCGAGTGCTCGGCACGGCCCGCTCAGGAGAGGTGCGGCCGAGGGAGGCCGCTGCGGGGGCTCCTCGGTCAGCAGCACGCCGCGCTGAAATGCGGCCAAAGACGAATCGATCGCTTCCTGCCGAGGGGATGGGTTGAGGAGGGCCATAGAGCGATCTTCTTCGGAGTCTGGTGTCCTTGAAAACCTGAAGCGGGGTTGGAAGCAGAAGCGTCTCAGCCCCTTGGAAGACGGGCTGGGAACTGGGTACATTCAAGTAAGCTGTAAATCACTAATGCTGCTCCTAGCTCTGCTGCTGTGTGGCTTTAATAAACTACTCAATTCTCCACTTATTTGCTCCTCTGATGGAGCTAAGGGTGAACAAATCGTTTCTTTGCCACATAACCGGGTGGATTATCTTTGTCCCCGAGTGCCTTGGAAGGAAGGCTCGTGTCTCCTGGAGAACGGCATGGCAGGGGCTCCCCGTGTCGCTCCCCAGCAGCTGCTGCGGTGAATGAGAACAAATCCAGTTCTGAACAGGTGACTCGGCTTATTCATTTCCCTAATTGTTTCTCTAGAGACTTTCGAGACCTGCCAGGATTTGTTCCTGTGTGTCCTGCCCTGGGTGACCCTGCTCTGGCAGGGGAGTTGGACTCGATCTCCAGAGGACCCTTCCAACCCCCACCATTCTATGATTCTAATTTTGGAGTCTTGGGCTTGACTGATATTGGTATAAATAACTCTTCCCAGAGCAACAGTGACCTGGAAATGAAAGTTCTTGGGAGGATGGATTGTTTTAACAAACACGAAGCAAACGGCTTGCTTTCAGTTACTTCTCAAGCTTCTCATCTTATGGTGGGACAAAGCTACCTTAGAAATGTTTGGGGTTTGTAAAATGCTACACGACTCCGTAGTGTTTACTTGAGACCAGGACAGAATGACTGTGCTGCAAATGGCTACTGTTTTATTTAACATCACCCCCCCATTAAATACCATTTTTCGTGGGAAAATGGATAAAAACTGAACTTGAAACACCTTTCTGCTTGGGAAGTTGTTACATCTATTTCAGTACCGTTCGAGAAGTTTGTAGCAGGAAAACATTCACTGATGTTCTTCACACTGTAGGGAGTTTTTCCCAGATGCTGAAGCACTGCCACAGCTATAACAGTTGCACAGAAAAAACCACCTCGAGACAGCAAATGAAAAAGCTCTGAAATTGTTGTTTCTACCAAAAATGTTTCGACT
The DNA here is from genome assembly GCA_024336885.1 of Actenoides hombroni. Lineage (NCBI taxonomy): Eukaryota > Metazoa > Chordata > Aves > Coraciiformes > Alcedinidae > Actenoides > Actenoides hombroni. The sequence goes on along the minus strand of WUAM01000179.1, from coordinate 17,722,211 downwards.
AAAATGCCCACGGTGAAATTAAACAGTAATAGCAGTGATGTGTTTAAAGGAATTACTGGAAATAAATATCAGGTTTAAATCTGAAGTGGTTATCTAGTGCAGATTGCATTGGGAGACACATTAAAGCATCTTAACAAAGGCAAGAGCCTCTTTCACTGTTACAGCTGGGACTGCTGCTTTCGGAACTAGCTTGGGATGTAGTCACCGTCATTTTGAAGTCTGCATGTGCCAGACAATCAGCAGAGCAGAAATTTCAGCTGGTTCTTTGAAGGGAAACCAATAAACCTTTTCAAATGATTAATAAAACTCCCGGCCACATCAGTGTAACTGTCGGGTAGGGTTATAAATAAAACATTCCACTGAGTGACATCAACACGCTGTTCCCCGGTGGTGGTGGAGAAGAGGAAATGTTGTTGAGGTACTGAAAAAGTTCCCAAGCTGGGTGGAAACAACGTTAGGATTTCAGTTTTCACTCTTGTTTGGGGGTTGGGCGTGTTTTGGTTTTCCCGCTGTGGGGAGCTCTGAGCAGGGCGGGTGTCAAGGGTGACTGGAGCTGGAGAAGGGAGGAGAGCTGCCCCTTGGGCAGGGGATGCTCTCACTGCCCAGGCAGAGCGCAAGTTAACAGTGAAATAATGAACGTTGTTAAACCCAAGTTAATTATTTATACGCGTCCAAGCTTGCACTTGGTTTCTACAGTCTGCTTTCTCCCTTACGAATTAGCTGGAGCTAAATATAAACTGTATAAAGCTAGAGGAGCAGCAGTGGAATGTAGAATCAAAGCGTCCGTGTGATGGGAGGAGGAGAATCCAGAAGGGAGGGTCGCTCGGTAGAACCATTTCTCGCTGGGGTGGGGAACAATGTTTTCGTGGCTGGGGAGCGACCGCTTCTTGTTACCAAGCCTCTGCAAAACTCGTTCCGTTGTGGTGTCGGGCTTTACGTGAAATACCTCACTTTTCTGAGTATTTTCACCGAGGTGGGATGTTGGGTTAAGAAGCCTTCAGAGCGTAAGCCCTTGGCAGAGTAAACCCCAACGCGGGTGAGGTACCGGTTCCGAGCAGCGCTCGGGTCAGCTCGCGTCCGAAATAACCCGTGCCCGTGGGGCCGCTGCGTCGCGGGTTGGCACGACCTTTGGCACACGGCAGCCCTTGTGCTATATTAAACCCGGGGCCGGTGCTCTGCAAGCGCAGGGAGAGCTGGCGGCGAAAGAAACGGGCAGAGGGTGAAAGACAAATGTTTATTTCTGTCACTTCATTACGAGTCTTACGATGTCTTGACCTCCTTAACATCGTCTGGAGGAAGAGCGAGGAGGCCGCCTGCGCTCGCCCAGATCCGAGAGCTGGGGCTAACTTCCAAGGCTCCGCCTAAGAACTAGGTCATGACTTCAAAGAGACCTGCTGAGTCTGTTGGAGTTAATGGGATTAAAAATAAAAATAATTAACATCCCTTCCCCGGTTCCCCACCATCTCCCTTCAGGAGCGTGAGCCAGTTACAGACATTTTTCCGACTCTCTCCGCTTGCTCCTATGCCGGTGCCGTGCAGTTTCAGTTGCCCGCTCCCCTCTCAGCATCCCCCGCTGCGTTGATTTGAGGTCCTCCTGCCCCAAGGGGCTCTGCGGGCTCCCTGGACCCCCCTCACCCCGCGGCGGAATGGGCCGGGCCGGGGCCGGGTGTCCAACCCCCCCCTCCCCGGGACATGGGCCGGCCCAGCGGCGGGGTCCGCCCCCCGCGGAGGGAGACGCCATTGCGGGTTGTTTGTGCAGGAGGAGGCGGCGGAGGGAGGCGGTGCTGCGGCCGCGGACTCTTTTCCCCGCGGCGATCATGTCCACCCCGGCGCGGCGCAGGCTGATGCGCGACTTCAAGAGGTGAGCGGGGACATTCCCCCCCCCCCCCCCCCCCCCCCCCACACCTCCCCCCCCCCCCCCCCCCCCCCCCCCCCCCCCCCCCCCGCCGGCCGCGGCGCGCCGCCGGCC
>WUAM01000179.1:17675539-17720142 GCA_024336885.1 Actenoides hombroni | reverse complement strand
GGCATCCGCGTTTCACACCTTGCTATCTCAGCAAAGGAAATCACAACCAGCTGAAGAGACCACAGGGACTGACAAGATCAATACAGCACACTGAGAAGCAGTATCAGATACCACAATTCAGAGACCTTCGCCTGCCAGAGCTGTCAGTGCCAGGCCTCTTTAAGAACTTTAAATTCTCTTCAAACAAGAAAATATGTTAACCAACAGCGATATCCAGCTAGCTGCCTCAAAGGTTTCTAGAACATTGATCATCCTTGTATTCAAGCTCTGCCCACATTTAAGCAGCACTGGAGTCCATAAAAAGAATAAAGTGGATCTGGCTTTTGCGTGGGTCTAGTTTAAAAATTGAACTTAAATACTTAAATAAATATAAATAAAGAAATGAAAAATAAAAATTAGCCATAAGTACCACAGTTGCACATCCACAAAACCATACATTTATGTGCTTCTCTGCACAGACAGATTATTCAGTGTTTATGGTAAATACGTTTTTACTGTCAGAGGTCCTCTGCATCTGCCGCTAGCGTTAAACACCATCATGTTATTTTTCTGATTCCTCAACTCTGCACAACTGGATGTAGTGTGGGAACTGGGATGGGAAACACAAGATGGTGGTTTTTCTTAGGCTGGGTTTTTTGTCCCTTCCTTTTTGATAGATTTGGATACCCAGAGAACTCCCGTCATCCTTACTGACTACAAAGCCTAAATAGCATCCAACAGTGCCACTTACTATGTTTCAATCTCCCTTATCTCCATTTATATGGGCACTTATTCCACTGCTTTGTTCAAAAAAACCCCCAAAACACCCCGGACAACAGAGTTGCACAGACAGCAGGACAGGTTATCAGCAAACACCCAGACCCGGTACCATAGTCCTTCGGCACAACGATGAAGTACAAGCAGACTTGTCCGCTGGTGTAGTTCTGGGGATAATTTGGGGAGAGGACGATGCCGTCCGAGCCCGTGTACTGACCACCACAGGGTGCTGGAGGAGAAAGTCAAGAAGAGATCACTGAATGGCCCCTTACCCAAGCCAGCCTTGAAATACCAGCTTTTTCCCCGCTGCTGTGAGCCCTGCCCCAGGGGGGCACGTTGGGGTGCCCGCACGTTGGGCACCACAGCTCCCGTCCCGCTGCAAGTTCTTATCAAAGAAAAGCGAGGCTCATCCCAACCCGAGTTCACGCCCGGCACCACTAAGGGATGCCATGTACGGCGGTGTAGACTAATGTGTGATCTGCACTGCTCTCCACCCGACCTTAAAGCTCAGGACCCATCCCAATGAGCTCCTGCTCTGTTTGCCCTTTCTCGGCCGGCTCCCGTGGGATCGGCGTCCTCCTCGCCCGCGCCGTCCCGAGTCAGAGATCGCATCCTGCCAGTCAGCGCAGACTGACAGCTACCTCCCGACTCGCCGCTCAGATGGAGGAGCTCTGCCTGCAAACCCATCAGTTAAACTGTTTTCTCATTAGGCCAGAAAACAAAACAAAATAACCAGAGAACACCTAAGAAAAAAAACCCCAACCTTTTGTTTCATCAGTAATTGTGGCTCTTGGCTGGAAAGCACATGCTTAAGGGTTTTGATCAGTGGGGATCAGGTTAAGGAAATGTTTTCCTGAAACCTGCCCTGCACTAGGGACACAGCGTGTGTCAGGCAGATCATCTCTTGTGTCCAGTTTTCTGTCTCTCTCATAAAAGGGTTCAAGACACCTCGTACAAGTCAGCTCTTCCTGACCTCTGGGTGTTAATGACATTGAAAAATTATCAAACACTGAGAAACCCTGCCCCTGTCCCCCTGCGAGCAGCTCTGTGCAAAACTAACATCGAGCTTTTCACGAGGATAAGCTGCTGAAGTACTTGGCAATAGCCAGATCCTTCTCTACTTCACCTTCCCCCCTCGGGCCTTACCTGTACAGGTAGGTCGAGGTTTGTTCCACGTGGGTTTCCCATCCCCTCCCATTATGCAGGTCAGCGTAGAGACCCCTTCGATGTCGTACCCTCCGTCGCAGTAGTAGGTGATCGTGGAGCCCAGCTTCAGATCCGTCCCCACTCGCGTGCCGTTCTTAATGGATCCCGGGTCGAAGCAGGACTCCCGGGGGTTTTCTGCCAGAGAGAATCGACAAGATCTTTACTGGCTGGACACAGCTCCTCTAAAAGCTTGGTCAATAGCAGAGCTTTTGGCTTTTCTCATCTGGAAGTCTCATGTAAGTACATCATAAAGAGCAGTGCCATTCATAGAGTTTAGATTGCAAGTGTTACTTCCCCCTGATGAGCCTGGGGAATTGCACGGGTCAGGATCCAGTACAAATATACTGGAAGAAGGAAGGCACTAGACTTCACACACATATTTACTGGTACTCAACAGCCCGTCAATGAGGCAAAGCTTTGGTTTCTCTCCCTACACTCGCCCTCTGTCCCTGCACAGGGGACAGGAACTTCTCCAACCAGGGCACATGAACACAGACTGAACATGCGACGTATTTCAGATGTGCCACATCTGCTGCCTTAGCTCCCTGGCACCTCTCCCTCCTGGATCTGAGAGCTGTCTGCTCTCGCCGGGGGAAGATGCTGTGCCATGTGCTCGCTGGTTGACTCTCCAGATGTGCAGCGTGGCTGCAATTATGGCAAAATGATTACAAGCAGTTAGACAAAATGAAGACATTTTTCTCTCTGTTCACTATGCCCTGCAGAGTTAAAAACTCCATTTACATATGAAAATTCCAGTAAAGACTACAGAGCTGTCAGGACTTGGATATTTCTTTCCTTCTTCTTCTGAGGGCTTTTTTTCTTTTTCTTTTTTCTTTTTTTTTTTTTTTTTCCTGCATGAAATATAATTAGAGGCTTTGATTAATCCTGCTCTTTTGTCATTTGGAAATTGCTCATTAAAGATGAGGGCTTTTCTGAGAGCAGTGGGCCTGTGAACAATTATAATGTGTTTAAGCATTAAATCACAGGCATTCAGTATTTGGGGAAGGGGTGGAGGGAGAAACAAAACAGTAAAGCCCCTAGATCTTGCTTTTGTTTCTTTGTTTGCAGTGGAAAAAAAAAAAAAAAAATAGGATTAGCTCTGTGGTTTCCTCTACACAACAGCTGTACCACCAGCTCGTGCTCCAGGTAAATGGGGCAGAAAAGGATGTGAAATGTTTCCTCCGGGAAGAGCTGCCCTGAACCACAGAGTGAGGCCACTGGTTCCTTCTAAACAGCAGTTCCCTATTTTGGGAGCCACGGACCAACCAACCCTCAGTGCTCCTCACAGACCATCACACCCTTGTACCACCCAACTCTGAACCATGAAGTCCTGGGTTCTCCTCTGTTAGTGGCATCTTGCTGCACAAACTTTGGACACCTCCGTTCCCCAACCACCTAACAAGATGTTCTGGTTCATCTGATCCTGGGAAGAGACAAGTGCCCAGAAGCACAGTTACTGCAGCGTGCAGAAGACAGCTCTGACCCTCAGAACACGATGGCAAGACTGAGGTTCTAACACAAAAGAACGCAACAAACATCTTTATCCCGTTATCTCCTGCGTGTGGTTTGCTCCTGCTGAGACACCAGCTAAACACGGGTTCTGTGATTCTGGAGACAGAACGGAGAGATCTTGATGATAAGGACGAAGTCATCAAGACCAAAAAGCTTATTCAGTCACGGCACTGTGCACTCTGCTCGACCGGATGAGCACGTTCCCTCCTCGTTTCTCCTCCCAGCTGCGAGAGACATCCCCGCAGCAGCGCGAGCAGGGAAGGTTCCCGTGCAGCCCCGGGAGCTGAGGAGCTGCTCCTGGGCATCAGGCAGCCCCAGCAGCGCGGTGGCACGGCCGGGTCCCGCTGACACGCGCGAGCTGTTCCAAGGGCCAACGCTCTGTCCGCGTCTCAGAAGCGTTTCTCCACAAGCCTCCGTCGCTCTCAATTGCTAATAGCTATTTTTTAGGTGCTTTCATGGAAAAGCTGCACCCCAACGGCTTCCTTCTGACCACTTTATGCCTCTCTTGTTATTTTGAGCAGTCTCGCTGCCTTTCATCTAACAGGTTGATGTGGCTTCAGCCTGTCACTCAGCCTCCCACCCGGCTGTCAGATGTCTTAGCCAGGCGCTTGATCTCAGCCTCTGCTCTTGCTTGGAAGAAATCACGACGTTCGGTGCTCGAGTCACTCCGGCGATGGCTGAAAGGAGGGTGGTGGCTGATGGCTGAGCAACAGCACCTCCACTGTTGTGTTTTCTTCATTCTTGACTGTCTCTGCTCCCTTGAGGGTCTGTGGACCCTTCAGGGACAGCGCTGGCCTCGGAGGCCGATGCGTCGTGACGCACACCTCCGGCCCAACGCTCCTCTGCGGATGAGCTGCCCAGATGATCCTCAGCAGTAGGCTACAAAGGGAGGCAGAAGCTCGACTTCAAGCAAGTGTTTGGTTGCGTGGTGACTGCAAAAGACTCACAGAGGGATGTGGGAAAGCCACAGTTTCCCCTGTCTTTGATTTATCAGGCTATGAAGTGAGCACAGCACAGCTTGCCCATTTAGAATTAATGTTTTATTTTCATTCAGACACTTCAGAAATCGAGGACTTTATCCTGATGTCCCAATTAACACGGACTCAGGCTGCCAAATTTTTGGAAAAGAGGCAAGACAAAAATGCCATGAGAATTGGCTCATTAGTCCATGGACAGCAGAATTTTCTGTGCTTCCCCTCTCCTCCCCCAAGGAAAACTCAAAGCCAACATGAGTTCCTAGACCAGGAGGTCAGCCTTTCATCTGCACATTCAAGAACAGCTTCGCTGGAGAGTTGCTGTCGTCCACGAACGCATCACGAACTTCAGATCTGTAAACATGCACAAGCCTTTATTAAGAGCTAAGCTTTAAAGCAACTCCAAGAGAAACTGTCTAGAAGACCACTTTCCACAACAGCCATCACATCTTGAAGACAGGACAAACGACATTAGGATCTTAAAGACCAGGTGTAGCCTCGGCATCTCAAGCGGCTCGCCGGGAGCCCAGCACGCTCCGACTCATCCCAGATAAGCCAACTGCCTTTTCCAAAGGACAGAGCTGTTTCTCAAATGCAAGTTGTTCTAGGGTCAAGTGTCACCCCCCAGTTCTGACTGGTTTAACAGCCAACACTGCTGGATATTTTTAAACGGTTTGCCTTGCAACAGATTTTACAGGACAGCATTTCTGTGGGGAATTTCCACCTTAAATAACCCATGAGTAATGCTGAATGTATGTTTATAAGCTCAGGGTGGGCAAAATAGTTCTGCAGAAATAATGATGGATTTGAAAGAAGGCTTAGGGTTTAGTGTTGGGGTTTTTTTTCCATTCCTTTCGAAGGGTGAAAAGTAATCAGTTTTGCTTCATTTGCTTTCAATTTCACGCCTCCTCACTTCTGGCCCACAACAGAAACAGAAAGTACTAAAAAGTGTGAGAAAACCTCCCACTTTGGAGCATCCAACCTGCAAACTCCTTCCTACCCTCTGCCCCAAGCATGAGGAGCACCCTGGGTCCCATTCAGCACCAACCCATCAGGACACGTTGCTCAGCAGTGACTGATGGAGTTTGACTCACCTCTTGACAACATTTTCTTGACTTACTTCATGACTCAACTTCTTGACTCACTTCATGACAACAGGTTCCCAACACTCACAAAACATAAGAGGGGGGTACTTTGGGAAAATCTCTCTAAGTGACCAGCCTGCCCTTTACATCACTAACAAAGTGTGGTCTCCATTTAAAAATACCAATGTATGATACAGAAAAAATATCTTAAAAAAAAAAAATACATCTGCGTTTTGCGAGGTGCTGCAATACAAACTGATTATTAGAATCCAGTTGAATTCCAGTGAGAAAAGATACTCTTCACTTTAGAGGTTCATCCTCAGCCAAACTGAGAAGAGGCTGGTAGCATTTTCTGGCAATGGCAGACCCTCGTGCTGAGGAGTCTCTTAAATTGACTGGAAACAGTTCTGGAAACTCAGCCAGTGTTGCTCCGTAACCAGAAGTCTCCCAAGTATAACTAAGACACACAAACGTTATCTTGCTACACAAGATAATGCACATAGAGATACTGAGTTAAAAACCTGAAGTTTTTTGTAGCTGAGGCTTAAAAAAATTCTGAGGCAAGAACTGGAACAAGAGATAAAACTCTGGGTATATCACAAGTCATCTCTTTCCTGTGTTTAAGCTTTTGTTTTGTAATTGTCTTTCCTACTTTGTAATCAAGATCTTAATATCCTTTTGCCTTGGTAGACTAATACTTGTTGGGCTCAGGTGACTCTGCTGTGAACAGAGCTCGGTGCTTTCACAGGACTGACAACATGAACCAAACTGGTGCTGCAAACCAGCAGGGTTTTTTTAAGGACTGTGATAACTTCAACAGACTGTTAAGGAGATGCCTGAGCAGAGCACATCTTCCTTTTCACGACCCAGCCTGAACCCCAAATCTACTCACTGCTGCTACATCATTCCAAAGAATGAATTCCCAAACAACTGCATTTAAGATTCAACTGACCCTCTGAACCAGTCCGAGGCTTTATGCAGGCAGGAAACCAAAGCTCAGTAAACATTAAGAGTGTGCAGGGAAGGCACACGTCAGGTTGGTTCCTTTGCTGGTAACCTTAGTTTGATTTTTCATTCTGCTGCACAGCTGACAGCACATCATGAGTGCAAAGCCAAAGATACGTGTTCATCTCTCAGAAATCCTGCTGGTGTGGGGGATCTGTGCAGCCAAACTGAAATTGCCTGGCTGAAGATCTGCCCTCAAACACCTTTCTACTGCACCGCTCCATTCCCACTTCACTCACCGTCGCGCTCTATGCAAAAAACTGGCATAATAAAAGCCAAATTCATTCTTCTCTCTATTTCCTCCGTTCCTCCCGGCCCCGGAGGACAACTTTCTCTTGAAGAGCCACTGCCCCTGAAACAATCTCAGCTGAAGTGCTGCTTGAAATTCACCCGACACACGGTAGCTCCCGGCTAGCGATACAGCCCCGCTCCCAGGGAAGGGGCAGCGTCTCAGGAAGGACTGACAGACGGCTGCTTCATTTCCCCCCCAAAACACTACCCAAAGAGGGCTACCCAGCCCCTGGCAATGAGCAGCATTTCACACACAGCTGACAGGGGTGCTGCCTGGTGGGCTGCAGCACTGGCCAGCAGCAAGAGACAGCCCAGGGAAGACAGAATCTTTGAGCTGCGTTTGGGATTCCACGCTGGCGAGGAGACCGGCTCGGTATTTGCTTTCCGTTCACACACGCTCCCTCCTGCACTTCTTCTCTTCTTCCTTCAATTCCCCAAAGTTCTATTTTCTGCCTCTCCTCAGACTTGGAATCCAGTTTCCTTTTAAAGAGCAGGGAAATTATTGAGCAAACTTAAAGCCTCATTCTTCTCTCCCAGCAGTTTGGCTTTGTGGGAAGTAGGTAGGCGCGATTAACGCCGTAGGAGTGTTTGGGACAAAAAAGCATTGCACAACCCCCTTAATTGAATGAGATTTCATTTCTTAACTACTTTCTGGCTGCCCAAAAAGAAAAGGGAAAAGAAGAAAACTCTAGGCTTCATTTTCGGTAAAATGAATTCTAGTGAGAGCAGAAAACTTGTAACCTCTTGAATCTTAAGTGGTGCTAATTGTCTTTTTCATCTTGTTTTATAACATTACTAGAGGCAAATTCATCTGTTCAGTCTGAATAACAGGAATTGCCACTTCACTATCATTTAACATCTGGTCAGGTAAACTCAAAAGCAGGAACCACAGACTGGAGACGGGGTCTAAGAAGAGCACACGGGGAAAACTGCAGCACAGAAAGCACAGCAGCAGCCCATCAGCTCTCCAGTATGAGCTACTACAGCTCCCACACTGCAAGCTGGTCCATACAGACCAGAGCAGGCTTGAAGAATCATTTCTTTCTATCCCTGCGTTGTTTTATTTTTCCCTAGTTTTTAATCCTTTTCTTTATTCTGCATAATCCTGGCTCATCAGATCCAGCTTTTCAGAGTGTGTATTTTTTACTATGGTTTGTAACAACTCCCTTCTTCCACCTACCCTACGTGCAAACAAGGAACGTCTCTGCCAAAGCCTGCCTTTTCCCCCCCCATCTCCCAGAAGTGCAGTGCCTGGTCTGTCACTTCTCAGCTTGCTCCATCAATAGAGAGCTAAAAGCACCCAGGGAAAACTCTAACTGCTGCCCCTGTCTCTCGCCATTAGAGCTGAAGCCACCACAATGTTTTACTTCCTCCTCGAGCAAGAAAATAAAAAAAGCCACTGCTCTTGTAACACTGATACGTGAACTATGCTGTTCGTTTTACAAATTATTAGTGAATTTTTAAGTAGATTCTTTAGAATGTTAAAGAGAAGCAAACTGGAGAGATTTCAGGAGCTCCACCAACTCAGGAGAGCTGAGCATCCACCTTCGTGACCCTCGCCTCCAGACAGAGCCACCCACTTGTTTGGTGCACTTGAGTAAGAGCATCAAGAATTCTGACCAAGACTCCCACACTGGATAGGTATGTCTGCACCTCCTTTTCTAGGACAAAGCTGCTAAGAGTAAATCTGAAATCCAGGGCAACGTGGAGCATTCCTAATAACCAGTTAACAGTTCAGCACTCTCCACTATTCCGAAAGCTCCAGCCTGCAATGAAGCGGCACGCTCTGCTCACGATGAAGACAGAACTATTTATATTCAGTGTTGAGCAAGAAAGATTATACAGAATACAGCCTGTACATAAACATACACTTCTTGGCAATCTCCCTCCCATTTTCTTTAAAGAAAAAAAAAGAAAAAAAAGATGTAACAATTTTCTTCTCTGTTAATGAAAGCCCCACACAGAAGCAGCCACATGTGACTGATCCTCAGCCACAGAACAGTCCCTTTATGCTGCTCTTATCTACCTTATGTCCCCCGCCAGCCTACAGGATCCTCTAACTCCCAGTTTTCCTTCCCATGCCTCTTAATGAGCTGTGGTGGTGGCAAACCAGACAGCAGCAGGTTTCCACAGGGTCTGGAGCTTCTCCCACTCGGTTCAGTGAGGTGCTTTAACCCAAGCACAGGTAAAATCCCAAGTATCTGCTGGGCCAGGTGCACCCTGAACTCTTACCCGTGTAGTCAATGACAAATCCGGTGTTGCTGACGGACGCGTCGCTTCGGAACGCGAGGAAGAGGCTGTTGCTGCTGCTCTCAATCCTCTCGGGCAGCTGCGAGCCGTAAAAGCTTCCGATCAGGGGGCTGAGGGAATCGGGTCCATCGTAGATATGAAGGAAATCGTAGCCAGGCTCCAAACTGAAGCTGCGAAACCAAAAGGAGAGCGCTTGAAGTACGAGCACGCGACAGCAGCTCCTGGAGAGCAACAGGCTGTGGCCCTGATGGGCTGTACAGCCACACAGCTGAGAGACTGTTTCTGCTCCAAAACAGCTCCTCAGCCAAGCACGGGACATTCCTGCCTCCCTTCCACACGTATGGAAAGAGGACTGGTGTTACAGTCAAGAGCACAAAAGCATAAGCCAGGGTTGCTACAGGGGGTTCCTGTCCTGCACTGGGCACATGGTTACACTCTGTAAAAAGCATGTGTACGTTGAAGAGGAGCTGCAGTAGAAATATCTCTATCCTCCCCAAACTACGGTAACATCTTAGAAGATATTACCCATGACTGTGGGACAGTCCCCGCCAGGTCTGGTTTGGTTCCATCAGAGAGGAAAGGACCCACATGCAGACCCAGTTCCCCACCTCCCCTCCCCAGAGGCAGCCCCACGGCTCTCGGTACCCACGTGTTGAACACCAGCGCGATGACGTAGTCAGGAGAGACGGTCAGCTTCCAGTCACACTCCTTCCCCGGCGGGTAGGGCTCCGGGTACTGCGGGGACAGGATCACTCCTGACGGTCCCGTCAAGATACCTCCGCAGGGAGCTGAAGGCAACCAAGCAAAGGGATGAGGCTTTGTCTTAGAGAACCTTTAGAACTAGTAGATGAGATGCAGGAAAGGAGAAAGAGAGATAAGGATAGATAAGGTGACAGGCCACCCGCGAGGCTGTCCGATGACAGGACAGGTATTAGAGGAGCTTGTAGTGGCCCTAGCAGAGATGAGAGCTCTGTTATTCCAGAGAGGGTCAAGACACACACAGAGCTCTGGATGCTGATACACTCCTCACAAGATACATAAGCGAGCAACCAGAAGGAGAGCTCGATGTTTTATGCTTTTCTCATGCATTTATTTAGGCAGCACCTGGTCAAAGCCTGGATGGTTGCTAAGTAAGTGAAAATACACTGTCTGGGACTAATGGCTTGCATGTGTTTATTGCAGCTACCACCACATTAAATGCCAAGCTGATTGAAAAATCAATTACTACTTTTTTAAGGCCCAGAAGTGCCTGTATGTATTTCCACTGTGACAAATACTCAGGATTGATTTATTATTGTCAGCCTTTCTGCAGCCTCTTCACGAGGGTCGATGCTCTGGGATTCCCCCCACTGCTCAGATCTCTCCTCCCAGATCTGGGATGGGGTGAACGAGGGGAGCACGGGCTGCGATGAACTTGGGTGCCTGACACCAGCCAGCCTGCAGCAACACGAGCACTGACTGGGTGTTCTGAGCTAGAAAAAAATCCTGGCAGGATCCTCCATGAGGGAGTGAGCGTGTGTGTTTGTCTTGGAGGCTTTTCTAAAGCCCTGCAAATAAGCAAGTAAAATGTAGCAATCGATGTAAAGATCACAGCAGAGATTAGAGACCCGAAAGCAACTTCTTCAGCCAAGTCCCACCCCAGGCTCCTGCAGGCACCGAGAACCTCTCTTCAACAGACACAGAAATCACAGTGCAGACAGTGGAGAGTTTAGCTGAAGGCTATGAAAAAGTAACCTGGAAGAACCACAAGCACCTATTTCGTGTCCATTTACCTTCATCTTAACCTTTAGGACACATTCCTCTTCCAGAATGTAAAGCCAGGGGAAAATTCAGAAGATGCTGAAATATACAGACTCATTTTTGAAAAGCCTCAGGGAGATGACTGTTCAACACCCTCTGATTTCTTTGAAAATCCCACCCGTAGTCTCCAAAGGACTTAAACTAGAAAGTGGTCCAAGCCATAGCTGTCTGGGGCTGGGTTAGGATCCAGACTTCAAATGCCCCAAACCTCTGGGGGCTGGTTTCAGCCGAGGTTCCAGTTCAGCCCACATTGTTCAGGGACCGACAATATTGTACAATAAAGATGTGAAAAGATATTTGAAATGCTAAATACAAACATGAAATGCTAAATACAAATATAAAATCCTAAACCAAATGTTCTTTTCCAATTCAGCTCTAGCTAGGCAACCTGTTACACAGTTACTGGTATTATTTGGCAACTGATTCTTCCTCCAAACCCTTTGTCACTGAATAGAGAGAAGGAGCAAGACATTGCTTTCTGCTTTTTTCAGAGCTTATGCCTCTTACAAGGAGACTGCCAGACTTCTGTTCAGAAAGGACCCAACACTATTTTCAAGTCCAACTGGAGATGGACCCAAGAGAATCCATCTCGCCCCAAGATTAAGGCACCAGCTACATCTCTCTGGGAAGGACTTGAGAGCACAGCTTCTGGAAGACTCACCAGGAGAGTGACGAGATGGGTGCGACATGCAACAATATGAGTTAGTCAGAGCTCTGGGAAGACTAAAAGGACTTTCTCTGTCAGGCTGAAAGGGTGACACACCGGATCATCAAGATAGTCATTCAGAAACCAAGTCATCCCGCAGGGACCATAAGTCCTGTGCGTGCTGTAGAAGTTTCCTAACCGGCATTAAGTCTGACATTAGAAACAGAATTAATTGATTTTTCTTGTTTGGGATAACTGAGCACAAACAGGAATGAAGGTTACAGGTAACTAATGTGTTTCTAACCTTTAATTGGCCAGCAAATTTGATGTTTATTGCTCTTATGTGCTTACCATGACTGTTTATATGCGCTCCGGATGTATTAAAAAGAATCACTTTTTATGAGCTTCTTTTATTACATTATGAGCTCAAAGGAAATGTCAGACAGTTCTTTCTGTGACAGAATTTGCTGTCTCCTCATGCAGAAGTTATTCGCCCATGTCCCCAATCCTCTCTACCAACCTGAGTTTGAAAGAAACCTTTAATTTTGACTTGTCAGGTCAGATACCATCACTGACATTGCAGCACGTCCTATATGAGCTTCCAGCATGAACTAAATTCTCATTGTCCCAGACACTCCAGGGATAAATCTAAAAAAGTAGGTTCTGTGAGACAGCTCCCTGAGACATACACACCTTGTCATATGGCTCCTCAGATACAGCAGTCTCATGATGAAACAGGGCAGGGAAGCCAGTGCAATGGGAGGATGGATGCGTGTTCATACCTGTGCAGGAGGGAGGGTCTGGTTGCCAGAAAAATCTGTTCTCAATCTGCACACAAGTGATTTTGGCCTCCCCTTGCAGAGCATATCCTGGGTTACACTGGAAGATGATGGAGTCTCCTGCCTCTTTGCTGTCACCGCTCCGGCTCCCGTTCTGGGGAATTCCTGGGTCATTGCAGGAAGTAGCAGTAGAAACTGAAAAATATTAAAAATACATAGTTTTTAATATATTTTTAAAACAGGCTTACAGCATCAGCTGTACTTAAGACTCCGTCCTTAAACAGATATCCAAGCAATGACTTCTTTATTCTCTATCTCTCCTCCTTCAGTACCCCTTGAAGTTACACAGACAAAAAAAAGACTTTCACTTCACACTGAGCATCTGCCACTCCAGCTGGGAAAGGCTCTGGGGAACAGCAAGTTCAAGTGCTCTGCACAGAGTGCAAGTTTGATGTAGAATTATGCACATTCATGTTTACTGACTAAGTCCAGGCATCCGCTGATCTTACACGGCAGTTTGTCAGAGTTGTGTGTCAGACACACGCTGCACAATAAACTAATCTGCTAGCACTTCTCACTGCCCCACAGCAATTCAGCCTTTAGCCCTGTGAAGCATCAAGCCTGACCTTTTGGAAACACACGTGTTCCCCTCCCCATCTCCTCTGAGGAATGAGATGACCCCTCAGCTCCTCCTCGGCTCGGGGCTGTCAGCGCTACAACTACTTAACTCTACAGAAAGTCCTGGAGTAATACAAGTTTTGCAAGCTTATATAGATCATTAAAGTTCACAAGATCCAAAACTGTAGAATTCTGAGCTTAGGTCTGTCTACTTAGTCACACCTTGTGAACAAAGGCTTTGAGCAGGAGCACTCCATAAAGACCAGCCCTGTATCAGGCAGCAGAGCAGAGCTTATTTCCTGCTAAGTTGATGAGAGTCTATTACACCCAGGCAGTTTAGAGAAAGCTCTTCTTAAAAGAGCCAGAGGAAATCCCTCTCTCTCTTTCTGTGCAATGGAAGATAAGCAAGTTAGCAGCCCAGTCTGGTCCTTCCTGGCAGGCTGAGACACAAGCCTGGCAAAGAAAGAGGACAGCAGAGCTGTACTGGGTGAGGCAAAGCTCTCCCTCCGTCCTGGTCACCCCCGAAGGTCTCACCCCCAGCACAAACTCCTCCCAAAGAGTTCATCTGCTGTTCGGGAGTCAACAACGTAAAGCCCACCTGAAAACTGAACAGCAAAGCCCTGCTTGCTCGTGAAGAAATCAGTGTTGAACTGAAGGATGACAGAGTTGAAAGTACTGTGGACGTCTCCGGGTAAGCCGGACCCGCTCATCTCCTTCAGGAGGATGCCGTTCTCCACGGGACCGTCCCAGATCCTCAGCACATCATGGAACTCCTCGGTGTGGAAAACCATGAAATGGAGCCTGCGTGGCAAAACGAAACGGAGGTCAGACCACAAACTGAGCTGTGCCTTTTGTCCTGAAAAGGGATAGAAATGTGATCGGTACAAACCTAAGGTAGCTTGGCCTGCAAGGAATGTGTTCTCTCCTGTAAGCTGCAACCCAGCCTGGACACAGCACTTTAACCCTCTACCAAACTTTGCCTGTCTAGAAAACCCAAGACCATATAATGAAACACATCCATAAACAAAATACAACTGACTCATGGACACTGATGTTTTCCAAAAAGCTGGGCCCTTTCTGGTGTTCTCTCCTAAGTGAAGAAAATTACTAATCTCTCCTAAAAATCTTGAGGAGCAAGGTAAAGGTCCAAGAGCCCATCGTGGGCAGCGGTAACGTCCCCAGACAGAATGTCACAGTTGGTTTTACACCAAAGTTGTTCAGCTACTGCAACAAGTTGCAGTCACACAGACAAAAGGCTCAGTCAAGGACACACAGGAGACCTGCAGCAGTGAGGTACAGAGGCTGTGAAGGACAGGACGAGGCTTTGTCCATAGGTTCTCTATAACAGATAAACACAGAAGTATTGAGAAACTCATTCTAAAAAGAGAATTAGCAGAAAATGTGCCGGGGGCTTCAGACAACTCACATGTACTCAGTCAATCCACACACTGCCCCTGTGCTGCAGACAGCAACAACCTTGGCTGTCCTCTTGCTTTTTTTGGTGTCCTGCAAGGGACAGCTTATTGTCAAGAGCCAGCATCTACTGATAAAATGCATTGATTTTTGTTACCTGCACTCAGATCAAAGAATTTGCTCCCGGCACCAAACTAATATTGTGTATTGGGGCGGGGGAAGGAAACAACCAACACCACTCCTAATTATAGCAGCATCATGCTGGAAAAGAAACCCTTGCCAGGGTGTGACTTGTCCAGAGGTTAATAAAAAGGGGCAGAAAAGAGTGTATGGGAGGGTGGCAAACAGGGGGGTGCAAATTCTGAATGCTGGATTGCAGCATCTCTGAGGATTTTGAGGTGTTTTACAAAGTTTTGGATATTGCCAAACTGTCTCTAGGTGAGTTATCAGAGTAACTTCAGCAAGTAATAAAGTACAAGTGAGGCAGCGTGAGCCAGCTCTGCAAAACCCACAATAGGAAGGGAAGAGAGAGAAAACAGGAATTAAGGAATTGGCAGCTGGAGATGAAATTACACTGGGCTCTCAACGAGGTATTTGTTAGGATGCTCTGAATACAGATTTCCCTTCCTTACTTGGTGTTTTTTATAGTTTTGTCTGCCCTGGAGAGAAGGCTGCAAGGTCTTCAGCACATGTGGCAAATGCTCCTCAGTTCTGAACTGCCCCCAGCAGAGCTCCTCACAGCTCTTATCTTCTGCTTTTCAACTCAAACAGGACTACTCCTCTTTGGCACTTCCACGGAAAATTCCCCAGGGAAAACCCAAGATGATGACAGGAGTCATCATGGTGAGGAAATTTACTCTGGAGTCTGTACCAGTGATGGACCGAAGGGGATGGGAGAAGGGCAGAAGCTCCCGCAGTGCCCAGGAGAAGGCTGGTGGCACTCTGAGACAGGACAAACTTTGTCCCAACATCAGCCTTGGGTGGGATGCTCCCCTCTTCCCGGCTGGGCTCAGGGAGGGGATATCCCACTGCAGTTCTCTCCACTGAACCAACCTCTGCTGTGGGAGGATGTGAAACAGATGAATCCAGGCTTTGCAAAGAGCTTTGGGATCTTCTGAGATCAGAAGGACCATCTAAGCATGAGATACTGCCATTATTGTTGTTACACCCAAGGGATTGATCAACTTAAAGGCTGCGATACTTCAGGGTTCAGTTCCTTTCACTCCTGCACTTAAAATGCCAACAGAGGAGAAGGCATTTCATGGCCTCTGGTTTTCATTGCCCCATTACCACTGGGGAAAGACCACCCGACACAGTGAACTTTGGCTAACAGGGAGTAACTCGAGGCGTGCCAGTTTGAAATGGAGACAGAAATCTATAAACTGTGCTGAGAAAAATCTGCAAAAAATAAAGCAATCAGGTACTGTGCTTAAACCCTGGCAGTGCACGGAGTGAAACAAGGCAGCATTTGCCTGGCTGCCATCCCATTTATCTGGGGCACACATAAACAAGCTGGGTAGAACCATAAAAGGGGGAAGGGGAACAACAAACTAAACCAAAACCACCCAAATCACCACAATGTACTCAGCAACAAAATGATGCCACCAGAATCCAACAGAAACCAAAAGAACTGAACCATAAATCTACCTAGAAGAGACCTTGGGCAAAGAAGAAAAAAGCCAGGCTCGAGGAAAACGGGACTGACTGTAGCAATGCTGCTCTCCACAGATGCTCTGGCCCAGTGAAGTTTGCTCTCAGGCTAACTGGTCCTAGAGAGCCAAAACCACCACAGAAAACCCATACCTCAGAAACAGGGAGATGCTGCCAGAGCCTGACCTGGGGTGGTGGGACCCCTGGAACTGCCACCACCTGGGAGAGCTCCCCACGGGCTCCCCATGGGGCCAAGGCTGTCCACAGCAACTCCCCTCGTTTCTTTTTTGAGCAGCAACTTGCAGACAGGCTTCACCAACAAGGAGAAAGCCTTCGCCAGATAACCGGGTGACACAGCAGCAAGGCACAGGTTGGCCAGTGCCAGCTGGTTCAGGAGTCTACTGGGATAGCTGATTTTATTAAGAAAACTGGTGTGCTCTGGAGCAAATCCATCTATTCAATAGGCACATCTGTAACCACACAGCATTTTTCTATCAGCCTGATTCTATTCCCAGCAGGGCTTCATTGAAGATGAGACGGAGACACTGGTTTAACAGACAATGGAGAGGAAGAGAGTTTAATTCTTGCACTCTGACAATCCCAATTACATGCATGAAAATGCAGCGAAAAGCAAATCAGGAATTGTGGCTATATATATAATGTGATAGAGGGAAAGCTCTCCCATCTTAGCAAGGAGCAGAGAGGAGGAGAGACCAGCTCTGCACTAAATCTGCATCATCTTTGACGAGCCATTTAGCCCCAGCTCTTCAGAAAGTACCCCACAACCAGACTGATCAACCTGGGGCTCCTTCTGCTGATGTTCCCCATCCCAGCTCTGGCTGCCCCAACCTGCTTCCCATCTGGAGCTGGTTTCAGCAGCCAAAGGCAGCTGCACACACTGGCCATGGCCACTCAGACAGCAGCAAAGCCCCAGGTCTTGCACTGCTGATCCCTCTAGCCCGGAGAGGCTTCCCAAGCTTTGCTGTTAAATATCACGACCCTAGAACACTCCAAGGATGCAAACTGGAACATCCCGATATTCTCACTCATATTTTCAGATGAGATTGTGAAAACTGGAACCTGTCAATACAGCACCGTCCATGAAACCAGGATTAGCAGTATCATTAAAGGCTTTTATGAGGGATCACTGCAACAGAATAAACACTGCTGCCACTTCTATCCGCGCATTCGCCGCTCTCAGCTGCACGAGTGGAGCTCGAAGGCAAATTCATTCATTTCCCAGTACACCCTCCCGCTTCCTTCTCCCCCCAGAGCCTCACAGATAAGTCATTTCAGTTGTAATTTTACGTGCGTGTGCACGCGTGTTTGCACGTGCACAAAATCAATCCTTTCTCTAAGTACAACCCTTCAACTTCCATGGCAATGATGTACAGACTAATTTTTCCCTCTTTCTCTCCTTCCCCTCGTCCTGTGCAGATATAGCTTTATTCAAAAAGCTCTGGTGATTAATTTTAATGTAAGTTATAAATGAGGGCTTTATACAATTGTATCATGCGTGAAGGATTATTTTTCCAATGGATTACCATAAAAATGAAGTTGCTGAAAATGTGCTCCCTCGACTGCCCAGAGATCATCAGTTCTGTCTGAGCTGCCAAAGAACAGAACGGGAGAACGAAGCCTTCATCTCTGACGAAAGGAAGGGTCACAGGGTGCATTACCTTCCTCCTGCCTGCCTTCATTTCATTTCATTTCAGTCTTGGCCCCTTCCAAACAGGAGCCTATAGCTCTGCTCATTTGAGTACTCTTATCAAAGCTGACAGGCATTACGGGTGTGAGTAAAGACCACTTGCTGAAGCAGTCCCTGGATGAGGAAGTCTCTTACAGTTCTGGGGGGGACAGAAGAAGGGGTCTCGGTTTTAACACCAAATAACCTGGGGTCACCACCCATGGCACAACAGCAGTTACTGGCACAGGCCATACAGGGCTAAAAAGCCTAAGAAAAAGAAGCGATGCTGCTTCAGTCCAACCTGGCAAGGGATAAACCAGCACTTGTTCCTTCATTTGGGACTCTCAAAGTGATAAGACACCCTCTCTGCTTGCCTTATAGAATTGCTGATCTGCTTCTGGAAAAATTAAGTTGTACATGGAAAGAAACCCAAACTACAACAACCTGGCCCAACTCACCCTATCGTGCAACCAGCTTCTGCCTCTATTGTCCAAATACAGTTGAGATTGTGATCGTAGGGTGTTGGGTAGCCAGGAGACAGGATCCGTCCTGACGACTCTCCTTTGATCGTTCCCCCACACTCCGCTGAAACAAACATCTGGGTTAGGCAGAAGATTCCTGACATATTACAGCTCTTACTCAGCAACAATGAAAATCTCAGCCTACAAATACAGCGGGGAGTATGTCTTGCCATTTAAAGAGATTGTTAAAGACTACAGAATAAAGATAGAGAGCCACTGAACTCTGCACTCGTGTGCACATTCCCAACAGGCTGTCACAGCTTCCCTCCACCTTTTTGACTTCATAGTGAACAGAGGCAGAGCAGGCCAGCATCCTGCTTTCCCTGATCCACACACGTGGGGTGAAAAAGCTCCATTCGCCTGTTTGGATCTGCAAAGTCTTAACAAGTCATCAGCGTGATAAGATGAGGAAGTCAACACACGTATCTGCTAAATGAGCTTCAAAAGAATGTGAGGATTTTGAATGCGTTTCCACAACACCCATTAAAATTCTGTGTTTCCATGTGCTCGCGCAGGCTCGGCCTCTCATATGTAATATATGTAGAACGAACAAAGGTTAAGAAGATGCATAAATCACAGAAGTTTGTCTTTTTACCACAATAATCAAGACTAGAACTCGGCAGAGTTACCGCATAAAGAACGGCCCTAACTCATGGGAGAACAACAGGGAACTCAGGTCTTAGCTGAGGACAGACTGAGGGAATTAGAATGTCTCAGGATCTGGAATCAGACGTCATGTAGCTCTCAAGTGAACATGACTCTGAACTGTCACACGCCTGGACACACATTGTCTGCCATTATCAGAAAGTGCCACTCTGTTTAAGGGCTGGAAAGGCAGTGGTCTCCTCGCAGCGAAGCAAGAGACCTTGTCAAACCCCGGCTCAGAGCACAGTGCTTCATGCTGAGGCTGCTTTGCAGAGATCAGTGCTCTCCATCTGAAGATGCCTTACGTAGTAACCTTTTCAGGGTTGTTATTACTGCAGATGGGTGCAATCAGTATCAGAGCTGATGTCATATGTACCAGCAAAGGAAGAAGGAAGGGCGTTGGGTGCGATGCTCATGGGCAAAGCACTTGTTGAGGGACCTTTTAGAAGGAAGAGTTGTCTCACCTACACAAGTTGGCAGGGGTTGATCCCAGGCTCTCCGCTCCCCTGTCAGGCAGACCAGCACCCTGCTGCCTCGCAGGGTGTACCCAGGGTCACAGCTGAAGGACACAGAGCTGCCAGCAAAGTGTCCCTCGTCGTGGACCTTGTAGCCGAACTGGGGGATGCCAGGGTCCTCGCATTTAATGAGTTCAAAACCTGGAATGGGAAAAACAGAGCCTGTTTTCACCAGATTTAGCAGCCAGGAGATATTAACACAGGTTCATACTAATATTTTCTGCTTAAAATCACTTGCTGGAGAGGAAAAAACACCGTATCTAAAACTAATATTTTTTAAAATTAGTATTTGAACAGGATCCCAGAAATCTGGCATCTCAGCTTCAATCCCAAGTTTCTGTATCACCATTGCCTAATTCACAACAGAACAGGTTTGCTAGCATAGTCATCTCCCCCACTCCAACTCCTCTTTAGACAGTAAGATCTTTAAGGAAAGGACTGTTTCCTCTGGTCACGCAGCTGCAACACGAAAACACACCATTTACACCTTGGATTCCCACCTCACAAGCATATGGGCCTAAGACTTACTAGAAAACTGCAGCTCAAAGCCTTTACTCGTGTTCTCGCTGTTGGTGATGAACTCAAGCCACATGCTGCTGGAAGTGCTGTTGATGCTGGTGCCGAGCATGTCAGAGCGGCTGAAGGAGCCCAGGAGGCGAGCGGAGCTGTTGCTGCCATCATAGACCTGGGAGGGACAAGAAACACCTACTGGAAAATGTATTTTACTTGATACTTCAAAGACCAAATCACCCATGAGCTCAGACAGGGACAGTTCCTCTGAAGCCAGCAAAATTATCCCAATTAAGCATCTGACTTGACGCTGCTGCTCACCCAAGGAGCAGGATTCACACCCTGGAGGATCCTGCTCCTTGCATCTGAGCTCTCGCTGCACCCAGGGCTGTGTTTTCTGAACCAGGCTCTCTTGCCAAAGGTGCCACACAGCTACTGGAAAAAACATTTTCTCCCTGCAGCGACTCATAGACGTGCCTTGACCCTGCTGTTACCCAAGAAAAACACAAATGGTGGGTTTTTTTTTTTCCTTCTTTTCAAGAGTGTGGCTCTCTGTGAGGATAAAGAGCAACTTCTCACTAGTGGTGATGGATAGTAACGTTCCTCGGGAGCAGATGAGAACTTGATGACAAACCTGTTGAGAGAGCATCATTTCTTTTGCAACGAGCACATTCTTTGCATTAGCTGGAAATCTCTCTCTTTCCAGCCATTTGTGAGCTGAAAATCTGTGGATTACACCCCTCTGACAGTGCAGAAGTATGGCACTTACATAAGGACAGAGGCGTTTCTCCAGGAAGATGGCTCAGCACAGCAGCACACATCTTGCAATATTAATGCCTCCTACAAAACCATTTCTTTGTGGTTAATAGAAACTCAGCCTGGATTTGTCTCCTATACAGAGCCCTGAAACTTGTAAATGTGGATTAATCTGAGTATGGGAATGCTGAAGAGCTTGAGCCTGGAGTTCTGCATTTAAATAAAGCCCTTTTTGGGACAAAATCAGCCTCGATTCTCAAAAACACTAAACTAATGCTAAGAACCTCACCCTTCCTCATGCATTAACTGTTTCCCCCGTACAACTCCGCAGGTAAGAACTGAAGTTCAGCTACAAAGGACGAACTCCCAGCACTGCAACAGATCTCTAAATGTCAGGGAAGACTTCACAGCAGCAGGCGCAGTGATATGGCAAAGACAGCTACATTTTTAACGCCCTGTTTACACATCCACCTACAGACTGAAGCCTGAAACCACCAGCCAGGCTGAAGCACAAAGGACACTGCTATTGCCTCAGAGCTGCAGCCAGAGCTGGGGACGTTCAGAGGGGCTGATTCCCTACAGTGACTCCCTGTGGTTTTGAGCCCAAGCCAAGGCAGGGCGGTGACACGCTGACCAGACCGTGTCCCTGGGCTACATGATACTGTTTCATGGATGACCACATCTTGTGTCTTGCTCTACCCTTAGAAGGGATACCCACGGACAATATTCTAGTCTATTTTTGCCCACTCATCCAGTGGCCAGCGCTGACCCTTGACAACTGTCAGCACTGTCCTCGCCTGGGTGGCACTTTCCAGAGGTAAGTCTCAGCTAACTCCATTAAAAATCTTAGAAGATCACATCCCTTTCACAGCTTGCTCTCAGTAGCAGCACGGTAATGCTTCGTTGCTAGAGACAAAAGAATTACCTTGAGGACATCTCCTGCCTCCAGTTCAAATGTCCTGGCTTTCAGCTGGATCCCCTTTCCTGGCTGGGTCTGGATGGAGTAGATGCACTCGTGGTTGTTGTTGTAGTTTATTGGATAGTTGGGAGACAGCAGAACACCTTGGGTTCCAGTTACGGATGAACCACATTCAGCTGTGTAGAGACACAAACCCACAGGTTACTAACCACAGGTATATTCCAGCTGTACAAGCCATGCAGGTGATTCCTCCCAACGGCTGCAGATGCTCCATCTTTCCTACACCCCTCTGCTAACACATCCACGGGCTGTTTCCAAGCACTGGCAGTAAACAAACCCACACTTGACAGCACTTCTACCAGCACTAAACCTCAGGTGCCTTGTAAGAAAGGTTAATACCCTCTCCTTGTACAGATAGGGAAACTGAGTCACGGAAGGTTGGCCTTCTTAAATCCTATCATGGGAACCAACTCAGAGAAGTGTTCCAAAATCCCTGGAAATCCACCACGTGCTCCAAACTGTGCCTGTGTTCATGTTTCTCCTGATTCATGAACCAGAAGGGGGGAAAAAGAATAAAATATTACTAGATAGAAATATTTCAAGGAATTTCCCATATTTATACAAAGCTCACCCTGTAGCTACATAGAGTACGTAAAAATCGTGGTGTTCGTTCAACAGCCAACGCAGCACATCACTGGTTGCTGGTACCAATGTCTTGCAAGCACCAGAGCTCTCTCTGCAGCGAGACATGTTCAGTGACCCTTCCAAATGACTACAAATGATTAAGCTAAGTCTGAATTTCACAATTTTCCCCAAAATAATTTCCTGAAAGCTAAGAGGGCAAAATTTGACCTTATTTGTTGTTAATGCTGCCCTCAGCTCTCCAGTTCATCACTTGACAGTATTTTAAAGGACTTTTTGTCCTTGGTTCCCTGTGTTATTTTAATTCCCAGCTTTGCAGCTATAATTACATCCATTGCCATTAGAAAAAGAGAAAAAAAACAGGGATCCTTTTGCCTCAGTTTCGGAAACAAGCTCTAATTTACATAACTTTATTTCTGCCCAAAATGTCACTCGAAGAACCACAGTGGGCTCGGGTTTTTCTGTGGCACAGACACAACTGACCTTTCTTGTTCTAAAGACAAGGGGCTGGGGAGAGAGGAGGAGATGCTGACATGGGTAGCCCCATATAGCTCTTGCTCAGGGAACTGGAGGGGCAGGGGGAGTTAATGTTACTGCACTTGTTCCTCCCTTCCCTGAGATGAGTTCACATCCTAGGAGAGTTATAAACAGCCGTGATTTTAGGAAGAAAATAAGGAAGAAAGGAAAGATGACCAAAAAAACCCCAAACAAGTCCTTTCCCTGTTGTTATTCTCTATGACCTCCAGTTTGTTCCCCTTCCACTCCATTCTTCTACAGTCAGACTTCTCCTTCACCAGATCTGCCGCCTTCTCTGCTCTGCGTAGTGTGAAGAGCATTTGATTTTGAGCCAAATTTGAAGCTAGAATATTTGTGTCATTCAAAACCTGGCAGAACAGTCCCTCCTTCGAGAAGGATGAGGGTGGCAGCTTTGGAGGTTCAACCTACCCTGGATGTCAGGAGACATCCATCCAACATCAACAGCCATCCCTCACCTCTGTATTTTATGGGTTTTAATTGCAAGCTTCTAAGGACACAATCTCTCCCTCATAGGAACACAGCAAGGGTAATAGGACTGCTGCAGGCACGTCTTCACTACGTGGAGCAGACACGCGAGAAGCGGCACTACTGTGACAGCCCTCTCCCCCATCCCTGCACCAACCACCCCGCCAGCCGAAAGAGGCCGTGCCGGGGGGGATGCCGCTCGTCCCTGCCCACCGACACCATCCGGCACAGTGTAACCAACCAAGCAAAATGAAAGCACGTGACCACCTACCAACACACCTTGGCAGAGGCGAACTCCACACACGCCGTCTCCCCCCGAGGCAGGTGATGCGGGACGTGCCCTCCAGCCGGTAGCCGGGGAAGCAGGAGAAGGTGAGCACATCCCCCACTCCGAACTGCAGCCCCTTCCTGATGCTGTAGGCTGGCACCTCCGGCTCGTCACAGGGCTCCAAATCATACTCTACAGGGGACAAAGGGACATTTACGGAAGGGCAGGGTGACGCCTCGCATTGCCCAGAGAGGGCACCCCCGTCCCTGAAGAGGAGGATGAGGAGGGAGCTCTAAGTTTTGATCCAGCCGCTGTGAAGCTCTGCAAAGGAATCCTCCACGCAAGACGTACGTCCTGTTTGTGCCAGGAAGACCAGCTTGAGTTTCACTCTCCATATGGACATCCCCCCCCCCACCAGGGTGTCACCAGGACCTTGATTTAAACCAACTCAAAACACAACAGGTTTCCTTCTCTGTCAGTGTTGTCAGACAAACAAGAAAGTGACATCAGCAGTGACAAACCACGGCGGAAATTTGTCATTGTCCCGCTGGTTTAGTCAAATGAAGATGAATTGATCCGGATGGGATTTCTGCTGCCTCGACGTTACTAATCCTGAAAATGAATGAGCACAGCAGCTTGCTTGGGGAGTGCAAGGGAACGTTTAAAGCTGCTGCTAAATGAAAGGTCATGTCGCATTATGGCTAATAGCCAAACGCGCGTCTTTGACCACAAACCATTCCGATGGAAGCCTCTTTTGAGGGTTGTTATTTGAGAAATAACAGACCTGAAAAGTACAAAGTACATACACGTACATCTGAATGAAGCTAAAAATAGAACCGACTCCCATTTCCATTTTCCAAGATGGGCAAGAAGTCTCCAAATACGCCGAAAATAACAGTTATAATTTGAGGCAATCTTTTTAAAGACAAAAAGTTATTCCCCCCCCCATCCATCCAAACGGAAGTTAATTGGGAACTTTCTGACTAGTTTCCACAGATTATCATATGACAGTCCCTGACTTCAGAGGTGTCAGAAACCAGTTCTCTCAGTGCAGGAGGTTTTATCTGCATCTATAGCAACAGCCCTGCCCATCAAAGAGAGCACATGGGCATCAGCTCCGCAATAAAAACGGTCATTTCTCTTCCACACCAGCAGGACAAGACTGCAGCTGTTGCCTCCAGGACTGAAAGACAGGGAGAAGAACAGCACGGATACAATAAGCTTCTGCCCGCTCGCTGCTTGTTTTAGGGAAGGACTTGTCGGGGCACTCAGGCAGGGAAATTACATTTTCTGAAACGTGAGCGCAGGCAAACGCTTCAGCGCTCGTTCGCAGGACTCGGGGGTAAAGGGCACAATTAAACACCTCGCGCACTTCACCCGGAGATTGCCCACACACAGAGGCTGTTTACAAGCGTGATGATCTGCTCTGCACGGGCAAACCTGCTTCGCTTCGAGCCTCTCGCAGAGCACCACGCACACGCCGCTTCTCGTCGACAACTTCTGAAAATCCACGAGTTCCCCTGAAGAACCCGGGGTTTTGTACAACCGAAGCCGGCATCGGAAGTGGGTTGGCTCAGTAAGCAGAGGACTGGACTGGCTTACTGGAAACGCTCAGGGCAGAAGCTGCCTCACACAGTCAGATCTTCACCGGCACCGCGAGGCAAGAAGGGTTGAAGTCGGCAAAATCCTGCGTCCCTTGACGCCGTGCTGTGTGCTCCAGGAGGTCAATTAGAGCTAGTCCAGCAAGAAAAAAATACTGTTTCCAGTTTCCCAGCATTGCCAGCGGGCTCACAGAAACCTGGGCAGGCCACACGAAGCACGTGCTGCATCTAGGACAGGCTGGAGCCAGCTGCAGAGGCTGGGTCACTGGATGAGCATCCAAGTGGAGTAACGAAGCAAAGGAAAAAAGACAAACCAGATGGACAACGGGAGTGACCAGCTCTGCCCTGCTTCTTATCCAAGAAGCCCAGATTGCTCAACACTGCCTTCCAAAAGATGCCATCTGTCCCACCTTCCCATGTTGGAAATGCTGTGCCTGCTGCAGTGATTTTTCTTCTGATAAGCAGAGGAGGAAGGCATCTGGAGGAAAGAGGGATAGCATACCCCAGAAAAACACTAGTGGAACCTCTGTCCACCAACTCCTCGTCAGGTGGGGAGGGAGAAAGAATGAAACAGATCTGTAGAGTGATTTAATTCCAGTGGATTCCATCCAGTTATCTACTGTGGCTCAAGGCAGACAAAACTGCTGTATCTGGTGATACAGGAATGCCAAGGAGAACATTTCTTGGCCATGCTGTGGTTTAACGCTACAATAATTTACTGGGGTACCAAAAGAAGTGACTGTCAGAGACCCAAACCACACGCAACCGCACCAACAGAACACTGGCAGAAAAGCAGGAAGGAAAGGGAAAGAACAAAGTCTTTGTCCACCCATGTTCTTACCCGAGAAGGTGATGTTGAAACCCTCATAGGACATGGAGAAGTCTGAGATGAAGCGAATTTGAGCAGAGAAGTTTCCAAAGAGCCCTGCGCTGAGCGGGGCAGGGAGCCGGGAGCCCGTCAGCTGCTTCAGCGGCTGAGCGAAGCTGGTGTTCTCAGTGATCAGGAGGTAGTCGTGGCCATTCTCCAGGTGGAAGGTGTGGAAGGTGAAGAACACACCTGCAGGGGAGAAGAAACAGAGATAGCTTCAGCCAGCAGCGTTCGTGTGGTTCCCCCTTCATCCCAGAGCCAAAGCCTCTCTCCTCTCCCCGATATGACACCAGTATTGATTCCCCGTTTCCCAGTAAGAGCAGCCCAGCTGAGAAGAAAAGCACCCTGAAAACCACGGGCACATTCATGTTAGAAATAAAAGAGATGAAAACGGTAAAAGAAGGGTATGGTACAAGGCCCAGAACAGAGAAAGGCAGTTAAGATCTTCGATTGCTGTGCCTTTGTAACGCAGGAACAGAGACGACAGAGGCTCGCTCGAGGGATGGAGCAGCAGCAGAAAGGACTGAGCCTGGCAGCTTAGAGGAGTATTTCATTTTAAAAGTGGTGACCTTTAGATAAATAGCAAGAGTAGCAAAAGCTGTAGTTGTGAGGACTCGAAAACAACAAAAACAAGTGTGTTCCAGAAGGAATTCATACCTAGAAAAACAGGACTCGAGCCAAGCACCAAGGTCAGAGAGGATTCTCCAAAAGATAACGTACGTCAGCAATGTGAGTGCAGGGACCTCCTACACCTTCCCACGATAGGACTGGACTGGTCCCTGGAGGTTACAGTGATGGCACACGGACAGAGCTGTGTTTCCTCAGTCACACCTGGCTCAGGAGCCCTTCACATCCATCTCCCAAGTAAGGGCTGTGGCTACGCTCCCTCCCAGCAGCCCCAGCAGAGCCCCAGCACCTCGGTTCAGAGCCCAGCTCAGCCCTGTCCTACTTGGGGAGGGGGCTGCTGCCGTCCCTTCTCTGCTTGCGACCCACTCCCAGGAGCTGCTGTCCCCTCCGAGGCACGTGGTGAGAAGCACACGTGCAGCCACAGGCAGAGTCAGGGGGTTAGCCCAGGACTTGTCAGCCCGAACAGGTTTTAGAAGCCAGGGGAATCCTACGCTTTTATCCACGTTATACTGACAAGAATAAAAACCCACAACCCATCCAGCTACAGAAAGAACAGACAAACACAGGGAAACTATTTTGTCTCTTCTTCCAAATTCAATTTCAACAATTTGAAACATTTCCTCGAGAAGGCTGTGACCTCGCTGCATTTGTAAATGAACAAGAACGGAGTAATGGATTACTTAAAGTATCCTTCACACCTACAGACACAAAATAGTAAGTACTTCAGGCTTTTGCAAAAGCCTCCAGCTCGGTGATTTTTCATGCTGGAATTCAAACGCAAGTAGAAACACTTATTCTCTGGAAAATAATTCCATCTTTGAAAAACAAAACAAAAAAATGGCAGTGACAGCTTTCAGAGTGCAAAGCGAGGCAGGATCTCATCTCAGAAACCCTGTCACATTATCGTCACACAAAGTTAACAAGCTAAATCGCTGCCTGGCAATAAAAAGGCCTCTTTGCATTTATATGGCTTCTTTCATCCGAAGATCTCGCACACTTCGAGGCCCCAGGGGCAGGGTTGGGATCCCTGGCTCAGGCCAATCACGGCGGAGAGAGAGGCTGCTCCAGACCAACACAAGTGCTGTAACCTGCCCTTCTTTAGTCACAGCGAGAACCCGGCTTCCTCGTGTGCATCCAGAGTGCCCAGTGGCATGACCAAGTTATTGCATTTAAGGCAACAATTAAGACCAGGGAGACAGCCAGCCCGGGGAGACCCAAGGGCTGTCTCGCTCTGCCTGCCCTCTCTGCCATGGCACAGCATCGGCTGCTTCGAGAGCAAGCATGGGAAATGTGTAAATAAGGATCAGAGGAATAATCTCCTCCCTGCTCCCCAGTCCCCATTAATTTCTGGAGATCAGGATGAGACCAAGCTAGAGATTGATTAAAGCTCTGGAGCATGAGATTTAATACCCATCCCAACAGGTTTCTGTCAGCATCAAATTCTAACTCTGAATATTCCATTTATCCCTACGTCTATTCAATTTTTTTTTGAAGGTTTGCTGGTCACATGCTAGCAGTTTCCTTCCAAGAAATGAAGGTCAGAGAGGCTGGTAACCAGCACAAAGCCTTTCGCCCAGGAAATCTCTGGACTGGGAAGCAGCAGGGCTCACAGGGTGATCTCAACTGTCCTGTTCTCTCCCCATCTTTATCCCTGGTACAGGAGCTCACTGCACCTTAGTAACCTACAGCATCCCAGGCAGAAGTAGAATTGTGACCCACCACTTAGTGATGACCAAAAGGGGTCTCAACTTTGGCAACTCCTTCCTTATAATCAGATAAATATTATTTGGAGCCTGACAGAAAGTTTCTAGTTCCCACTGTTCCTTCTGCAAAACTCCATGAAGGCAGGACACATCTAATGGTTTCCAATCTCTTCCCACCAGTATAGCCAATAGAAAATAGAGATGAGCTGGTTGAGCCAGAACACTTGGTGAGATGAATTGAATACGAAATGTCTTCAGTATTCCCTGTTTATCAACTGATGGTAAATTTGTACCCTTGGTTTTACAAAAGTCAATCTAAGGAATGGAAATAAAATCACTCCATCCAAATCAACACTCCACTCAAGAAACACCAGCACAATTTAGTCCCCAGAGCTGACAGGACATCCTCTGACTTCAGGTCTTCTAAGATAACGACTCCAATCCCAGGGCACAAGCAGCAGAGCCAGTTAAGGGCTCTTTAAGTGTAGCCATAAGGGATAATTATAAACTCATTTTAAAGGATTTGTGACTCTGATTAAGCCTTTGCTCTGGTCTGAAATTTACTGTGCCAGAAAATGTCTCTGCAAATGCAGGGTGGTTTTTTTTTTCCCCCCCATTCTCTGTAAAAGAAACAACAAAACAAATTATAGGGAAAAGAAATCACTTTGAGGTTCTCAGCTTAAAAATAATAGTCTCTCTTTAAGCATTTAAATACCTCTAAAATTAAGCTGCTTTTAAACTCAAATTGTATAGCTCGTGAGTTCATAAAGTAAATCAGCATCTGAAGTCACATAAAAATAACTACTAGAGCCACCAAGTTGTTTCAATCGGGACTCGTGCACTGGCCACGTGCGAGATGTTCATAAAGGTCTGGGAGTGAATAACTTGAGAGCGGCTTTTCTGCTGCAGATCAACCCTGCTCGGTCACTGGTTTGCCAGGGAACAGTCCGATGGGCTGGGAGGCACAAGCCCTGCATTCTGGTTGATGGGAACTGAAAGGCATCCCTGGCCAGTGACAGCAGCAGCGCTGCGAGACCAAGCAGCGAGGCCTTGGCAGAAGTGGGTGTTGGAAACTTAAAACTAGAACACGAGAAAAAATCAGCTACGAAGGCAAACACTTAAGTCGTGTAAATATATCCCCTGCTCGCAGCAGAGCTGCTGAAGCTTCTGGGTTCAGCAAGTGCCAAGTTTACCCAGTGATCAGCGATGCAGCCAACGGCCTCCAGGAGCAGGGAGCTGACGGGCAAGGACAAAGCACCCAGAGAAGACTCTGTGCTGCGAGTTAGCTGAGAACAGGCCTCAGTTACACCTATATTTAAATCCTGTTCTGTTCACCAAGGACTAAATTCATTCCATTCCAGCAGCTGCTGCTGCCTTGGGATCACTCTGCTCCGGTGCTCGGTACCGAGGCACGAGCAGAAGCGTCGCCGGAGCGCTGGGAGAAGCTCGTGGTGACGCGCTTAACGCGGCTACAGCCGGGACAGTGGAGCCCTCAGACAAAGAACAGAAAGCCCCTAGACCTCTGCTATGTGGAAATACACTGTGTTTTTTCGAGCCTTGCTTAGCTTGGTCAGAAGACCATCTTGTGCCGTTGCCATAAAAGCACAGGGGCCATCAGAATTGCACTTTCTCCCACAAAAGCGTGCCAGGTTTTTGTCAGCGTTGCGCTTCGCTAGAGGATAATGCGCTGTCTGGTTGGAGAGCTGAACCCAAGGCAGAGGGGATTAATGAGGAGCGGATTGCTGCTACTCAACGGAATACTTTTCACAGCATGCGATGGTTCCCTTAATGCACTCTGCTGTTCATTGACAAGTTTATTTGCCGTAATACAAATGGTATTTGTAAAATTGGCTCATGATAGCTCCTGTCGTGCTGAAATCCGGTACGACCAGACCGTTATATAAGAGCCCATAAAAGTTACATAAAGGGTTTATAACCTTTGTGCTTACCCCAGGCAGGTACTGACTGGATCAGGAGAAATTACCCACTACCCTTGCACATAAAACTTGCTCTCTAATCGTCAGTGATCCATTTTCTTGAAATTTTCCTCCAAGACAAAAGACTGGCCTGCGCTGCACGGGAGATGGGACTAAATAGATCTGCACTTTGTCTCTATGCTGGCCATACTCCTGGCTAGTGGAGACAAGAGCTGCAGAACTAGGACAGAGCCTCAGTTCTGCCCCACGTCTGGAAATGATTGACTCCATGCTTCCACTTCTCCATCTGTAAAAATGTTACCTAGTGATCCAGCTCTGCAAAGAAAAATAAGGCTGGAAGTACTATGAAGTACCAAACGTCACTGCAGCAGTGTCAGTGGCAGCTCCCCTCTCCTCCACGTAGCATCACTAGGCAAGACCAGTACCCAAACACCTCCTACCTTTCCAGATGATACTGCCACAAAGGTCTGAAACCAAAAATGACAGCTGGCATAGGCTCTCTGGTCTGGGGGATTGATATGAGACCATCTTTCCCTCTTAACCCTCTCCACTTTAAAAGGATTAAGAGATGGGACACCAAAAACCTCTGCATCTTGTCCAGCAGCATTGTCTGGGTGGTGGCAAGAATGGCAACTGGCCAAGCACATGGGTACCTATCATCACCAAGAGCACCTGTCTCCCACAGACCACTGTCCTCCAGTCCATCTCTAGAACCACTCCAAGCTAAAGGCATCTCACCTTTTCCATGTGATGTTTCTATTGTCCACGTGCAGTTCAAATTATTGGGATAGAAGTCAGGGAAGCCTGGGGATAAGATGGTACCACTGGAACCACGGATGTAACCTCCACATAGAGCTGGGGTGGAAAAAAAACCAAAAAAAGAATTAAAGAATTCAAAACCCATTGTCAGCTGGAAGAATATCAGTTCTTCTGAACATGAAAAATCCCAACCCAGCAAAATCTAACAGAATACACGGATCAAACGTCCTTGCAAACATCACAACTGCTGCTCTGCTTTTGCAGCAGATCTGCAAATCAAGCGATTGCCACCTCCCACGGATGTTCTGCATCTCCTGCACTCCTTACCCTCACAGCTGGGCAGGGGCCGGCTCCACTGGAAGTTGGGCTCACACTCCAGGGCTTCATTGTCACTCAGGGTGTAGCCTGAATCGCAGCTGAACGTCACCAGTGCTCCCACGTAGAAATCATTCCCATGGCGCTGGCCGTTCACTGGGATCCCTGGATCCAAGCAGTGGTCTGACTGGAGCTTCACAGCTGTGGCAAAGAAACCCACTGGTGTCAGACAGCTCAGCAGTGCAGAGCTGGCTGCAAGGTGCCGTGATCAGCCCGGGGAAAGTTCAACCCTTCCTATGAGCTCATGCAAAGTCCTACTGATTATCCCCAAAATAAAGAGGAGGAAACGGACAGAGGAACCCAGCTCTGCCTCCTCAAATCAATAATACTCTGTAGGGTCTAAAATAAATATAAAAAAAACCCCTCTGAAAACCCAAGAGGGTCGAGTAGCAGAAGCTGCGACTTCACTTGCAGTAGCTTTCTGTTCTCCCCAGGCTGCAGTAGAGGGAACCCTGCCAAGGGAGAGGCGAGTCCAGCGGGGCTGAGGCCATCGCTGCTGGAGAACAGGTCACTGCACCACTAACTGGCACTTACTTTCGTATCGGATCTGAAAGCCTATGTCAGAGTGGCTTTTGTCAGTGGTGAAGAGGAGGTAGAGGTAGTTGCTGGTGCTGATGAGGAACTGGGGCACCTGAGTCCCATCGTAGACACCTATCAACGGGGAGGAATAGGACCGGCCATCTCGCACTTCCAGGGTGTCATAATTCACCTCTGTCTTAAATCTGAAAGGGACATAAGGATACGGTTGTGAAAAACCCTCATGGGTCATTTCTCCTCCTTGCAGCCCTGAAGGTGCTCTAACGACTACAGACAGCACAGGCCACAGGGCAACACATGAGCCTGTTCCTGCTGCCTGACCTTCAGCTGGCTGAGCATCTCACTGAGAACACATCGTTCCCCTCCTACACGGTTTGGTTTCTTTCTGATCCTTCATCTGCTCACACCAAGCAGTCTTTGCAGCAACAGCCGTCTTACACTCCATGAACAATCAGACACACAGAGCCAGGTCTGAGAGAGCACAGCCCTCCTCAAACCATGAAATCCAGGGCAAAGCAAGAGACTCGGCACAGCCGAGTCGGGGCCAGATCCTCGCTGCTGCCTCTTCCCAGCAGGCTGAGCACGTGGGAGCTCAGCCTCCCAAAACGTGTCCTACGTGTGTCTAAAATAGCACTGCAAATTAGCAGGAGTTAGTCAAAACAAGAAGGGAAAAATCACCATTTTCCACCTTTTCTTCTCGAACATTAGGTGAATGTTAATGTCTGTCAGGAGTTAATGAGTCTCTCTGCCAAACACAACTCTGAGCAATTTGTTCCCTTTTCTGCCGGGGGCGGCTACAAGCCAACGGTGCTGGAACCACTGAAAACAACCCCAGAAAGGAAAAGTCCAGGATGAGCACCTGTCAAACGTGATCTTGATAGGGTAGCCCGGCTGGGCCTCTATGACCCACGCGCAGCTCAGGGAGTCCTTGTAGAAGCCAGGCCAGCCAGGGGACAGGATGGTTCCGCTGGGAGATGTCAGGTGGCCCCCACACGGTGCTGGGGACAAGGAAAATGGCACAATTCAGGTGGAGAGCATCAGGGAAGCTGTGGCACCATCGGATGTACCCCTCGCTTCCAGGCAGCACCGTCCTGCCATGCGACAGCTTTCATACGTTATTGTTTCTCGTGGGTTATAAATAACCAGAACCAGGTGAAGTAACAGCACTGGCGGGTAAGAAATTGCCTTTTCAGCATGAACTGAAGAAGTAGCAGCCTGCTACTCTATCTGTGGGAGTCGGTAGCCTGACCTTGTGCAGTGGCTGTAAGGGGACAGGGTACAGTAATAATTATTAGACATAAAACCAGAGAAAACCGCAAGGTCAGTTTGCATTTGAGTAGCTGCAGGTGCCAGGAAATCTTTTCTATCTGTGGTAATTGAGTCATGTCTTTGCGACCCCAAGGGACATCACAAGACTGTGGCTTTTATTCCACACTGTGGTCCCTTGTGCCATCAGCAGAAGAGGAAGGCATATTGTTATCTTTTCTGGAAACAGGACGCTGGATCTGATGGACCAGAGGTACAAAATCCTATAGCCCCAAATTAACTGCAATCTACTGTCCTCTATAAAAATCAAATGGGATGGAAAACCTGTCTGATCCTGCGAGTTCACGTTCCCCACGCTCAGCACTTTGCAGGCTTCATCACCCAGGTGTTTATTCACACCCTGCTCAGTCAAGTCACTGCTGCTGGTCACGTGTGTCCCACACGGCAGCAGGACCAGGTCCCTGTCACGCTCTCTGGGAGCTCCCCTGGGGCAGCCCAAGCCTGTCACCCCACAGCACCCAGGGAGCCTGAGGGACCCTGCTCCTGAAGCACCAACCCAGGGCCAGCCCCGGTGTGAGCTTTGGGCGAGGGCTATGAAATGTCACACTTGATATGACCTTAAGTACCTGTGTAAGTCTGGGCCTGAAACCTTCACTGCTGATCTGAGAGATGCCAGATGAAAGTCAACTGATCTCAACTGGATCCAAACCAATTATTTTTGAACAAGAGGCTCCTTTCTGCCCCAAAGCTACTTAATTTCCTGTCAGGACTTCATCTTTCAACTCTTTTTTTAGGTCTCTCTCTTTCCCATTAATTTTTTCAAGCACTAAACAGTACTTTAGATCTACATACTTCCTCCTTGTTTAAAAAGGCTAATTAAAAACGTACACTTAACCGAGCTCACACTGAAGGGTGAGTCAAAGAAAGCACCACTGGGATCAGAGAGAAAAAAGCACAAGTTAATGGCATAAGGTTATCAAAGCTTCCAAAGATAAAAGTCGATTAAAAATGTATTATTTAACGTATGTTTTCCTTCTACACTTACAAATATATAAACTTAAAGGCTCATGTTTGTGAAATGAACGTAAAGTCTGAATGAAACCTGCAGATGTTTTATCATCAGCTGCTTGCAAAAGGAAAATTATAGAAGAATATAAAAAAGTCCAGCTTATTATACGTTACTGAGCACAACGGATACCTTCTTTCAGTCTGAAAGACAATGGACTAGATTGTGCAATTTCTGCAGCTCGTCCACTTGAACAATGCCTGACCACTTCCTGGAATTATTTCTCACCATTACAGCACGGCACTCGTTATTCAAATGGCTGTAAATACCAGCGCAGGGCATCGCTTCCCTGAGAACACAGGGAGACTCTCCACTTCTAATGAGCTCTTTCTTCACTTCTCTTTTCTATAGTAGATGCTTGAAAGGACTGGGAAAAAGCTCTGAAATCTGTATTAAAGCCTTTAAATCAATCCAGCTCCCACATTCAGGGGCTGGCTATTGTGGCAAAGAGATGCCAAGGCAAATGCCTGGCTCCTGACAGACCGAGTCCCCTTGACAGGAGCAGTGCAGCTCAATGACTGTACCTGTGTCCGCACGAACACCTGCAGCACTGAGTTCACTTCTCACAGTAAAGATCTGTACCCGTTGCTTCTGTTGTTACGTAAATATTACACATTTAATGTATCAAAAATCAGGC
Source organism: Actenoides hombroni (assembly GCA_024336885.1). Classification (NCBI taxonomy): domain Eukaryota; kingdom Metazoa; phylum Chordata; class Aves; order Coraciiformes; family Alcedinidae; genus Actenoides; species Actenoides hombroni. The sequence goes on along the minus strand of WUAM01000179.1, from coordinate 17,685,316 downwards.
CAGAAAAAAAAATATTGCCGTCTATCTTCCATCCTCTGTTAATTCCCTTCATGACAAGCGTAGCAGGGAAGCTGTTAGTCATCAGTAAATCAAAGCCTCTTATTATTGTTATTAGAAAAACACCTGTTGTAACAAGAACTGAGCTAATAAAAATAATCCCCATGGTTCAGTTCACAAAAAATGGGAAAAAGTGAGTCCAGTGCTTGGTGATTATTGGACCGGCAGCTCCTCCTAAGCAAACTCTTCTGTGCAGACAACGCCTGCCAGAGCTACGTAAAGTCCTGGCCCTAACAGAGACGCTGAGGGATAGAACTTAAGTCCAACAGTCCTTCAGCTCTGCCTGCACGATGGCCAAAGGGCTCCCACAAGGCCAGCACCCTCACTCCGAGTTACCTGGTTGGGACCGGGACAGACAGGACCATTATCCTTTCCCCAAAGGCTGCAAAGATGAGGGATCCTTCTCCCTCCAGGTCACACGTGCAGACTCGTAGGAAAGATGATAAAATTTACCTTCACATCTGAGCACTGCATTGTTCCAGACCACGTTTCCTTCCTTCAAGATGCAGGTGATGGTTTCTGAGCCATGGGTCCTAATGAAGCCCTCGTCGCACAGGAAGGACACGGAGCTGCCAAGCTGGAGGCTGTCGCCAAATCGCTTCCCGTTGACAGGCACGCCAGGGTCAGGGCACTCGTTGTGCCTGAACGCTGTGAAGGGAAGAGAAGGAATAAAGAAGTGTATTGGACCACAAACTCAGGAATTACAGAGTAATTCCATGCCTTCCTAGGGAGACAATGGCACTTGATCTTGCCTCTGGACAATGGACCTTCCTCACAGGGAAGGCCAAACAGCACGCATTTTAATTTGGCCAGCTATCATCGCGGCAAAGCTATTGTGCTCCACACAAGTCGTCCTGTGCCATGAATCATGTCACCACCTCTTCTCTGAGCTGCTAGGACACCCAAGCGGGTGTTCCTACCGTTCAACTTCTCATCCAGCTCAAGTCCCTGAAGGTTCTCTGTTCCCTGTCTCTACTGCAAGTGTGCATTTGCAGCCAGAGAGAGGAAGGGTGAGAGTAAAGCCATCTGCATCCAAGAGGTGCTGAGACACAGCAGTAAGAGGGGCCAGAAAAGAGCCTGCAGAACCAAATCATCTTCTTAGCCACCTCTCACACACGAAGACACACAGATACTCCAAACAGACACAGATTTAAAAAAACCTGAAGTACCACAGTGCACACATCTGCATAGAGGGGACATAAATTAACCATTAATGAGAAAAAAAAATGAAAGCCTTGAGGCCCTGTGGCTAACAGTAAGAGTCCTCCAGCACGTCCTGTGATCAACTGCCGTGTAGTCCCTGACCTTGCTGTCACCATTACTAGGATAAAATGAAGGACACACAGCAATTACCTTTCTAGGTGTTGCCAAGTTGTACATGGAACTGCACAGACACAGCTCGGTTTGAAGGCCTGCCCTTTTCCAGCAGATAAAAAAACAGGCCAGCCAACCAATCAGGAAGTCCCTCTATAGTCTTAATTCCCCACTAAGTGCATAATTATGTACTATATCTTCATATGCTACAAGGTGGTCTTCAGAGATGAGCAGCATATGAAAGATTAAAGCCTCCAGGTTAATTACACACACAAGCTTTTAGTATCTTTAATGCGCTTGCCCAAATTCAGAAGGGTTCTGGATTTCTTACATCATTACTCTTATAACACCTTGTTATATAGGCTGCTAAAGGGGAAAACACCAGCTGAACCTGCTCCTCATGCTCTGTTGTCTGTCCCCCATAGCAATACATCATCTCCTCTCACACCTACACTGAAGGGAAGGGTGGCAAGGGGTCGGAGAAAGACTCTGGAGCTCCCTTTCGGCAGTTCAAGCAGTCAGAACAGATTAACTTATGTGTACTTAAAAGTCATCTACAACAATTAACATTTTGTTTTAAAAAGGTCTTCACACAGAGGACAGCCACAGCTCCCAACACGGGCATGGGATGTATCCGAGATGCATCCTGGAGCACAGCACCAGCACTTTGGGATCAGGTGTTCCCTTGCAAACAGGATCTAGGACTCGGTCCTAGGGATGTGCTACTACCACACACAAGCTACTTGATCTGATGAGCCTTCAGCCTGCTGTAGTGTGGCAAATGATTTCTTAAGACCTCTGATATATTTTTTTTTTCAAACAGAGGATTTGCAATCATAGCTAGAAAGGCTATTAATTTAGCTGTGCCACTAAAGACTGTTATAACAAAGTCATTTATCAGTTCTGCTGAATAGGTTTAATAACGCTCTTTAGAAAAATTATAGGACAATGGGAGGATAAAATTACCACAGTGTTCATCTGAGATCTGACGACTGGACTCACGTGAAGCCAGATCTGTCTGTGGAAGTTTCAAGGCTGTAAGACATCGCTACACGTTTTCTTTTCTCTTCAAAGTCTCGCACACTTTCAGGTGCCAGCCAAGGATGACAGTATTGACAGATGGACACAACCACAGAGACCTCACAGTTCTGCCTGATCTGCATCAAGCTGTTCACAAAGCCTTGTCTCACCTCAGTAACTGGAACGGAGGCACAGAGAGGGAGAGCAGAGAGCCCACCTCACACAGCAAGCTGCAGCTGACAGGCGCACACAGACCCTGGTTGCTCCGTGGACAGATAACCCAGGGCCAAACTGGATTTCACACCACTGGACAACACAAAAACTTCACTGCCAGGAAGAACCTGGGCAATCAGCTCTACGCGTGATCACAATCCTCGAATTTCCCAACTGGAAATCTGAAGTAATTCCCAATTTTCAGACTTACTCTGGAGCTGCCATGGTTTTGAGGAGCTCAAACTCTCATCCACTAGCCTCCAAAAAGAATTTAGAGCTTGAAATGAAAACCAGAAGGAAGGATCAGGCACTTACTGGTGAAGGTTATGTTGAAGCCTCTCTTCTCCATGGAGTGGTCGGTCTGGAACTCCAGCCTGGCTACGTGACCGCTGCTGGTCAGAGAGGAGGGGATCTGGTTTCCTGAGAAGGTCCCCAGCACCGGAGACTCAGCGGTCCCACCATCCTTCACGGCTAGGAAATCAAACTGAGGCTCCACATCAAAATCATTGAAAGCCAAGTGAATGCGGCTCTCGGGTTTAGCTATAATTAACCAAACACAATGCAAGCTGCTTCCGTATTCTTCCGGGTAATTTGGTGACAGCACAATCCCAGATGGGGTGGTGAAGTTGAAAAAGCAGGAAACTGCAATGAGAAATCACCATCAATCATGCAGCACAGGGCTCCTCCAAGCTGCTCTGTCATGTTTCCCCCTCCCTCCCATCCCTCGAGCTGGGCGATTCCTGCGAATTCCCAACTGCTTTGCTTCTCAGAGACAATTAAAGAAAGGAAGGGCTCAGTGCTCCATTCACTGCTAGATGTCAGTGATTTATTTGCACGGGGGAAGAAGTGACTTCTAAGTAGTCTCCAGTCCTGGTTTTAGTTAATTTGCCATTTTCCAGCCTAGCACAGTCCTGCCCCTTGTTTCAATGGCTCTCTGCCCTACACGTGTGCGGGCTTCGTGCCACGCGCAGCGGAGCACGGGCTGCTTCTACTGCGGGAAGAAAATGTCACTCAGCCAGGGGGGGATTTGGTACTTTGCAGGTGAACGCTCCTGCATATCCCCAAGAGGAAGCCTACTTGAGAATCAAATGTGTGACTACAGCTTGGTGTAAAACAAAATCGGCATGAAATGCGTTAGACTCTGCAGCAACATCTTCCGTTGTGGCCACAGCTCAGTAAAACCTGAGGTAAGGAATCGACCTGGCTGTCACCCCACCCAGACCCCTCTGCTGCCATCCGTACACAAGCTTCTTAGTCCAAAGCGCTGGGTAAACTGCAGATGCAATTCTGAGGGCAGTGCAGAGTCCCTGGCATTTGCTTAAAATATAAAATAAATAAATAAATAAAAAATCTTCACTTTTAGCTTAACTTTCTATTTGCTAAATGCACTTTTCCCCCGTGCTCCTCAGTGACGTGCCTGCAGCCGGGCAGTGCCACGGCACTCAGAGCCTGCCCAGCCTGCACTAAAGGTCTGTCTGAAACAGCAAGAAGTTGTCAGTTCTTCGGAGAAGGAGCTGAGTCAATTTGCCTTTGTCTATCTCCTTGGGCAGCTGTTTACACCTCTGCCAAATGGCCATGACTTCGCTGCACCGAGTGAGGAAGAGCCCAAGAACGTTCCTGATTTCCCCCCAAGTGCCAGGAGCTTGGGACAACTCGGAGCAAGCGCTGGCAAGCAGCAGCCTGCAGCCCGGGTGTCGGGGAGGGTCCCCTTCCCATCACAAATAAATCACTGACTTCTGCTGGGCTAGCATGGTACCAAAAAGAGGCATCGAACTAGACCGGCAGTCCCATGAAATTAATTAAAACCGGTCTTAAAATGAAGTTGAGGGGAAGAGTGCGTATGAAAAGAAATCCTTTAGCTCTTCGGGGTTTTCAATATATACTGTATTTCAGCTGACAAGGGCCGTTAATTTGAAAAAGGTGGCCTTTTAAGTGGTACCTGCCCCACGTTTCAGATACTTTACGTATGTACGCATACTTTACTCATCTTCTTCCCCACCATCACCCCTGGTAAAACTCATTACTTACAACATACATCTCACTAATTCCTGGCAAAAAGACATCGCAGGGAGGATAAGACAGGTTTTAGTTTGGCATTTATACAATTCTTTGCTTCAACGCTCACCCTCCTTCTGTTATTTTCCCTCTGTCTTCCTTCAACACTTAATGGTTTCAGATCAAATAAGATGGACGTTACCATGACGTTATCAAGGCTAAGAGCTGCACAATCTATTTCCTGCTCTCAGCATTAAAGAGAACAGATTAAAGAGAAAACAAACTGCAAAACATCCTCGGGATTTTGGCTCTAGACACTGAAATATCAAGGGATGCTGTCAAATAATTCTGTCAGCATAAACAGGGTATAATCTGCCTAGGAATAGTCGTTGCAAACAAACACATTCACACACGGAGACAAATTCAGTGGTAGAAACCCCTCACGAGAGCCAGGCACCTCCTGGGGGTGTTAAATCCAGAGTGGTCAAGGAGCATTGACACAGGACCTGCAGCATCACACATGAGCATTCACACAGGACCTGCAGCATCACACAGCCTGTATCACACATGAGCGTTCACACAGGACCTGCAGCATCACACATGAGCATTCACACAGGACCTGCAGCATCACCCAGCCTGTAACACACATGAGCATTCACACAGGACCTGCAGCATCACCCAGCCTGTATCACACACGAGCATTGACACAGGACCTGCAGCATCACCCAGCCTGCATCACAGGCAGAGTTGTTGGCGCGGCTGTTAGGGCATCTCAGAAAATAACAACAAAGAACTTGCTGACAAAAGGAAGAGAAGCAGAGTGAGGGGAGAATATCAAATTAACCTTTGCTAGATAAAACAAAATGACAGATTAAAAAGTAACAGATAAAAAAAAAACCCCAAACTCAAACTCAAAGTCACTGCAGGGAAGTAAATGACAATACAGAGTTTCCGTAACGTAACAGGCGTCACAGCCAGGCGAGTCACGGGCTGTAGGACAAAGGCCACTGTCACACACACCCAGTGTCCCAAGCCCATGGCCATGGTGGGGTCCCAGTGCCCGAGGTCCCCTCGCTGCAGCAGAGAGCTCAGTTTCACCTCCAGAGAGGCGCATCCAGCCCAGGAAACGACAACTTTCATTAACAAGATCATGGTGTCTGTGATACGAAGATTTTTCATCTTCATCTTTTTAAGCAGAAGAGGGTTTTTTTTTCCTTCGGCATAAAGAGGGGTTTGGTCTGGGAGGGCCAGCACTGGGAGCCACGGCAGCCTCTGCTTTCTCGGCAGCGCTTCGCCGGACGCTCGGCTGAAAGCAGGAGCTGTGTGACAATGTCACAGCCAGGCAGACGTGCTGTCAGAAGGAGGATGACAGTACCCAAGAAAGGTGGAAGACAGCCGAGTGCTACCGGTCTCGTGCTGCTTGTGCATCTGAGACAGCTGGGAACAAAGTGCTCCTGAGGAGCGAGCAGTCACTCAGAACCCGACAGACGGACAGAGGTCAGTCCCGCAGCCAGGCCGGCGGGATCGCCGAGCCAGCAACATCCCTGATGCTGAGGCCTTCAGACCAGAGACTGAAATTAATATTTATTAGCTTTGTTCTTAAATGTTATGAGAGGACGTTTCATTACGTGCATAGCAGAGGTTCAAATTTATAAGCCTATGCCGACCTTCGTCAATAATTATTATCACTGACCAAGTACTGCAAAAGCAGGAAGAGAAATCCCTTTATTAAACACAGCAGAATAAGTCACAGCAGAACCCAGCAGAGACAGAGCACCTACCAAAGCCAGTGAGACCCACATCATTAACTAATGAGTACAAGGCATTCATTCCAGTCACTGCAAACACTATCAAGATTCTGCCTCAATTTCGAGCAGTAAAACAGTGAAGCAGCAGCTCATTGCTTCCTGTGCTAGAAAGTCAAGCAGGACACATGGCTGTGGCACAGGGGCACTGCCCCATGGTCCCAGTCTGTGATGTTCACGGCCAGGCTGAACATGGAGCCATCCAACAGCGATGCCCCAGCACAGCCAGTTGTTTCTGCCCCTTCAGCCAGGAGCTGTTTCTGCCTTTGGCTGGTCAGTCTAAGCACAATTCACTTCTCTTTTCTTCCACCTTCAAAAGCTGCTGCCTCCACACAGACACTCTTGCTTCTCCCACGAGCTGAGCCTGGTGGCCCCGGACACTCCCATCCCTGCTCGTCCCACACGCGAGGACCCAGGGCTGCTCCCAGAAGAGGGTACCCCTGCGACGCATGGGACTGGGAGAGCACCAGGTTCAGGGGCTGATAAACCAACCAGGGAATCACTATAATAATTTCAGTCTCCATGGAAACAAAGAAAAAAAAATAAATTCTGACTTCTCTCTCAGCTTTTAGTTACCGTTCCCACAGTCTGACCACTTGGGAGAGGGCTTGAAGACAGTAATGGATTTTCTGCCTCACCTTTCCTTTTTGAGAAGATCCCTCCTCTAGGCATAGCTTGCTGATGGACTGGAAACACAGGACCTCAGCAGGAGCCCTGTTAGTAACCAGCATGCCTTGCTCGGGGAAGCAGACGTCCCCAGTAGCTCCCAGTGCTGGAAGCTCAGGGCAGGGCTCAAGCTGGGAAGCAAAGCGCTTTACGTTTGGCATGTTCCTCTTTCCCTATCTGCTGTTTCAATAAACACATCTGCATCACAATGCCCTTTCCCTCTTAAAACCCCGAGGCACCAACAGGGCAAGCGGAAGGCGAGGGAAAGGAGTCTACCTGATTTATAGTTCTGTGACCCACGGTGGTTTGTTGTGTGACAGGAGAGATCACAAAATCTATTCGCTTCCTTGGTCTGCTCGGGGAGGCTCCTACAGCCACAGAAAATCCCTCATTGAGATGAAGTTGAATAACTCCCACGTGGCCCGTAGCTCACATTCAATTCCAGGGTGTTTGTTTTTGTTGTCCAGCAGTGGAGGGGAGGCTGCACCGGGAGGGTCACCGGAGTCCTTGAGCCCACAATGAGTGGCAAAGAAGGAAAGAAAAGTACAGAGTGAGAAGTGCCTCCAGTTCTGGATGGTCCAGCCCAGCCACGGTGATGAGACTTCATTGATTTGTAGGCATCACCCAAAATCACTTCCAAAGTGGCAGGGAGGAAGAAGAGAAGAGGGGAGAAAAATTCTGGCGAAACCCACACGAAGGGTTCCTGCAGGGAGCAGGACGAGCCTCCCTCTCTCAAACCTCCAGGACAGCTTCTGCAGCCTGCAGCTGACCCGTGAAGTGTGAACACCTGTACAGAGCTGTAAATCCCTCGGTGCCACGCTCTGCCTCGGTCAAGATTTCCTCATTACATTTTATAAGGCCATGGGTGAGTTCTTTTTTGCTTGTTGTCAAGCTGGTTCCACTCTAGCCTTTGATTAATAGCTCTGAAAAAAAATAAAATCAAATCACACTCTGGCTGCAAAGAAGTTTATGTAAGTGACAGTTTTCCTAACACGTCTGTGCAGATACGCAAAATATCGTAGGGGAGACACGTGTGCGCGTGTGACTTTGCAACAGGCGTGTTCTGCACGTCCCCTTTGTGAAGCCACGGGAAAAAAACCCACACCCCTGGTCCTGGCAGTGGCTTTACCAAACATCCCAGATGCTGTGAACTCATTTGGTGCATACTGGAACATCAGAAGATGTTCCCTGGCCGTTGTAAGGCAGTTAGTAGCGGTAATGTTGTCTTGGAGCAATGTCGTATCGCTGTTTTAATGACCTGACATGCGAGTCACCTCGTATTATCACTTCAATGGATCCATTACGCACTAAAGGCTTTCGAGAGCTGGATGAGACAGCAACGAGGGGCAAACTTACATCAACTCACATCGCTGCTGGCTGAAGAGGGGTTCTCTTTGGGTTTGTTTAGAACCTTCAGACTGAGCAGCAAGCAAGAAGCAAACCAGGGTGGATGTTCTGTAGGTATGAGCAACGCCAGGCCTGAAAAAACATTGCATGTGAACATAGGGAGTGAAGCACTTGGAAAGGCAGCAGGAAAGGGCAGGTGCTGGGGACGAAGGTCACCATCACCATCACCACCTGCTCCCTCCTGACCACCAGCACTGGTAAAACTGGATCTGGGCAAGAAGCCACGGCACTTGTACAGCTGAAGCAGCAGCACTGGTTGAATCAAGAGGTAGGACCAGAGTGGTTCCTGGAGCACCTTGGCATAAGGAGATGAAAATAGGAAGTCAAATTCAGTGGTGTTCAGAGCAAGGTAATGCATGTGGGAAGCAGAGCCCTAGTTGTGTACCAGCAGTGAGCAGTGCGGTCACTGTCTTCAGTGTTTATTGCTCAAAAATTGCCTGTGAAGTGTTCATGGCTAGTTCTCTGAGATCCTAAGCTGAAGCCACAGCAAAGGCCAAACGGAAGCAGAACTTTGTGAATTATTGAGGAGGAAATAGAAAACAAAACAAACAGAAGAAACCTTTACACAGCTTTATAAATCCTTGGCATGCTCATGGTGTCTGGCCATCCTTTGGGTCTTCCAGCAGCAAAACAGAACCACAGAACTGGAAAAGAGACAAAGAGCAGCACTAGAGATGTCACGTGGATCAGCCAGGTTGCTTTGGAGAAGACTGCAGGACCAGGTCCCTTACCTTGGAGCAGAGGCAATGGATGAGGATGTTTGAAAAGTGTGTCAGGAATGATGATTCATTAATTCTCACATAGCAAATACTAGGAGACACCTGCCAAAATTACCCAAAAACCCCCAAACATAAAGCAACAGAAGGAAGTAATTTTTTATTATAATTCACAATTAAATTGCAGTACTCTGTGCCACTGGGTATCGCAGATGCTCACACCACAAATGGGTTCAAAAAGGGATGAGGTAAATTCAGAGTCACTAAGGAATGCTTGGTTCTCAAGCCCAGGGGCAAGTCCCTGAGCGGTTGGAAGCTGAGGAAGATGCAAGGTCCTCCATCTGGGTCGGGACAATCCCAAGCACCGATATAGGCTGGGCAGTGACTGGCTTGAGAGCAGCCCTGAAGAGAGTGACTTGTGGGTGCTGGTGGATGAGAAGCTCAACGTGAGCTGTCAGTGTGCACGCGCAGAAGGCCAGTTGTGTCCTGGGCTGCATCAAGAGAAGCGTGGCCAGCAGGTCGAGGGAGGGGATTCTGCCCCTCTACTCCACTCTGGTGAGACCTCACCTGGAGCACTGCATCCA
>WUAM01000179.1:17658755-17675439 GCA_024336885.1 Actenoides hombroni | reverse complement strand
TTCAATAAACACATCTGCATCACAATGCCCTTTCCCTCTTAAAACCCTGAGGCACCAACAGGGCAAGTCTAGAGCAAAACTAACAGGGAGAATTCTTCTTGTATTTCAGAGCAATAAACCCTCCAGCTTCCTCTGACGGAGCGGCCGTCGCTGCCAGCGTGCAGCTCACCGGGGGCGGGAGAACAGGTATGGTGAGAATAATGAAAAACAGGCAGGGTTTGGGTACAAGATCGTGAGGAAAAAAACATCAGTGCACTTAAAATAGACTGTAGAGCTGCCTCAGTGCACACGGAAGAGCACTGCAATGCCAAGGGTTTCACTTCCACCCACTCACAACAACAGCAGCCGTTGGGTTACTGGGAACAAGGCGAGTTTCTTAAACTTCCTGGAAGATGCTAATCCCCTCTAGGATAGTGTTGGGCTGCTTGTCTGCGGGGTTTCTGCAGCCATCTGTTACCAGGAGGTGCTCCAAGGCTTCTGCACAAAGACAAGAGCTGTTCCTGTAGGTCCCTGCTTATTCTAAGGGAACTCTTCCCCCTCCCTGGAGTTTCTCTCGGGAACTGGTGGCAGAGTCCACATGAAGATGAAAGTTTAATTGCCTCTTTCTGGCAAAGCAGTCCAATGGTCTTGTTATGCACCGTTCCGGTTTTGGTCCTTCATGGTTTAGTGGAACATCCCTCCTGGGCTGCAGGGCTCGGAGCCCTCTGCCAGCCACAGCCGCACGCCTGCTCCCCCGGGCTGGGACCTGACCTGACTCTCCTCACGCTCCCACGGTCTCGGCACACAGAGAGCAGGAAGGGTGGCTGCTCTGACACCACAAGGGGCAAAGCACCCCCAAAGCACGGAACAGAAGCGGGGTGATGAAACGCAGCAGAGGGTGGCCGGGCAGGTTGAGTCACACACGAAGCTCTGCTCATGAGGAGCAAAGGGAAGAGCCTTAAAGTTAAACTCGGGCACACGGACTCCACCTGCAAATTGGAAACGTCCCACCCCAGCTTCCTCAAACACCAACCTCGCACGCAGGACGTTAAAGTAAAATAAGGCAGGTGCAAAGGAACTTCTCTGCAGGCCAGACTGAAGATGGCAATGTGACCACATTCCCCTTTCCTGGATGTAGAGACAGGGGAAAGGGACGGAGACAACCCCCTTGGCCTGATAACACCAGTAAGTGTCATTTCAGATTTAGACTCACATAAAGAGAAGCAACCCATCACGCTGAGCAACTGCTGTCAGGAATACGGACAGATGCCTTGGCACAGGACAGCTCATTTATAGCAGCACGAAACCCTATCAGGGTAACAGTTCAAACGAGTCAATCAGTAAAATAACAAAGCACGGAGACAGCCCAACAAATGGCATCCTCCCGGTCAGTGCTGAGAGGGCAGCCGGGAGCAGCTCTGGGGAGCTGCGTGCCCAGCAGTGTGGCCTGACACCAGGGGGAAGTCCCCCCCTCCAGCCCACCCATGTGCTGGCTCTTGGCAGGAGGAGCAGCCCTGCTGGGGACCTGGGACCGGGTCACATCAGCTGGACCACCACTGCAACCTCATCCTGCACCCTCCAGCCTTAGCACTGCAACCTCCTCGCCGGCTGCCTGCACAAGAAGCCCAAGCCCCTGGAAGTTTGTTAGAAACCAAAAGAACATGTGGAGCAGCAGCTCACAGCAGGAGACTGTTTCTGCTGGCTCTACAAGGACAAGAGGAAACAGCCTCAAGTTGGAGAGTTTTATGTTGGACACAATGAAAAATTTCTTCCCCTGGAGGGTTGTCCAGGGCTGTCCCAGGCTGCCCAGGGCAGTGCTGGAGTCCCCGTGATCCCTGAAGGGCTTTCAAAGCTGTGGAGATGTGGTGCTGAGGGACACGGTTTAGTGCTGGGTTAAGGTTTGGATTTGATGATCTTAAAGGTCTCTTCCAACCAAGATGATTCTATGATACAACAGCTGGACAGAACTTGCTGACAAAATACCACCGAGGAGCAAACAGTCTCTGGTTTGACACCAGTTCTCCTCAGATATAGACACCAAGGGAAACATCACAACTCAACTGACGAGAAGATGTGCAACTTCTCTGAGACAACTCTCCTAAAAAGCAGAAGGGGCTGGTGAGGCATCCCTGTAAAGTCACAGAGAGAGAAAGGGAAAATTTTCATATAGGTTACACTGAAAAAAAACCCCAACCAACCACACCTGGGGAGTTCATGGGGGACAATTATAACCCAATTCCTCGTCATTAAGCAGGTGCTTAAGTGCCTTCCAGCCCAGCCCAGCACTTCAGCACATATGTCTACTTAAGCAAACACTGAAATCTCAGGGCTCTGATAAACGAGGGCTGCAATGCAGAACAAGGGCTTTGAGGGAAAGCGCCCTGCTTAAAAATAAGAAGGGAACGGTCTTACATGGCTGCAACTGTGAAACGAGGTTGTTAACAAAAGCTACAAATCCCACATGTATATAGAGCTCACGGTAATCCTGCCGTCATTTAATTTGCTTCCCTTTCTGCCAGAGAGAGACTGGATGGATCTCCGTGGCTCAGGGGAACAGGCTGCGGATCAGGAGCGTTTCACCGCCGATTTGCTGCTCTGACCCCAGCTCAGATCAAGGGCGAGCAGGAGGTGTTAAGGGGTCCTGGAGGACACGCATCTGTTGCACAAATGCAGAAACCATCTAAGCCCTGGCAGTGGCCTCCGCAGGCACCAAGCCCGTTCCTTGGCAGGTTTTCAGCTGCACGGGATGCAACCGGTGCCTTTGCAGAGGTCAGAGTTGATGTGTTTCGGTGGGTTAATGTTGGCTACCGGTTCCCCTTCCCACCTCATCCGGCAGAGATAATTAGAGTGCCTCTTGGCCATTAGATCAGGAAAATCTTATCAGGCTGATTCATAAAAGCATTGACCAAAAAAAAAAAATCCCACACGGCAAAACAGCTTGGAAATAAAAATTAATTGAATCCCTAAACTTCTTCCAGAATCCACTAACAGCAACTGCAGCTACAAGCAGATAAGTCCAATGCTGGCTAGAAAAAGAAAACCTGTTTACAGCAGGAGGGAGAAAGAGTTTGTGAGTTAACATCAACTGTTCCACCAGCACTGCAAAAAGAGGAATTAAGAATAAAAGTAGTAATAGGAAGAGCACACAAAGGATCAAGTCTCATCAGAAGAATGAGAGCCTATGCTACAGTTCCAAAGTCTAAAAAAATCCCTTACAATTAAAAAATTGTCAATTCCTTTAAAAGGAAATTTTCTGGACCTTCTGATTAAAGAATTATTGGGCAGTAAAGGATCATTCCGATGAACTTAACCATCCACCTCCTTTATACAGGCTATAAAACAATTCCTGGTTCCTAGAGAACTCCAGAAAGGAGCAGCCAATCTCAACTGATAAATGTTCAGGTGTGGAGAACCCATCACCGCCTCCAGTAGTCTGCTCCCAGGGTTAACTACTCTCCGTTGAAAAACTATTATTTTTAAAAAGGCAAACTGCACTTTTACCACTGTGAACTTAAGAGACACACTTCCCTCCAAATTACTCTTCATAGGGAAGAGTCCATATTGCTCCGACTAGTTGGCAGGAAAAGAAGAAAGCAAGCTGAAGAAAACAACGACTAATTGGCAATTTGATTTAGAGTTAAATTAAAACCTTGTAAAATGATGTGGAATTGCATGGTCGTGTTCAGCACGTTGCTGGGAAAAACATCTCCTGCATTGCCAGCAGCTAATCCTCAGTGTTTGTACCAGGCAGTGCAGACCAAAGGCCAGGCCCTCAGCTCACGACCACAGTCTGCAGTCTCTATGAGGAGTTAAGCTTAGTCAGCAGGTATAAGGGGCCAATATGAAATGAACAACAACAACAACAACAAGAAGCAGTTACCGCTAAGGAGAAGAGAGATTTTTATACTGTTACTAAGGAAAACCAGATGTTTGGAAGACTGGAAAAAAAAAGCTCAAAATCACAATGCCCGCGGAGAGGATGCCCGTGTTGGTGCCGTGCACCTGACAGAGGGTCCTGGAGCCATCGCAGGGACAACGCTCAGCGACAAAGAGGGGTTTGTTGGCATCAGTTTGGTCTGAGAGTCACCGCAGCATCTGCGACAGAACAGCGCGGATCCCCAGAGCACCCAATGCTCCCGCGTGTCACAGCAGCCACGGCAAACTGGTCAGGAGAAAGGGGCTGGGGATGAGGCTTTCAAGTGAACAAGAAGGGAAGAAAGAGTAACATCTGCTCCAAAGCCAGGGAAGAAAACGCACAATTTAACATAATTTCAATTGGAGATGCTTTGGGAAATGCCTTCTGCTCTGGTTAGAAGGATATTATGCATGACTACTGCTCTAAGCAGGTCTTAATACAAAGAGTTTACAAGAACACAACAAAAGGAAAGTCACTGGAAACTAATAAAGATCCTAAAGCAAGACCAGAGCAAGACCAAGACCCCTGTAATGACTATCAGATGAATGGGCACCAAGTGTCTAGAGGAGTCCAGGAGTAATCTCAAATAGCACAACTCAAATTACAGCCCCTGGACTCACACATCTACACGTACACACACACACATCTACACGTGTACACCCACACATCTACACGTGTACACCCACACATCTACACGTGTACACCCACACATCTGCACGTATTTATCTACTTACTTATCATACATGCACACACGTGTGCACATATTTATCCCCAGCCTTTGTGGAGCTGCAGTCAAATGACACCAAGCCGGTACCCCCCAGTTTTGTGCAGAAACCTCCACCCCCAGGTTTGCTCGATGCACCCCGGTCAGAATGTACCCACCGCTTTATGTCACGCTGTTTCATTTACCTTTTTAACACGACGGGTCCAGAAAGCTTGGAAGCTTGCATGCCTGAGATCACCAACCACAACTTGTATGAGAAAGTAAGTTGTTTTCAGAAATGACTTTCCCAGAGCAACTGGGGGGGGACAGTTAAAACAAGGGAAAAGCTTTGCCTTTGCTGGGTGCGATGGCTACAAATGACGTCACTTGTCCTGACGGTTTCTGCCATAATCGTCTGTCGCGTTAAATGACGGCACTGCTTGGCGCAAGTCAACCACCCAGCCAACGCTGCGCGACTAAGAACTCAGGAGTTGCAGGTCACAGGCTCACAGGGGCAGGGCAGCAGGCAGGGGGAGGAGGAGGGGGAAAACTGCTGGAGAGGAATAGCAAAGAACCTTGTAAGACTCAAAGAACTGCTGCAGAAACCCTCAGAGAGCACCATCCCCTGCAGAGGGGATGTCAGCTCTCCCTTCCCTTGGCAAGGAAATAAACCTTGGGGAAGAACTTTTCGTCACAGAACATGTTTTGTAGCGGGGCCTTCCACTGCAATCCTTCCCACCAAAGCAGATCACGAGTTTTTTCCCTGTGATACACGAGTATGTTTAAGCAGTAACTCCAACCGTGGAAACATCCTGCTCCCCGACGAGGTCTATCCAGGCTTTCATCATCTTTCTCACTGCAGTAACTGAACAACTCACCAGCTTCTCATTATAGCTGTAATTATGGGCTGGTTCCCCATTTATAAGCTTAATAATCTCCTCAGCCACAGGTAAGTGTAGACTTCAGTTTGAATATTATATCCCTTTGAGTTCCTACCGTCAGAGTGCAAACTCCATCTAAATAGCACAATGGTTTTCCTTCAGTAACATTTACCCACGTGACGCCTCCTAAGCCCATTGTTGCTGTCCTTCGAGACTTCGAGAAAAGCAAACCTAGCTCGGTGTGAAAGCAGTGACTCAGGTTGTCCCGGGCTGTGAGAACTGCCTTGGCCTTTGACAGATACCACAGCGCTGGAACTTAGAAAATGCAAGTGTCAGAGTGAACAACCATAATGACAAAGCTGCTCCGAGCACGATGAGGTGCTGCAGAACAGGAAGAAGGAGAGATCTTCAGAATCCAGTCATCACTGATACCCAGACACCCACATTGCCAGAAGCAGACGCCGAGTTCAGAGCACAGACAGATGGATGACTGGGCTGCCCCATCCAGCTACAGTACTACAGGTTCCCGGGCTCCAGTGTAGTAGTTTCAGGTGTCTCAGCTCATCGGAGACAATCTGAAGGTACACAGCAAGGCCAGGGATACCTTGGCTTAGGAAGGGCTTCGCAGAAGACACGCACAGAGAAGGTCTCGCAAAGTTTCTCAAGTGCCCTACGTGCTCACCCGGGGCGGTTACGGGATGAGATGACAACAAAGAGGATGGAGATGGAAGGTCTGTTATCACGAAGGCACAGACAGTCACGAATTAAGGAGCCATTGCAATAAGCGGATGCATTACTTAAATGGTTTGTGTTGCTTTGTCATCGAAGCCCGAGGAAATGAGTTCTCCACAACAAATTCTGTCTGCTCATTAATCATCTGCTCAGGACAGCAGGATGCACCACAGCGTGCTGTTTAATCTCCGTCTGCATTTGTCACGCGTTTGCGGCCAGAATCAGAAGCGCTGAATTGTTTGCATATTCCGACTAGCGGCACATAAATCAGGTTACCTTCTTTTCCCCACCTCCTGCCCAACACATGGAACGGTTTCCCAACACTTACAGAGCGTTGTTCCTAATCCCACCGCGGAGTTCATGCCAGGTTACACGTTTTGTCATGTAACCTCTTCAGATTCACACACGCTAATGTGATGCTGTCTAGAATAAAGGCAGGGGAGTAAAGCTGCCGAGAGGGCTGTGACATATTTTTTCCACTACCTAGATGTTGTCTTGTTGATTCATAAATATCCAAAGCCAGAGGGTGAGAAAACAGAACGCAGTGGAGTTATTTAAACCAAAAGATTCATGCCTGTGCTATGCTTTGCAGGGACTGCTGACCGGGCCCTGATTTGATGCCCCTTTTCAGTTTCTACTTACAAAAAAATAATCCTACTTTACTGGAAAGCCTCATTTCTATACTCCTATGATCCAATCCTCTCACACTGGGCACAAGCTTTGGGTTTAATCTCACTGCAAACTATCAGCAAGAACCTTGATCAAACAATCAGCTGTTCAAATTCATTTTCTTCATCATCATCTTTGCTTACAGAGAAAACCAAGCAGGGAGGGAGCCATGGCACCTGGAAAAAGGCAAAGCTCATGAAGTAATTGCTTCCTTTCCCCAAACAGATATTCTCAGACACTTAGAGCTTAAATTAAGTGTTTGATAAGAAAGGCACTTACTCAAAAATGGTTTCCCACATCCTCCCCACAAATCGCCAGGGCAGAGATGTTAAAGGCCCTGCTTCTCCCATGGCTCCTGAAGAACCCAGACCCAGCTCTGGAGTGACAAGGTTTGCTCCCCCCAAGCTGTGTAATCTCTTTGGTACAGATTGACTCCTGCCACACTACAAAGGAGCGTTTTGTATGGGAGTACCTACCATCAGCACATTTATTTATCTGCAGAGTTAATGTCTAAAAATCAACATCTCTGTTTCCTTCCCACTTTTATCCTCTGTCTGCTGCTCCACTGAATTTTCCTTTCCTCTTTTTTGGTTTGGTTTAGCCTCAACCTCCCACACACCACAGTATCTCTTCCACTGCACAGACCGTAACATATCCAACTCAGTAGAGATAGGACAAAAAGTAGAGCTTGCTTGTCACCAGCTGGGGAAAATACAGATACTTTTGTGATGTTTGGTAATGTTCAAATACGACATTGTTTTGGAGAGAAGGTTCAGTCAATATAATAAAGCAGATTGCCCAACACATCTTCAAAGGAGAGTAAAACCATTAAAACCCAGTGGGGACTGTGCATCTAACTCCCATTTACATCTGAAAATTCTATCCTTAATCACTACTGAGAGCACAATATCCTACTTCTGCTGAGAACCCATGCAACAAACTAAAAATTGTGGTTCAACAGCAGGGAGCCTGAATACTGTCGGATAATGAAGGAAAATTAAATGGCCAAAAATAGAATCAAGTTTAAAATTATTATTTTTCTGTGTGTCCATGTCCATGCCTCCCATCTTGGACACCAAAGCCCTATGTTCTCTCCAGAAGGGATCTGAACCGGAATGCCAGGAGGGCAGAGGGGTAGAGCAGAGCGCACGTGGTCCCAGCGCAAGCCCAGACCTCCATCTGGATGCTGGTCCCTGCTGCACATCCCTTCTCTGCTGAGAGAAGAGCCAAACCAAACTCTCCCCACAGCTTCACTTAAGTGAGGCCGCAGCTCGGTGCCATCTCTGCCACCACGAGAACTTGCCCTGTCCCAGGTACCAAGCACAGAGCACAAACGGACTGTTTATGTGACCACCTCACCACACAACAAAGATATTTTAGAGCCGTCTCCTCACTGACTTACAAACACAAACTGGTTTCTGAGCAGACCACTGGCTACTCTTTTGGCAGGTAATTGTTTTCTGTCCCTTCAACTCAAAGGCAGGCTGGCATTCAAACTTCAAACTGTCCCCGTGGCGGAACGTGGATCCTTCTCTCCTGCCGTAGGCTGGGATCCCGGGATCACCACAGCTCCCCTGGTCGATCTCTGGAAGAAACCAAACAGAAAAGAGCAGTTTGCACGGGGAAGGCTCTGACACGGAGCTGGTGCGGTACCCGCCGTACGGCCGGGCTGCTCGGCAGTGCCGCGGTGGGCACCGCGTCCCGAGGGAGCACCGACCCCCTCCGCACCCTCGCACGTGAGAGGGGCGCTGGCAGCGGCACCGCTGGCAGCCAAGATACATCCTAACGCACGGGTGTCACTGCTGTCACCCAAAGGCCTCCGAACAACCCCTCCCAACTCCTTCCTCATCCTTCAGATAATCCCAGCCACGCAGCGATACCCAAGAACCTGCTGCTCCCCATCTGCTTCCAGCGCTCCTGAAGCAGACAGAGCAGAGCTCAGCACCCGACCTGCAGCTCCTCTGGCAGAGAGGAGCGGGCTGGGGCGTGTTTGCAGGACTGGCACGTTGGCTGTCTCTGTCTCCCTCCCTCCCATTCCTCTGGGTGGTCCCAGAGCAGACAGCTGACACCTTATTGCTGGGAAACACACAAGTAATCCCTTGCTGCACATGTATTTTGACTTGAAATAAATCACAGACACAGTTTTCTGTTATCTTCCGCTTTGCACAATTTAATTCCGAAAGGGCCTCCTGCTCTGTATCACTATTACTGCAGAACTTCATTCCTTCACAGCCTCCTTAGTGCTCCCACATTATTTATCTGCTTCACATCCATCTCGTCTTCCACAGTCTCTAGTTTTTGTCCCCATCATCTGTGATCAGCCTCTCTGTCTTTTCTTCCCATTTTCAATTTCTTACACCAAATTGGAAACTTCTTTTGTGACATTTTCTTTACGGAGGAAAATCACACCACCCGAGATTTGCATTACTCCACCTAATATTCCAATCTGGGTTGAATAACAACAAGCACCTCGTTATTATGCTGACTTCAGGCAACTCAGATACAGGTGTATTTTGAACAGAAGTCACAAGGCACCAGGCTTCTGCTCCCGCTGTACGCGTCCTGAACTAAAAAGTCACTGCCACGTAATGAAGCATCCCCAAAATAATTTAACATAAATTAATATTAAAGTTTTCATAAAATAGGTTTCTTTTTTGCCTGTCAGGGAAGACACTTTGCCAGGATTTACGTATCCTCCTGCAGACTGCAAAAATCCAAACCTTTAGGATTTGTACTTGCATATAAGGGACAAAAAAAACCAAAACCATTTGGATATTGAAGTAGCACTGAAATGTACATCACTCTCCCCCAAAAAACTGAAGAGACAAATAGAGCAAACTCAAGAAACAGCAGAAAGACCGAAGGGTAGCATGTGTATTTTGTCAATGGACCCTGACGGAGACACGGGAAATTGATAAGCACTTTCTGCTACAAGTCAACAGCCCTTAAAAATTAAGTTTTGTTATTGCTTTCCTTCCCACACCTTGAAGTCTTGAAATGCAGCATCAGCAAGTAAGCCCGATGGCAGCCAGGGTGCCTTTCCCCCAGCGTCTCCAGTTCCCACTGTCGCTGGAGCCAGTGGCACTGGGAGCCCTGGGAAGGAAATGCTGAATGTCCTGGTACCGCTCCGGTTGGTGACATGGGGTCAGAACGAGATGGACACCAACACGTCACTCCAGCCATCTCGTAAGGAAGTGCTAAATCATCTCCCAGCACTGACGGGGCCATGGGGAGCTAAGTGCCAGCACTCCTCAGGCTACTCCTCCATGCCCAGGGGCTTTTCCACTGAGAAGCAACAAAACCCTGTAGGACAGAGACACTCAACATGCTCCTGCCCACACCAGGCTCCAGAGCAGGAGCCTGGTCCTCCTAAAACCACAGGAGTTTGGCCATTAGGTTCAGCAAGGCTCAGACTTCATCACTGACCTGAGTGCTTCCCTCTGCCTCTCTCTGTAGGAGATGGTGGCCGTGGGAGCTCCACCATGGAGCTGCAGACAGAGGTGCCAAGGAGCTCCAGCTACTGCAGAAGCCGAAGGGAGCTACAAGCATTCAGCATCTCCACTGCTTTGGTACAACGAGGACATGCTGGGGCTACCAGATACTCAGAAAACACGCAGCTGAGGAAAGAAAACCAGCTCCTTTTTGACTCTCCACTGAGAAAGACTCAAGGTAACAGAGCTGCTCTCGAGGCACTGACTGAAGGGTGTCCTCCCTCCCCACTGCCACGCCGCAGGAACCCCGCTGACACCTCTACAGGCAGGAGTGACACCACAGGTTTAAGAACGCGAGAGAAATGAAGAATCGGAGCTCGCGCTCTGCCGCGCACTTGCTGGCAGCACGCAAACAAAGCTGGCACTTCTTATTGCATTGGAGAGGTCAAAAAATGGAATTTCTGTCCTGAGAAAATCCCCTGGTTCCTCTGTTTCTTTTCATACACAGTAAAACTCATGAAATATTTAGCAGAGCAGAAATTTCAAAAATGAGTGGTTCCGAAATATCAAAATATGTTACTTCAATGAGACTGAAACATTTCTCCTGATGAATGTTTGAGTAAAATCGCTTCCACATTAGAATAATAAAAGTCAAAACTAAACAAGAACATCTAAATCAAGTGTTTTGACATTATTTAAATGAAACAAGTTGAAATGAATCTTTCAAAACTTCTCCATCAAATATTATATCAGGCACATAAGATTTCAACAAAACAGCATTTTCTAACAGAAAAATGTTTCACCAGAAATTTTTCATCAGCTATTTATGCTATTTGTCTTCTGGTGGTGGGTGGGGAAACTGGGTCCCTTTGCTGAGCGCGGAGGAAGGAGCCCACGCTTCCAGAGTGACTAATGAGAGCCAGAACCTCCCCGCTCCCGCGCGCAGCTCACACAACACCGCGGGCACACGAAATTCAGGCCACTCTTTTGCTGGGGTTCTGTGGGAATTGCTGCTCCTGCCCGACTCGGCTCTGGAGGAAAATCGGGATTTTGGAGCTGCAAGCGAGCACCGTGCCAGCAAAACTCCCGTGTCTGGGAAGAACGTCCACGAGACGTGGGATTTGTGAGCACTTCCAGGCTGTCTGGGAGGACATGGCACGAATGCTACCCCCAGTCAGAAAAGACCCTCAGAAAAACACTTAAGCTCACACATGACTTCGCACAGGTATTAATTTTGCTTAAACTACTGAAAGCTAACAGCAGTGGGTACATATCTGAAGGAGTCAGGACCAGGGTGTTTCTATTGCCTAAGGTTCCTGTAGTTGATTCCAGCACTGCAGAAAAACATTTGTGAGGAGGAAACACAACAAAGAGGAGGGGAGAGATTAAGAAGGAAAGGCCCTTTCTGCGTATCTTGGGCACATCCCTCCCACCTAAAACCACCGCTGCAGGGAAAAATGCAGAAACTGAACCCAGCAGGTTCATTAAAACCCTGCAGTGTAACATCAAACCACTCCTGCTAAGGTGTGTGTGAGACTTGAACACAAGCAACATGACCCTGAGAGCAGTTGGGGACAAGACATAGGCTAAAAGCCTTCATGACTCTTGGTCTGCAGTGTTTCAGTGCTAGTGCTTAATGACACACGAGTCAATACAGTTAATGGAAAAGCAGAGTAGGAAAAATAAGAACACCGAGTTTTCTGACGGACTTCCACCATCAAAAACATATTAGGGAGGTTCAGTAATGTAGAACCTAAAAATGAATAGATACACATCACCAGTGACCACCACCCGCGTGACACCTGGGCTCCTGGGCAAAACCTGAGAGCATTTCACGAGACCAAAGCCAAGCTGCTGCTCGGTACCAGGGAGCACACCGTGTGTGATCTCTGCACCCAGGCTCCTCTGCAGAGAGCTCTGTATTTAAATAGGACATAGATGTAAAAACAGACATGGAAACACAGCCAGCTCATCCGACCAAACACCTCGGGCGGCACCGATTTGATTACTACCAGAAAGGTCAGGAGAGGAAATCTTCAGGCTCCAGCTCTGCTGAGCTCCTAAGCCTCTTAGCACCATGGGGCTGAATTTCAGCTCTCCAGCTTAGCTCTCCAGAGCCAAACACTTAGTCAGCATTTCCACACCAGTAAATATTGTTTAATCATCCCCTGCCTGCAGCGTGCTGGTAGCTCAGGACATAGACTTCAGTCAGCTCTACCCAGACCAATCCGATTCCAACAGAAATCCAAACTAGATTAGTGTGTGTGCCTATAAATACAGTTTTAATTTTAAATTAGTACTTTATATAAAAAAAAATACAAATATAAATGGAAGAACAAATTAAAATCTGGCTTTGTTCTATTTTTTTTTTTCGTGTTTTAATATTTCTGTCTCCTACCACAGAATTTTATACTATTGATTTAGTTTTAAATTAGTACTTGGAATAATCTCACTCTCATCAGTAATGGAAACATATTTTTCCCCTGCGCAGGAGGCCAAGCATCTTCAGTCCACCATGGGGAATATTAACTTCAGAAGGTCTAGCAGATGGCATCACGAGAATCTGAATCCTCTTCAACAAGCCCTAAATTTCTTGAGAATTTAGGAAAACGTTTCCTGAAGGAATTATTTATTCCCAGCCCTTACAAAGGGCTGTCCTGGGAACTTTCAGAGACGCATTTCAATGGCTGTGGAAGGCATCAGCTCTAAGGGGAGGATATTCTCAGAACAAGTCATCTGAGATTAAAGGGAAGAAGGAGAAGATAAGACCCGGGACCCAGGAGGCTGTAAACCCTCTCCTAAGTCAAGCACTAAATTGCAGTATCAATCAGCTCGCTATAGGTGTGAGAAAGAAAAGGTTTTTTCCAGCCAACTGAAGCTTAATAAAAATTTCTTCTGACAAGCATTGGAAGTCCAAAACCACTGTTCACTATTATGAAAGAATGTCTGTTTGGAAGGATGAAACTGGCTGCAGCTGAGACACAGGAGATTTAGAAGTAATCTTCATGAACATTAATGAGCCAGATCCTCAGCTGGTAAAGAGTGACAGAGTTAATTGAAAATCGATGCTGCCACACGGCGTGACACCCGCTGAGCCTTCGCTCCAAACCCATCCAGTCTTCCAGCACACATTTGGATGAGCCTGAACCCAGATACCTCCTGTTTCCTACATTCTTCCTGGCGCAAACGTGCTTTCCCTTTACTCCCAAGTGAAGCAAAGGGACCTGGATGGCTCCCCTTTCTCAGGAACCCTGCATGTAAAAAGTGACAACACATTGCCCTCCTCCATATGCTCCTTCCAACAGGTCCTTGAAGTTGTGCATCAATAAATCTCTTCGGCGTAACTGTTTCAGCACTAGCAACAGGCTTTACGATTGCATTACACTCAAAATGTACACTAGAACTTCCACGTTTTAGGATAGATGGCTATTTAAACATACTCTATAAGCAATACTCTGCCCTTGTATTAAGCAGGTTTTTTTGGTCTCTGCTTTCTATGGCCCCATTAGCTGTAATTTTCCTCTCGCAATTAGGAAGAAGCGTGGCCATAAAACTGATACTGAAACTTGTAAGTTGCATATAATTTTATAATGTATTTGGCAAGTGCTAATTGCCTCTTACTTAAATGACTCCTGCTTTGCAACTCAAAGCGTTTGCAAAAAGTAAAAGAGTTTTATGGCCCTGGCTGATGGGAGGTTAGCTTAACCTCGGGACAAAACCAGCACAGACCTTAGGCTGTATTTCTTTGTTCAGGAACAAACCCATCTTGCAAGGTCACTAAACTGTTGTAGAAAAACTGCAAAGATACCCAGAAAAAAAAAAAAAAAAGAAAATACTTGAATGATAGGCAGAGAGTAGCCTCTACTTCTCACACATGGAAAGGACAGACACTCCCCAGGGAAGGGACCCTCCTTTAAGGCTCCTCAGGGAACAGCAGCACCAGAACACCCTTTTTTTTCCCCTACTCTAGGAGGTTAAGGGTGTAGAAGAATCCAGCACAAGAAGCAGCAGTTGTGCAGGTAAAGCTGATGAGCAGGGAAGGAAGAAACACATTTGACATTGGAAGCTTCACACAACAGGACTCCAAAGCATGAATGATAATGGTGATGCCCAACCCGACTGGTCAGGTCACAGGGAGCAAGAGCAGCTCAGCCTTGCTATAGATCAAGCCACCAATAACATCAAAGTGAGTCAGAGGAGGAAAAAGTCGAGCTCTTTATAGTTCCTAAGTTCACAGAAGATGAACAACAGAGTAAGGAAGTCCCTATATCATTTGCTTTGCAACTTTATGTGCTGTGCTATAGGGTAAACATAAGATTTATCCAGAGACTGAAAGAGTATGTCCACATTGTCCTCTGGGTGAGATGAACAAACCGGGCAGGGTCTCAAAGCAGAGCCTATTTGCTTCCTTCCACCTATCCACAGCTGGCAGGTAGAGGTGCAGCAGCTCAGCCAGGCTGCCAAGAATCAAGCACAGCCCATGGTGGCAGGAGACAGACATCCCAGGTACGGCCCAGCACGAGCGCTGAGGCTGTTACAGCCACAGCCAGGAAGGCTGAAACGGTACTGCTGAGATGCTCCCTAGACAATCAGGTTGAATTTTCCTCTTCCTTCTTTCCATTCCATTATCTCTTTATCTACGTGTCTCTCTGACAGAGTTTTCTGCTGACCTGGTCCTGCAATCCCATCAATACTCCAGCATCACGACCCAGCTCCCCCTCCGAGGTACTGCTCAGCCTGCCTGGCCCACCCTGGCATTCAGATCAGCTAAGTTCTCTGGTAGGTCAGATCCCAACAGGCTCCTACTGCTGGTACTTCAGCATCCATCAGCAGCACTGCTGCAGGCAGGTCCTGGCCTGCACACGATACGACACTTCCCTGACACGTGGAAAGTCCCAGGGAAACACTTCTCAAAATGAACGAAACGTTAATGTGCATTTAGGGCCCTTGAAAGAAACAGATTTAAGTGTTCCTGCTGATGCCAGTGGAAGCTGCTGGTACTCGGATGTTTCAGGAGCTGCCCTCATGTCTAGATGAAGATTTGTGTGTCTACTTCTAAGCACCAAATCTGGGAAATTCACCAACTCTTTCCCAACAAAGCAGATGAAATGGCAACAAAACATTACCCACCCAGTCTGCTCTCACGGAAGAGAAACCAGGAAAGCTGTTCTTATTGGAGCAAAGCTCCAGTGTGGAGAAAAAAATCTGCAGAGCTTCAAGAGAGAAGCTTCTTTCTCTCTTTTCTTCCAAACAACTGTACCCATCTCACCCCCGATGCTTTTAAAACGGGTAAATTCTCAGGCAGATGCCTGGATTACCTTCGTATGTTGCTTTGAATCCCAGCAAGTTGCTGACACTGTCTGTCTGGAAGAGCAGCCACATCTGATGGTGTGTGCTAACGATGAGATCGGGGACTGTGGTGCCTGTCAAGCTGCAAAAATAAACAAGAACAAGTAAACAGCCTGTATGTCTCCCCAAACTTTCTTCCTCACCAAAACAAAGGCCACGTATACTGCTGCAGGAGCGGAAAACAACGAGAGCAATGCCAACGCAATTAAAAACAACCCCAAACCAGAACACTGTCCAGAAACCTGAGAGATTTTCAAGACTGATGAGCCTCTCAGTACGTTTCTGTGTACCACCTAAACAGCAAGTCTTCCACCATAGCTGAGGGCCTGCAAGTCATTATTACCACTGCTATAATAATTACAATTTAGTGCCATTATTATAATATCTTATCCAGCATCAATAGTAATAATTTCCTTTCTCACTGAAGCAAAACATAAGCAAACAAATACAATTCCCAGGGCCCACAGCGGTGGACCGAATCCTCTTAACTGCCTTTAGAGTATCTTCTAGCATTACACAGCTTTCCTTTTAACAGATTACATTTTTAACAGCTACATTTCTATCCGGACAGAGAAGTTTCCACAAGGAACTCAAAAAAAACCCCAACCCCTGGATTCGAGGCAGGAACCTGAAATCTGCTGAACATCCCGTGAGCCCTTGAAAAGCGCTGCTAACCCAGGCAGCGCGAGATGCTCCGGACACCGCCCGCCCTTCAAGGGCACCCCTGGGAGAGCTGAGAAGATGTAGCCAAGTGTCACCGATCGCCCCGCGTTAAGGAGCCGTGCGCAGCTCGTCCAGCCTTTGGGAGGAATCAGGGCGCTGCAGTTCAGCACGGCTTGGGGCTTTCATCCCCAGGCAGCTGAGCAGCGGGGCGGGCAGAGGCTGGAATGCCGGCGGGGAGCGCGGCTCTTCCCTTCCCTCCGCTCTTCCCTTCCCTCCGCTCTTCCCTTCCCTCCGCTCTTCCCTTCCCTCCGCTCTTCCCTTCCCTCCATTCCCGACGGCAGCCGCGGCGCGTGGGAAGGGA
>WUAM01000179.1:17635486-17658280 GCA_024336885.1 Actenoides hombroni | reverse complement strand
CCCTAACATTTACTTAAATTGAAATACATATGGATAGATGTGGCTTTTGCCCGGCACTGTTCTCAAGCACAATAGCAGCATCTGAAAGACTTCTTGATAAAATTGATCCCCAAGCTCTCAAAGCGGAATTATTGCAAACCAGTACTGCAAGGGAACGCAGCCGGCAGCTGCGTGCTGGTGGCATCCTGTGAATAAATGTAACCTGCAACCTCCCGGCGTAATTGGTGCAATTCCCAGTTTCCTGGGTAATCGGAGGCAGTTGGGCTGAGCTGCCAATTACTGTTTGTTGAGAGTGAAGCCAAGTGACTGCTTGAAGGGTTGTGTTACTTATTTGACTTGCTTGACATCCCCTTAACACCAGCTACCTGCTGTCAGACTCTTTCCAAGAGCCTTACAGGTACCTAACATTGTAAATGGGACCAACCTTGCCAGGCATGTAACTCTCCTCCCCATCCCAGAGATGTTCACCAGTCGCACACGTACCAGGGATGACTGTAACACCTGGAACCAGCCACCACTCCAGCTCCAGCTGTGGAAGCTGAATGGTGCTCTTCCCTGAAATCACATTCATGTCTCCCAAGCCCATCAAAGCTCTCCCAGCTCTGCCTCCACCTTTGCTCTCCTATTGCTTGGACTTGCATCAGGAATCTTACTGATCCCAGGGTGATGGTAAATTAAGAAGGAATCCTGGTTTAACAACTGGTTTGCATCCAGAGAGTTTGGTGGAGAGTGCAGAAGAAGTGTTATTGTTGATTCTTCTCAAGTTATTTAAGCAGCAGACGGGGAGGAATGAGGAACATACCAAGAGGGAAAAAAGAAACCTTCAGAAAAAGGCGCTTCCAAGATTTCCGTGTGCTTTCCCATTCCACTTTAACAAGCTGGATGATTGATTTGGATGCCTGTTACTCTAGGGAATAAAATCCTCTCTGCAAGTCAGAAAGCTCAGCCTAACAATCTGTTACGTTCTCCGGGATGTATTTTACAGGGATGAGAGTATGACTGGAAACAAATGGTCCTTCGTGCCTCGGTCTGGGATAACGGCTGCTGCGAAGCAAGCGGATTCAGATGTTCTTCTTGAGCTGAAAGGCTGCAGGACTGAGTTCCTCAAATAGCTGAGAATAAATGAAGAGTAGTAAGGAAACTGGAACTCTTATCTCTGACAGGCTTAGGGTTCTGCATGCTGATTCCTCAAAAAACTCCTACAGCTTGTACCCAGTGGATATACCTGATACATGAATTCAGCTGACAGGGGTAAGAGGGCAGCAAATGCTGAGGTAAGTTGTCTGTGAACTTTGAACCACATTCATAACAAATGCAGTATTTTCTGTGGTCTTCACAGCTCTTTCACATCTCAATAGTTTTCAACTTATCCTCCCAAATTAAAATAAAAAAAAAAAACCCAACCACCAAAATCAAACCAAACCATTTCCTGTTAGGATTAGCATCAGTCATTTAACGGAAAGTTCTCCTGCACTGGGAGAAGCTACCAGACACTACACCTTGTGCAGACAGTCTCAGATACTCCAAATTTCCATTAGCGGGGCGTTGAGTAGCTAATACAGAGTGAGAAAATGTGGAATGATTAAAATCAGATCTAAGAAAATCTTCATGGGCTTTCGGCAAACCAAAAGGGACGGAAAATCATTTCAGCAAGTTATCACAAACTACTCCCCTGGCAGCAACTTCCACATTTTGACCAATCAGCTGTGAAATGTTCTGAGACACTTGACTCACAAACACTCCTGCAATAATCAGACTTTACATTTCTGCATGTTGCAGGTGAGAGTTCCTGACCTAAGTACCACCGGTGTTCATGGTCTGAAAAGGAACACACAGGAAGACAAACCTCAGAGAGACAGAGATTTTGGAAAGACGAGCGAGCAGACGTTACGGGAAGTGACAAAGATGTGGGAGGCTGATTCATGGGGAAAAACAAGCGAAGAGGAGGAATTAAAAAACACAGTATGAAATACTCTCTAGCAGTTGGAAAAAGTACAGCAGCTTTGCAAGACTAGCTTCTGGAGAGTTGTTTGCTCTTCTGTATTTTTGATTAGATGAAAAGAAGGGAGTCTTGTGAGTTAAGACACTAAAGCTGGATGCTGGTGGCCCTGGTTCCGACACGCTGTTCATCAAGTATTCCTTCTGAAACTCACAGTGACTTTTCCCTGCTGCTGCTCCTGGCCTCAAGACATCTGAGACTTTGACCAACGCCACTGGCTGACATCAGCAATACCACAACATGGCAAGAAGTCACACTTCTGGAAGTGGCCAGGACCTGAACAGAGGCATGGGGCAAGACTGAGCTCCAGAATATGGAACAACACACCCATGGGTACTTGAAGCCAACTGAAGTCAGGAAGGTTGGGCAAGCAGCACCCCTGGGCATCAGCACAGTGCTCCACACCCACCCTGCTCTCTGCATGCACCGTGGCATGGCTGTGCCAGGCAATTATCAGCCCTGAAGGATTTGGTGTCCTCGTTTACAGAAAATGCTCAAAGATAACAGATTTACAGCCACTCTGCACTGCTAAAAATGACTGCACAAGGAGGACAGCAGAGAAGAGCGATCCAAAGAGTTCTGTTTCTGCCTGATCTGCATTTACTCTCGTATCCAAACTTCAACCCTGTTCGCTCAGCTCCCTGGACAGCCTCAGCCTCTCCCTCAGGGACTCCAAGAAAGGCAGTTCAAAGGAAGCAAAGCAGAGTTAAGAGCCTTTCTGTCAGCTGAAGCCTAAGAGAACATGGTGAGGGAAGAACACACCAGGAACCGTCTGCTCCTCCAACAATGAAAACCAGCACAAAAACCACCCAGTGAGGTACAGACTGGGACTCCTTCATCCCAACGCATCAGTTACACGTCATCAGGCAAACCTCAGGTGTCGATTTCTCCCAGGGACAAAGGACATGCTACTTACACGTAAAGCACAGTTTTCTGGTCTCCGACTTGTCCTCCATCACCCACTGTCAGAGTGTCATATCCTCTTTCTAGTTCAAATTCTTCAAAGGTGAGTTTGATAACCTGGCAAAGATGCAGCAAGTTAATACGAATCACCTGCCAAGGCAGCCAGCAGATCCTTGTCTTGTGTATTTATCTGTTTGTCTATCGAGGAGCAATTTATAAAAGCATTAATATCCTCAGGACATCACCAAAGGTGACCGGCCTCACTTTTAACAGCCCCGTAGCACTTCTTCCCAGACAGATCCAGCTCCTTCTGAAATTTCCTCTCAGATTTTTCTGCTTTATCTATTGATTTTCTAGATGACTTTATTGATGAAGATATGTGTGTTGGGATTTCAACACGTTTGGGTTTTTTTTTTTCCACCAGGCACTGCTGCCACTCCCTTCACAAACCTCAGCTGTTGGGGATGGATCTGCACATGGGCACAGGCAGCGTGGTTGTCACACACGGGGCAAGCAGAGAGTCTGTCTCATGCTTTCTGCTGCTGAGAAAGGTTTTGGAAGCTTCTGCTGGACCAAAGCAAGGCTTTATGTGAATTACTGCTGGGGTAGCTCAAGGAAATTGTCTCAAGGTGTCTGCAAACACAATCAGCATCATGTCTGCCCACGGCTGTTGGGTTCCTGTGTTTTTTCCTCCCGCTCTATCCAAACCTTCCACCCCCACCCGATTCATGCAGCCTCTACACATCATTCAGGAGCAGAGGTGCCACAGAAGTTGAGAGGTTTGTGTTCTAAGTCTCTTGGCTGCTTTTGAAATATCTTATTTCCAAATAACTGAAAATTACAACGCGACTTAGGGCACAAAGGTCCTTAATCCAACCTCAGAAAGACTGAGCAAACAGAAAAGGAGAAGAGCTTTATTTACAGGAGTGCTTTACACCCACGACACCAGAAGAAATCAACAGGGGCTTTGTTTCTTAGAGCTTTTTAACTGACTGGATTCAGGAAAGCACATCAACACTTGAATGCAGCCAGACCTTTGTGCTTGTAAATATATTCCATTTCCTAACTTTTAACAGACTACATTACCCAATTCAATTTCACGCTATTTTTTGCTGTTACACACAACACAGAAGTTATCAAAAGCAGTTGACAGGAGGGACCTACACGTGTGCCAAAGACCAGAGACGTGATGCCACCCTACACCTCCTGACACGGGGAAGGAAACACGGCACAGGAAAACTAAAACCTTTGTCTCGTAATTTCTTGCCCATTATAAAAGCAGCATCTCCTCACAAACCCTCGAGCACTTGTGCAATCATGGGGGGGGGGGTAAAATCCCTAAGTTAAAACCAAAGCAATAATTAACTGTGTTAAATGTGAATGTGACTTTACAGTCTCTTCAGGGCTTGCACGGACTCTCTAGGAGGCTGACAACATTTTTATGTCAAAAGCCACTCAACTTCAACCCCTTAGAAAAAAAAAAAGACACTGAGTGGCTTGAGTGTTCTTTAAAAGAAACTATGGGTGTATGCATAGTTGAGACTGAACTATCATGTGCTACCATCTTCTACACATAAATGCAACTAATGCTTCTCAAAAGCGTGGAAAAGCAAATGAGGTATTTTAGCTGTGACATTCTGAAATTAGGGTATTACCCCAAATCCCTGAGATTGTGAAACAAGAGCCTGTGTGATACTTCTCAGAAGTTTGAAACCATTAATTTTAGTAGTAGTACCAAAATATTAACCTGTGCAGATTATTATTAAACCATGTAATGATAGAATAATGTAATTAACACAAAGAACACAGTGCTGTAAAGCAGCACACATCATTACCTAAATCAGTCATTCAAGCAAACTGCATTCTAAGGAGTCTGACCCTAATTAAATAACTAATTACATTCTACTATACTGAAGACTAACCTTGTGGCACAGGAACAGGATGCAGAATACGATATTTATTTATCCATTTTCCTATTTTCTTTTTGGGCTGAAAGCTGAAAATTATTTAATGATTCATTAAACAACAAGAGACCTACCAGCACACACAAATACACGGATGACACAAAACCTCAATTTTAAGCTGCTGAAGTGACAGGAAGCAATTAGCAAACTCGAGAAACCAGGCTGGAATATGACACCTGATTCTAAAGCTTTGTACTGCAAAGTAATTTGAAGTGCAGTCACATTCATAGGAAAAAACCCAGAGTAATTCTCTCCGTGGAGAAAGGCACCTCTTGCAGTTATATTCAAATGCTTTACAAGCACGTATTACTCATTTCTCCCCCCTTCTCCCCAGTCTCAAGCATCTATCTTCATTTGGGATGAGTCATCCCCTGGAGGGGCCCCGTCTCTCTCCACAGATGACATGAGAAGCTTGGACAGAGCTTTATCTGGTGAGCTAGGCTCCAGGTGAGAATAACCCCAGGAGAAATACCAACTAGTTACATCCGTTATGTCAGGAAGGTTCAGAAATAGTTTTGATGCAAATTCACCAATTAGCATATACCTTTCTCAGTCCCCAAGTGATTTATTTTTCCACAGAGGTTGAAATTAATTCCCATGGCACTAGGGACCAAGAAAAAACCTACCTATCCTGAACATCCCACAGAAAGGTTTGATGTCACCCTCTGTACAGGAAATAATTCCAAGTTGTCAACTGAAGAGCAGTGTGCCCTTAATACTGTTTATGTAGGTTTCTGAGCAAACTTCGAGGGGATTATATAGCTCAGTGAATCTGGCTCACAGTTCTTTTCCAAATATAGAACAGATGACTTGCAAATGAGTTCTAAATTCAGCTCAGTGGTTTTCCCATCGCTCATATTAAAAGCTTCATGTAACAGGACCTGATCCAAAGACCACTCAAGTCAATAAAAAGATTACCACTGACTTCAGCAGGCTCCAACTCAGGCCCATAATGCCTTTTATCTTCAAAGTATTTTACTGGCTTTTTAATTAATTCATGTTCAATCCTCCCCTCGCCCGTGCTGGGGAATGGGCAGCGATGAGATCATCCCTTTGCACACAAAGGCAACGCCAGCCCAGGGGGGAACTCTCTGAGTCAGCAACACGCTTCTGACACGGGCCGTGCTGCGAGCAAGCCGGAGTTTGCCATGTGTGTGTGGAGAGCAGCACTAGATGACTTGATCAGTAGGCACAGCAGCGACCAAGCTGGCATTAGAACTCACACACCACCCATGCCAGGGAATCCACTTGCCTTTTTCTATTCTCTCCCACCAGATATGGTCCCGTCTGCACTTCAGTTTCTGAAGCCTTAATGAATTCTTTAAACAGCAGAAAACATTAGAGGGAATTGATTTGTTTCCACTGCTTCCTGCTTTCCTGAGGAGTGCCAGAAGGAAGGCAGTGCCCCGTCCCACGGCGAGCCCCCCAAGAGCAGCAGCTTCAGCCACTGCACCCAGCAGCGGGCAGAGGAGCAGCAGCCTCCCAGCTCCAGAGAGATGGAGAGATTTTCCCTACTTGTAAATTAGACTTTCAGAATGAAACACCCAAAACCCAGAAGCCCTTCATAAACTGCTATTACTAATTAACTATTTATCACAAGAAGAAACTGGCAGTCTCTTTCCACGGTTGATACAAGCTGCTGATTTGACCAATTTCTCCTCATTTCAGCTGTGCTACACGCCGTGAGAGAACATGATGTCACAGCTCACAGAGCACAAACTGGAGTACAGTTCCTTGTGCCATTGAATCTCTTCTCCAAGTTGATGAGCGTATTGAAATGAATGGATTTTACCAATTTCAACCTCATTTATGGTTTATGAAAGCTGAGGGTCTGGTCTTGGAGATTTTGTTTTCTAATCAACAGTTTTCTATTACTCTGGTTTAAAAGATGATGAAGAAACTAACAAGGGGAAGAGGAGACACCTCCCATAAGCAGGAATTCACAAAGACAGGAAGATTTTTGACAAATGAGGCAGTCTGCCCAAGAAGCTCACAAAAGAAGATTGTTCTGCCACAGTGCTGAAGGAAAAGCAGGAGGAGTATGTGCACAAGGCTGGCAGAAAAGTGAATGAACTGAGCTGAAGATTAGATGCTGAATATTCATCACGAAAGGAACGTGACCAAGGGTCAGTAGAACAGTGGACGTGGCCCATAAGCATGTCTTGACAATTCAAAGTCATGTCCTCCTTCGTAATTTGTAGCAGAAAACCCAAAGGGAAGCGTGAGCCTACGCAGCACCCAGGGCACGTCTACATCCGGCTCACTACAACTTCTTTCCAAGCACAGAGAACTGTTTTACATACGCAAAAAAAGCGGATTTTGCTGATCTCAGAAAGACAAAAGATGCAGGAAAATAAAGATATACTCCCCACACCACGACACAAGATGCTGGTGCACTCAGACCTGCCCGTGCACAGGCCACGTTCACCACGGGTCCCCACGCCTCGGGCTGCACAACACAGCTGACACTTGAGCAGTAAGAGCTGCTGTTCCATGTGGTCTGTTCTCCACTTGCACATTGCCCTGATGAAGGAGAACCTCCTGGGTCTGATTAACCAGTAAATCACTCCTAATAAATCAGCACTGAAAAATACCCTGATTCCACACTCCAGTTTCCCAGGATTTGGGTCATTACTCTGCTCCTGTGCAGCCAAACCAAGATATCCGCTGGCTGAAGTGACCAGCTAATGACAGCCCTTTAAACACAAACTCATTCTGGAATTGGAACACAGGAATGCTCCTCATTAAAACCATAATCCACCAGTGATCTGAACTTATTAAAGGCTTGAACTGAGGTCAATGAGGAGAGAAAAGCAAAACTCAACAGGCTCTTCAGGCAGCCCCAGCTCTCACTGCCCTGCCACGGTGAGTGCTCCAGAGGGAGGGGAAGCGCCGGAGGTGAGAGCACAAGATGCCATCCCATCAACGGGACTGGTGCCAGCACTTCTCCAGACCATAACCATTTCTAGCAAAAGATGAGATCCCAGGATACTAACATGACTGTGAAACACCTTCCTTGGACCAGCGACAGAAAGCCAAGTGCCAAAAGTCAGGAGCGTTCAGAGGCAAGGACCACGGCATGAGTGAGAGCAAGCACAGGAACTCAGTGCCCTGGCATGCAGGATTTGCTTGTGACCTGCTGGAGATGATGTGAATAGGAACCTAAAAAGAATGAAACTTGTCATCTTCTAAGAGCAGAAGATGGTGAGCAGCACCTCAGAAAGTGTATTGTGAGCTCCACTGTTCAGCAATTTCTGTTCTTACGTTCCCATACGGATCTGCAGGAGAGGAACAAGCTGAGTTTGTAGGGCTGGAAAAAGCTGCAAGGAACTGGATGCTGCCCTCCCTGAGTCGGTGGAAAATGGAAAGGACTTGATCTTAAGAAGGCCCAGGCAGCCAAGCCCTGTTCTCTACACAACTGACTTCAACAGACTTGATCACACGTGCAAACCAGTGGGGACAAAAAAATCCCCACCAACCTTCCCTCTTCCAAACCTCAGTGAACACTGGAAGGACCCGTTTATAAATTGAGAGGACTGCAGAAATAACAGTGGATAGAACCAAAACTCCATAAACAGCAGTGGATAGAACCATACCTCCTTCCTCACCTGCTCCCTGCCCTTTGGGGACTGAAATCCCCACTGGTCAGGGGCCATTTATGGGCCAAAGGCAAGGGAAAAATCAGCATTCCCGGCACAGCCTTCCTGCCCTGACTGAGAGCCAGCTTTACGAGATGCTTTGCTAAGCTGTTTGGCACTTCACCACCAGTTACACCAAGATATCAAAGAGGTTTCGATTAAAAATAATTACATTCACTTCTAATTACATCCTTTAACAAAACAAGCTTTCAGCAGAGAGGGAACGTGATGCGTTGCGATCTTCAAACACAGTTCAGAAACACGCAGAACAAGTCGGGGGAGAGGGGGGTACAGCAGCAGAAACCGAAACCCGAGTGGCTAAATATCAGACTCCTCCTCTCCGGAGTGCACAGCTACCCACTATTTCAGGCAAGGCACTGAAGGAACGCCCTGGAGACACATCTCTGAGACCCACCTTGGCTGGATTGAGCGCGGTGATGACCCACACGCAGTAGGCGTTGTTGTCGTACTGGACTGGGTAGTTGGGAGAAGTTATCACCCCGCTGGGACCGCGAAGGTACATATCACACATCCTGGCTGCGGGGAGGAAAACAACAGAGATGTGGGGATGAGCTCTCAGCTTTGGGATGTGCACCGTGCTCTTTAGGGAGGAGAGGGAAGTAAAGATGCACACATTGTGCAAGTGGGGAAGAATTAAAAATTGTTGCTCTTTTTTTTTCACTAGGCAAAAGATTTATTTTTTTTTTCATGTAATAAAGAAGACCTTAATCTGTGATGAATAGATGAGTGGGGTGTTTCCAGGGGCTATCGAACAGATGGCTCAGCAGACCAACCAACAACCCATCCACTAGTGCTCAGTCTGATTTTATTATTTTTATTCTACTACATTTAAACCCTCACAGAAATACTTTCATGTGCAGTTCAGTGAAACCAAGCACACGGAAGATGCCAGGTAAGACGCAGTTCATTTTTCATGTCCCCAGAAAGTCCTATTGCCTTTCTTCACTGCAGGCTAAAAAAAAAGACACTGCACAGCCGAGTATGTACTAGGTAAGGGCTGACTTCATTCTGATGCAACTGTGGACTCAGAACCTTGATGGCAGCTCAATTTCCTATCTCAAAAACATCTTAGGTAAAGCAGAAGCTGAAAAGTGCTTAAGCAGGGAAATTTCTGCCTGTGGTTCTCCTTTGATGTAATATTTAACCAGAACGCGTGCAGAACTGCGTCCTGGTTTTGTAACTGCCTCTGCTGTTGTGATGGATTTATCTCCATCTCTAAGGGGCTGTATTTGCACGTGTGCCATCTGCAAGGCTTCTCCCCACCCCCTTCCAAAGAGCAGTAAAGCAAAAAAAAATGATCTGCTGGCCAAAGTGACTACACAGGGGTCACAGAAAGGCAGATGAAGAGCGCTGGGAAGCAGCTGAGGGCATCTACCCCTGATGCTTAACCCACGTTCCTCCTGCCCCCTCATTTGTGACCCCATCCTGGAGCTCTTACATGTGTCCCATCCCACCTCACAGAAAAAAAAAGTAAATCTCATTATTCTCATTTTAAAAGGGGGCACCAGGGCCATATAGGGATGAAGTGAATCTCCCAGGACTCAGAGGGAATCCACTGTAGGAAGGGAAGCTGAAAAAGAGTCTCCCAACTACAGCAAGAGGTTCGATCGCTGGGTATTAGAAATTGTGACAGTCTGCAATTTGAGATAAACTCAGTAACAAAGTGGAACAAACAGAAAGAAGTGGCATAAATATGAAATAAAAAACAAATGGAAAACTTTTTCAAAAGGGGAAAAAAAAACCCTCAACCACAAGTTAGCAGTTTAAAAAAAAAGAAGTTGATTCACAGAATCATAGTAATGCAGGCAAATCCTGTCTTATCTCCTGCAAGAGGACACCATAAGTTTCCTTTATAGTGCCACATATTTATGCCAAATATCCTCTTACACTGATTCAATTTATTCTAGGCTTGTTTCAAGAATTAGATGGGGTTCCAAAGCCTTGAAAAATCTGCAGATGAAATTAAAGGAAAAAAAGAACTGAAAAAATACCAATTTATGACTTTAAGAGCTTTAGACGGATTTAATTAAAAATATTACAACTTGTTCATTATTAGCATTACAAATATCACAATTATGCATGCGACTTTTTACAGAGAGAGGGAGAAGGAAAACAAAATGGCCAAGAGCAAAATGGGCATGTGCTGGAAGAAATCTCCATTCACTGATGGCTCCTGGCAGGGCCACAGGATAATGGGGATGATGCTGGTGAGGAACCACACTCCAAGTGATCCCACACTGCTGCCTATCAGTAGGAGTTCTAGTTAAAGGAACCTCCCTCCATCTCAATTTTTTCAGTTTCAGGCTTTCACCATCTCTACCCTCTCCTTATTCCAGAAAAA
This sequence comes from Actenoides hombroni, assembly GCA_024336885.1. NCBI lineage: Eukaryota > Metazoa > Chordata > Aves > Coraciiformes > Alcedinidae > Actenoides > Actenoides hombroni. The sequence goes on along the minus strand of WUAM01000179.1, from coordinate 17,647,414 downwards.
GAAATACCCGGAACAGAGAGAACAGAAGGCGACAGACAGCACTGCTAAGAGGTGAGGATGCAGGACACAGGTATGAAGGACACAAATAGAATCCATATGCTGCAGAGCTAAAAGCTTATGAAGGACCACAGTAAAAGGCAATAGCTTTATCAGTTCCAGTATGCACAGGATCGGGTGTTTTTCTTAAAACTTGAATTGCTGGAATCAAAAACTTGCAGGAGAACCACACAACGGTTTATTTCTCAGCACTGTGCCAAAAAGACTGAAAATTTGACCCCACATTACGCTCTCAGGCTCAGCCAGGAAACAAGAACGACCCTTCGAAAACAACGAAGATGCTCTTGATTTCTGATCATGAGGCTGGCAAGTCTGAACTCCCGTTCCCGAGAGCAGAGCCGCTCTCGGTGCCGGGCTGAGCTGCTGACGCAGCGCGCGGCAGAGCTGGATCTCCTTGGCAGGATGCGGTCCCGAGACGGGGCTGTTGTAGGCAGCCCTGCAGCTGGGCTTTGAGAACAGCTCTCCACCATGGGCCACGGGGGGCTGAGGTGCACAATCCGCTGCCGATCCTAACCAAGCCGTGCCAAACTGGAGGGCAGAGGGGACATTGAGGAGATGGGTTCTCTCTTTAGTCCTGAATTTTGTTTGCTTACCTCTGCACACTGGCCTGTGGTCGCTCCAGGCAACAATGATGTCGCTCACTCTCTTACAGGTGATGCTTTTGGACCCTTGTAAATCGTAGCCCTCGTTGCAGGAGAACTGGATGCTGGAGCCTAACCTAGCAGACAGAACAAAGGTGGACGTCAGCAACTGAGACTATTCTGCAGCAACAGGTTTGTCACTTACTTTTTACTATCCCAGTGATTCTCCAACTTGGGAGCAGAGAAAGTGCACTGGCCCCCCAGGCAACAGCAGAAATGAATGAGGGGCAAGCTGCTGCCTCGTGCATTGCCTGTGCTGGGTGCTGCTTGCCTGAGGTGGTGACAGTCCAAGAACAGATTTGAGTCTTTCAGTGCAACTTCAGTGGGAATTTTATTCAGTGCGGGAGCACAGACTCAGCCCCAAGGGATGACACGCTCAGCATTATTATAAAGAAAAAAAAAATTAAATTCTTTATCTACTACTGAAAGAATCGTTCTTTATTCTGTCACTTTGGTTCTTCAGCCTGGGAAAGAAAAGGCTCTGGAGAGACCTTATTGTGGCCTTTCCATTCTTAATGGGGAGCCTGTAAGAAAGATGGAGAGGGGCTTTTTACCCAGACCTGTGGTGACTGAACAAGGGGCAATGGTTTGAAACTGAAAGCAGGTAGATTTAGACTGGTCACAAGGAAGAAATTCTTCATGATGAGGGTGGTGAGACACTGGACCAGGTTGCCCAGAGAGGCTGTGGATGCTCCATCATTGGAAGTGTTCAAGGTCAGGTTGGTCAGTCCTTTGAGCAACCTGCTCCAGTTGCAGATGTCCGTGCTCAGTGCAGGGGGGTTGGACCAGATGACCTTGAAAGGTCCCTTCCCACCCAAACCAGTCTGTGGCTCCGTGAGGATTCAGATTTAACCTTGCTGGTTTAAGCCAATGCTGCCTCATTCACTGGAGTGACACAACACCGCTTTACAGCAGCTGAGAATTTATCCTATGGCATTTTGGGACTACTGGGAATTCTCTTTCCTCCACCCTCACCCCTCAGATCTATTTTCTGGATTTCAGGAAAATTTGATAGACTCAGGTCAAATTTAAAGACATTTTTAGCGAACAAAACAGCCATTGACAGCAAACTAAGATTAAATATTGATTCACCATCGCTAAGAGCAGGCTGATTCATTCCTGCACTCTTTAAATGAACACTACCAACTACAAGGGAATAACTGCATTGTTTTAAACTTTATGAGGAAACAATTATCTAGCACCACGTACACTTATTGACAAGGAGCTGCAGCACCACTTTGGGAAGTCATTGCAAATTCACTAGGGGCAGGGCCATGCTGTGACTTAAGCTAATTTGAGAAGTGATTTTTTTTGCTGTTTAAGACAGTTCTTTCTGCACTTAAGTGGGGGTGGAGGGGGGGGGGGAAGGGGGAAAGACAAGCAGCATTGATTATACAAGCCTGGCTAAACACCCGTATACTGAGAAGAGAAATACTCAGAGAGATCATCACAGATCCTCAGCTGGGACAGTCTCCCAAACACACGTGTGCACATTTATACACAGTTGTTCTTCTACATATCACTAGGCTCAGCAAGCTTTTCAGAGATAACACAGCGAGAGGTGTGCAGATGGTCTCTCAAAACAGACGACACGACGCCGAGGAGCAGGCACAAGGTTACAGACAGCAGCTCTGCAGCATGCACAAACACACACGGAAAAGGTTCTTACCTAAAATCGTTGCCTATTCTTTTGCCTCTCTCTGGAATCCCAGGGTCTGGACACATATTATGTCCCTGGGACACACCAACCTGAGTTACTACAAAGCAAAAACAGCACATACAGAGACAGAATAGCAAAAGAAACATTCTTTCATCAACTGTCTTGGTGGACGTGGAGAGAAAAATGGCAATTGGTAGCTCAAAAACCTGAAACGTGTTCTGTTTTGTTTAGGAAAAAAACAGCTTTGGAAACAAATGTCACTGGAATCATTTCAGCTCAGTTTATACACCAAAATGTTTTCTAGGAAATACCAGCTAAGGACGCAGTTTTCCCTCCGTTCCACTACAGAAGTGGCTCTGAAAAGAGTTTTGTCTTGCTGCAAAATTACACCGGTGAAACAGCCCGTTTCCGAGGCCTGTGACTCGAAGCAGGACAAGGTGACAGCTACCGCCCGCCAAACCCACCCGAGTGGTGCCGGGGGAAGGAAACAACTCGATGGAAAGGCAGGTGCATGAGACCAGGGGAAAAACCAAGCGGAGAACAGAAGGGAGAAAGGAGAGGGAAATGCAAGTCTAGCGTTTTAAAGCAAGTAATTTAGTCTGGATATGAAGAATTTTATGGAGCGACCTTAATGTAACTGCCAACAAACATGAAATCTATGAAGTGGTGATCAGCGCTGGATAAACACCTTACAACTCCATTCTCTGTCTCCCCATTTCCCCCTTCCCTCTCCAGCCTGTCAAATGGCACAAACAGGCACCGAAGCGCTGACCGGGGTGGGTAACGCCCGGGGGGCTCCTGACGAGGACGAGATGAGATCTGGTAAGATACTGATTTCCATTTTGAATTCCAGCACCTACCAAAAGGCACAGTGACATGGGACAAAGGGCTGGTTTTGTCACGGGGCTGCAGAAGTCTGACTCCGTTTTCTCGTATCGCTAAGGGAAGGATGCAAAGAAAACCCCACATTTCTTGGCAATGTCGCGGAAGCAGCAAAGCACGAACCTTCATCTCCATTCTGCCACTGCCTATGGCTAAAGGAAAACTCCCAGCCATACTTCAGACTGCGCTGTCAGCACAGTGCTCCAAAGACCGCTGCCAAATGATGATGGTGTGGGGATAAAAGCACGGTTCTCTCAACAGACACCTTGGCTCCACAGCCCGAGATCCGCGTGACACGGAGCACGGTGAAAGACATGGAGGTGTCTGCACGTCCCTATTTCCGTGGCAAGCACAAACACAGACTGCGCAGCACGAACACACATGCAGGCAAGACCACCCGCTATGGTAATTGCTGACTGGGTAATTGGCTGCCATGCAGCAGGGACTCTGGCTGGGCGGAGGGTGATGGAAGGACGGAAGGACTGCTCTCTGCTCCTGCTGGTGCGGGGCTTTCATCCCAGCACCTACACCTGACCGCTGGCTACCTGTGTGGAAAACACTGCAGCTTCCCACCTCCTCCTTGGCTCCAGGCACCTCGTCTCATGCCCGTCAGCTTGAAAGGGCCTCTGTCTGTCCTGGCATCCCTTTCCACCCCAGCACGCTGCAGCCAACCCCCTGCACCGCTGGGGTCGGGTCTGTCCCGCTGCTGCGCGGTGTTTCGCAGGCCCCTCCGTGCATTTGAGGGCACAAGAGCAGCAGAGGTACCGCTTTCTGGGAAACAGGGCTCCTGAGAGACTCTTTTCCTTTTTCTGCATATTCATAACGTTGCGTTAAGCTCAGTCACGTGGACAGAGACACCAGCGAGACAGAAGCATGAAAGCGGAACACGGCGTCTTTTGATAGCAGCGTTTTGTAGCTACAAAGCTCTGCTGCCACCTTTCACAGATTCTGACGGTTCTGAACGTGCACCAGAGTCACAAGGAAGGGAGGCCCCGTCCAGGGCAGGGATACAACTCCAGTATTTTCAGCAGCACTGCCCCAGTAACTGAAGCAGCCATGACAAAACCCTGCTCCAGGAGTGGGTGTCTCCAGCAGATCTCAGAGATGCCAAATCATCTGATGATCCTTCCAGCAAGGGAAGCACCAGCTGCCCGGAGCCCTCTGCCAGGGATACGCTGCTGCCGAGAAACGACAGGTCGGCTGAATGAAGTCGAGAGGTGACACCATCTTCCTTCGGGTCTCGTAAATCACTGCCTACCTACCCACCCAAATGTGCTGACTGTACGTACAGGTATCTCCAAACAAAATTAACACTTAGGACAGAGTGTACAAGCCAGGGCTGCAGGTCACAAGCCCATACGGTATTTAGAGAAAAGTGCTAAGATTTCTCTTCTTAATTCTTTGCCTTCTCCAGAATACCTCCCCCCCAACAAGATATGCCCCCGGCACACACACACAAACAGCTTCTACGAGGGGTCTGAGTCCCAACCCTCACACGCTCCCCTTTGCAGATATTACCACAGTGCCTGTCCACATCAAATTCTTTCTCCCATGGTCAAAAGACTACCCAGATGACATCTTCTATGCCCACGTTAGTTACCCTGCACTGGTATCACACCCATTTATGATGTCCCATGTCAGATGACAACGAACCTTGAATCCACCAGTTCCAAGCTTCGGGAGGAAGCGAGGCTGCAGCCAACCAGCAAAACCCACCAGCACCAGTGGGCAGGTGTCCAGTTACCAGTAACATTTCTGAAGACTAAAACCAGTTCTTCTCTTGTCAGCTAGCTTTTTATTAATAGCTATGTAACACATGTAGATAAACCAGAGAACAGGTAAGATAAAGCAGAGTAAGAGGGAAAGATAGCCCTATATTATGACAGTTGGCATATTTTACTTGGAAATGTAAAGGAGAGCAGAAGAAAGGGAGAAGATGGATTAGATGGTCACACACAGAAACTTTTGTCTATGGTTTGTTTCAAACACACACACACACGCACAAACATAACTAAAACAAAGGTTATAAACCATATTCATTACGCTGAGGACTTGCTGTCAGTATTGGCCTCGCCTTGCGGGAGGTTTGATGGATCTATGTCTGGGCTGCAGCACTCCAAAATGAATTCCTTAAGGTTACCAGAAAACAGCTGATCTTAAAAACTGTGATGAACTGTTCAATTTCTACATTACAGGCTCAAAGATTGTCTCCCCCAAACCATGGCGCTAGTTCTCCACCCCTTCATTCTCCTCCTGATTTTTGTCAACAACTTCCTTCCCATCGCGTGTTCAACGACAGCCAGTTACAGTCGCTCTGTTTGCCACAGTTATTTACTCCATCTGTTAAAAACAGAGAGAACTAGAGAAGGTTTCTCTATCTCCCCATGTTAAAAGTTCGTTCACTGGCAGATTCCCAAGGGACGATCTTTTATTTAATTTAGGAAGGCAAAATACGAACCACAAAGTAAAGCAGCATTGAGAATGGTTTTACAAAGACTCTACATTTCTCAGCATGAGAAATACAGCGAAGGCAAGTGAGCTTTCCAACTGGCATGGGGTGGGGAGGCAAGCACTGCAGCAGTCGGTGGTTGTTTTAAAAAGGTTAATCTTTACGATCGCACTAAGACTTGCAGTTACTCCACACAACCATCTGCTCAAGTTAATGGGTTACAAAAGCAGTCCCAGGAGCAGGGGAGCTGACCTGCTGACAGTGTGCTCACCTCAGCGAGGTGCTCGCTGCCTCTCCGACCCAGGAAGGTCCAGCAATCAGTTAAACGCTTCCAGAACCTCGGTGATGCTCATCCAGACATCCAATGCTCACGAGTCGAGCGATATGCGCGTGTGGGAAGGGTTCAGACACGGGCTGCGAGGCCCTAACACCGGAGAAGACCACTTCCAGCTGGAGATGTTTTACTGACCCCCTATTTCCCATCTCGTTGCTCTCTCAGAATAGTTCAGAAGCGTGCGAGTTGGAAAACATTCACAGACTTCCAGATTTGAGAGACCGCTTGCAAAGGCTGTGTTGCAGCATTGCCCTACTTAAGCCAGACCCAATTTTCCTTTCCAAGCTGCGTTGCCTTGTGCTAGAACTCCAGGGCTGGCTCCTGGGCAGCTCCATCCTCACCCGGTGCTGCTGCAGCACAGAGACCGGTGCACAAACAGCTGTACCTCAACATCTGGCGCAGAAAGCAGGCTTGCTGCAGCGCTCGGTATCTAGAAGTTTCTATACACTTCGCCGAGACCTAAACCAGGTCAAGACCTCGGAAACGACTTTGCGTTTGTACATTTCAAGTAGATTTTGACAAATCTGAAGATACACAGAACTCGCACTGCTTCACACAATCCCTTCCCCTGATACCCGGCAGCGCGTTATCGGGTCTGCCTCCTTCAAAGGTCAGAAAAGCAACTTTGATGCTGTTTTGTAAAAACAAAGTACCGTGTTTCTCCCTTGTAAAAACAAAGTACCGTGTTTCTCCCTTGTGAAAACAAAGTACCTTGTTTCTCCCACTGTGTGTGACCCGGAATATAGAGATTTACCTGCCGCGTGCAGAAAAGGACATCTCCTAAAAGCAATCTAAAATTTAGAACTATTTCTCACACCTCATTCTCCAGAGCTATGTTACTTTTTCCTCTAAAAATGATTAAAGCAAGGTGTCCAAATAATTTTAGGGATGGTGAACAGTACAAGGCGCTTGATTTGAATTTCAAATAAACACGTTTGACTGTAACCAAACACAGCTAGCACCTCCCCCCAGAATTCCATGCTTTTATATGTTCTTTTTCTGGCATTGCACCACCGGCTGTTTCCTGGCTCCATTTGGCCCCCACACAGACACAGAGGCATTAATGCCCCTCGGGGGGATGCGGCAGCTACGCAGAGCCCATCCAGCACACCAGAAACCCTCTGGAGAGCCGCGGGGTACGGAGCGCGCAGCTGCGCACTGCCCAGCGCGTCCCCGGGTTCTTCAGGGCAGGGCAGAGAGCGCGGGCAAACGCCGCTGCCCGGAGAGCCCTCGGCAGCACGGCCCCGAGGGGCTCAGCCCGCGCCCGAGGGATTTCGGCCATTGGAGCCAGATGAAGCAAGAGCAGCACTAGTGAAGGTCACAGCTCTTCCATCAGCCCGGCCCACCCGCATCATCGCCTCCGACGCACAGGCGGACTCGTGAGAGTCAGAGAGAAGAAGGGGCATGGCTGGCCATGCAAGTCAAACAAGAGAGGGGAAAAAAGATCATCACATTTTGGGCTCCATTTTCTGCAAATGAACCATTTTCTGGAGACTTTTTCCCCGGAATCAGCATTTCTGGACAACAGAAGGCTGTGCAAGATAGAGATTAATGGGTTTACAACCCGGGCCTCGCGGCGCGCGGCTGGGGCCGAAGGCAGCGGGGTTGCGGCGAGTGCCGCGCTGACAAGGCCGCTCGGGCCGCGGGCCCATCACCGTCGGTATGACGAGAGCTTAACAGCTTCACGCCTCAGCTGCCTCCTCTGCTCCCTTTTGCCTTATCAAATCTGACAAGATTAGCACTGCATAAGGTGCTGAATTGACAGCTCTGAAGACAGGAGCCTACTCTCTGTTGGGTGAGCAGGAACTGGACAGAAGCAACACGAACTACTTCTGTTTCTATCCTCAGAAGTGGAGAGTGACCAGGACGGAGCAGGACACACTAGAAAGCCAAGCTGAGGTGCTGCCTCTTCCTCAGCCTCCAGCTCCTCTCCCCAGGGCTCCTGGCAGGGATCTCGCTGACAACGGTCATTAGCAATGCTCATTAGCAACAGGTCAAACTGCTGCAGGGAAGCAGCCCAACGTTCCCCAGCAGGAGAAACAGGAATCCTGGATATTCTCAAGACCAGAACACTTATATTCAGCAAACTAATGACTGCAAACCGGGCTCACATTTCTCACTCCGCGAGGACTCCCTTCCCCATCTTCCCAGATATCCCACTCCAAACACATCCCCTTGTCTCCAGTGCCCACCCAGTCACAGCTAGTGGCATTTTTCAACAGAATTTCGCAATTTCACTCTCAGTTAAGTGAGCTGAAATGTTTATTACAATTAAATTCTTCTTGGGAAGAACGTACGATACGACCAGGGCCATCCTGCATACCGGGTTTTCCTTAAAACTGAATTAATTTTCTCTAACCACCATTTTCTGCTCTGGAGATTTTGGGCAATTCACATCCTGCTATTTAGGCACCTTGGTGGGCCTTGCTCCTGAAGAACTGGGGACTGTAAAGTGTGTCTAGAATTGAGCCATTTTCATTTCAGACAAACAGCGAGCGATGTTTTAAATTCAGTTCAACCATTTTTCTTAACTGAATTCTTGCATCCAAAATTCAGACAAGTGAAATGTCCAAACGGTACCACTCTGATGGGTGCAATGGACTGTGCAACAAAATGAGCAATTACATCCTTTCCTTGAAAAACTAGTTCAAAAAATGCTACCTTCTGCTCCTATCTGAATTCATATAAAATATAAACTTGAGTTAATTCAGATCCCTCCTGTTTAAACTTAGAGGCCCCTTAAGAGCCCGGTGGTCTGCCCAGAGTCATACACATAAAGGAACTATGAATCTTGCTGCTGATTTGAGAAGAACCCAACGGAAAGGTGAATGGACCTAATGGATTCACCTCCTGCAAGAGGAAAAGGCAGCAGTGGCAAAGTGACAATTCTGAGCATGCCTCGGACACAGCGACCCCGAGGTACAGAGAAAGGGAGAAACCAAGAGGGAGACCATAAAAATCAGATTTATAAGCTCTTGCACAGCAGTGGCAACTTAATAAAATGCAAAGAGAAGAGGACAGAGCCTGCTCTCACCTCTGTAGGTTTGCTAATGGTCTTTTTGGTGAGGTTCCTTATCCCTACTCCTACTTTTGCAGTCGTAACATGAAATCGGGTCTCAAAATCGTTTAGTTTGACACTTTCCACACTAAAAGGTGGCAGAGGTCCCCCGGGAGCATACAGTATATATCAAAGGCACACACAGCCATCCCCTCCACTCCCACTTCAACGAGTTAGTACATGCTTGTGAATAGAGCACTGGGAGGAAGTGATGCAGTAATGCAGAGGGAAGAGAGGGAAAAGCATTAAAACTTTTAAGAGTGACAAAGTTTTAGAGATTACTGGAAAGTCAAATGAAATGGCCAAGGAGATCATTATTCAAAAAACAGAGCGTAAGGAGGAGGCAAAAAAAACTTACACACTGATGTCTTCTGGTTATTGTCCTTGCTGGGCATTAGCTTCACCCCTCTGGACTTCAGTTCCATTTGCTTTTTGACTACAGAGACAGATTTAAAAGAAAGCAAAGACAAAACAAAATATTTAGCGAGGCATTAGGGGTTATTTAAAAACAAAATACAGCAACACCTGTAGAGTGACCACACTGCAGGATACCCTGCATCCTCCCCTTACTGCTCGAACAGTAAATCCTGATGCCTCAAAACCATTTGGGCTCCTGACCATTTCCCATGTTAGGTCTGGAGACAGTGGTCTTGGAGACAGTGGTCTTTGGGGATCTGAACCAAGCTGACCCAATTTGGATCTAAAAATGCACACCCCTCCCCATCCTCTAACCCGGCCCTTTTGCTTAACATACTGAAAATGGGAAACAGACAAAAGGGAAGCTCTAAGGAATTTCAGGGATGCTGAGAGGAAATCACTGAGTTAGTTTCACCCCGTTTTACTGACACAGTGATTCCATGAATACACCAGAGTAACTCCATCCTCTGCTACTATGGGAACGCAGCACTCAAATGAACACCCCATAACCTAAAAGCCATAAACGTGAGCTGCATAATTGTAACTCAAGAAGGCAGTAAAAGAGAAGAAAAAGGGCCCTATTAAAACCGTATTATTGTCAAGGAGAAATAAAAACCTACAGCCTACTAACAGCCACGGGCACATCAATTACAAAACCCGCAGGGTGACTCCCGCAGAGGTCCTGGGGTGACCATTCACCTCCCTGCTGAGAACCTCAACACATCAGGGTAGCAACGAGACTTCTCTCCATCCACCAAGAGAGTCCCATCCTCCTTCGCAATGTGAAAATCCCCCTCCTAAATGAGCAGCTATTTGTTTTTATTATCTGGGCTTGGCTGTTACCGAGGTTCTCTCCACACACGAGGGTTTTGCACAAAACCCACACTGTCAAAACCATCTGGATACCGGTGGAGAGAGAGACAGACAACGGCTCCCCGCAGCATCTACACAGATATTTTTGACTAACACGCAGCAGAATTTTTACTGGCATATTTGAAGTTAATGTGGTTAAAAGAACAACTTCACAGCAGAAAGCATCATGTCCAAATCGCTTTACAGAATCCTTTTCCTGATGAGCCAGTCCTTATCTACGGAGAAAACCAGTCCATCTTCCACTTCAAACCACTCTTTTCTTGTTTCTTTATCTTGTCATACTTTCATCCCTAAATTAGCACATTTCTAAGACAAAGCTGTCACGAAAAATTACCGATACATCTAACAAGTTTTTTTTAATCATGTTTTTTGGGCTTTAAAAAGAAAAAATAATCTGTTTATAACATCTGTTTGCAGGAGCTTCAGACAGGGAGATGTCAAGCATGACTCCTTGAAGCTCACCTAAGGTAGCGCTTTCTGAGCTCGCCGCTAGCTTGGAGCTTTCTGTACAGCGCTCGGTGACAGCTGTTTGCTTTCTCTTTAAATAAAGCAGTTATAACTTCAAACTGAGGTCCACATTCGCTTCAGAACACAGGCATGAAGAAAAGCTTATGTTGTTCAGGTCTCTTACTAGCATTAGTATCTTTAATTTGTCGGGGTTTTTTTTGCCTTTTTTCTTTTGTTTGTTGTTTTTTTAAGGGGGGGAATAATTAACGCTGTGCCACTGTCAAAGCAAATCTAACACCCACTTGTTTCTTTTTTTTTTGCTTGAATCCACCTGCAAATGCAGAAGGAGAAAAGCAGCAGGTCTCAGAATGCCCCAAACAGTCACATATTCCTCCAGGTCACCGCTGGTTTCTTGTCTGGCCTCGGGGCTTTTAACAAACATGCTGTATCAAGGGACCAAAGGAAGGACCTGGGGCTATGGAAGCTGAAATTTCCAGGCAAGTCTGGAACCTCTTTCTGCCTCAACTGGAACGGTGACATCTTTGGAAGACAAATGAGAAATGAGGGGCTGTAGGAAAGGCTTCGGGGGCTCCTGACATATCCTCTCGCCCATGCCTAACGACCGATCCTGGCTGTGGCTCAGGGCAGCCCGGATAAAAACCTCCCAGCAAAACACTGCCCAGGGAGCGGGAAGAGTTTAGAGTCCCTGAGAGGCACCACCCAGCCCTGCTGCGGGAAATCAGAGGGGGCACAGCCTGGGCTGCATCCCCAGCAGCGTGGGCAGCAGGTAAAGGGAGAGGATCCTGCCCCTCTGCTCCGGGTCCAGCTCTGGAGTCCTCAGCACAGGAGTGACCCAGACCTGTCTCTGAGGAGACCTTCTGGGGGCCTTTCAGTGCTTCAAGGGGCCTGGAAGAAAGATGGGGACGGACTTTCAAACAGGGCCTGTTGGGACAGGACAAGGGGTGATGGTTTTATGCTAAAAGAGGGAGAGTCAGACTGGAGAGAAGGGAGAGATTTTTGACACTGAGGGTGCTGAGAGCCTGGCCCAGGCTGCCCAGAGAGGTGGTGGCTGCCCCATCCCTGGCACCATTGCAGGGGAGGTTGGCCGGG
>WUAM01000179.1:17622201-17635386 GCA_024336885.1 Actenoides hombroni | reverse complement strand
TGCCCCATCCCTGGCACCATTGCAGGGGAGGTTGGCCGGGGCTCTGAGCACCCTGCTCTAGTTGCAGATGGCCCTGCCCACTGCAGGGGGGTTGGACCAGATGTCCTTGAGAGGTCCCTTCAAACCTAAACCATTCTGTGATCTACTCTGATGTTCTGGGTGAAGCCCCTGGCACTGTTCTGCTCAGAGCAGCAGGAGCAGCCACCAGCTCGGCTGCACCCCCCTCGGTGCCCTCCCAGCGGGGCAGGCTGGACCCTGGCTGGCCTGAGGCTGCCCTGCTCCCGCAGTCACCCGAACTGGTCTGGGCAAGACCTGGCAGAGCTGCCCAAGGGGTTCCCACCCACAGACAGGACAGCCCAGCACCAGGGCTGGGGCTCCCCGGCCTCTTGCTGATGCTGCAGCTCTCCAACTGCCGTCAGCACGAAGCACGGGGGAGGTCCTGTTCTGCTCACCCTCCAGAACGCCGCAGTCAATGATTCTCCCGCACTTTCCAAGCAAGAACAGGGAAAAACCTCGCAGCCACAGCCAACACTCCCTCCCAGTCCATAAAATACAGCCAAGCCCAAGTATTTAAGGCTAGATTTGAGCTACTGCGGGATGTACAATGGCTCATGACTTTGCAGTATCTAATTCATCGCTCTGGAAAGTGCTTTGGGGCACCATCAGTAAGAGAGCAGCTTTATAAAAATAATTTCCATTTTTATATTCTCTGCAGCTTCCCTTGCAAGTTACTTTATATAATTACCAATGAATTCTTCCCCTAGCCACCCGCAGAAAAGCACGGATCTGTTGATTCCCACATGATACAGAAGCCCATGGTCTTACGAGGACAAGCAAAGCTTTGGAGCCGCCGCAGCTCCCACTGACCTCACTGGGCTGCTGAACCCCCCCGAGTGCAGCAGAAGGTGATGGGTACGGGGAGCTCACGGCTCCCACACGTCCGGGCCTCCTGCACAAAGGCAAACTTTGAAAAGGATGCACTAAAATAACAAATGTTCATCCACATCCACTCCTGCCTTCCCCAGCCCAGCTGGCAGGCAGAGCCCCACTCCAGGCTGGTGACTAATGGAGAGCCAAGCTCAGAAACACCCAACCCTAATGAAAACAAGCAGCAGAAACCTGACATTCATTACTAAGGACCAATCCTAAAATGCAGACTAAACTGCATTACCCACGAAGTGCATGCTCCCCTAATTGCATCATGTCTCTTCCAACAATAATTGATACAGAGAGATCACTGAATACTCTCCTCTTAAGCTTTCATTTTGTTTGTGACATGGAGACATAATGATGAAAGTCAAGCTTTACAAATTACTCCATTTAGATTAGAACAAGTCAGAATACAGTATCACTTGCCTTCAAAAAAAAAAAGTAAGAACTGTTCTGCTCTGTGCCCTCAAAAATCTGGCATATAGAAATCTATTTTGTTTAGAAATTTGAATGTGGAACAGTACTACAAAGGACTGTGTCAGGATAATTGGATGAACAGAAATTCCTCTGTTTTCTGGAGGGGTTTGCTGTTCACATGTTATCTGATAGATCTAATGGAATACTCAGTGTCCTGTCAAATTTGAAAGATGACATTACAAAGCTTCTCCAGCACACAGGCAGGCTGGGGTGTTCCTTCTCAACCATTTCATGTTGCTCTAAATGAGAATTTAAGGAGACATTCATTTATTTTTAATTTGGAAAACAGCATTTCAGCTAAAATCTATTCCAAGAACCTCAGTTCCCCGTGCTGGGGGACTGCTGTTAAACGCAGGCTTCCCTGAGTCTCCTGTCCTCCTGCTGGGCTGCTTTAGGATCACCGAGGATGCTACAGCAGGTTGCTGACAGGGATTTTTATTCAAGTTGGAGGCGAAGAGAAACATTCAAATGTAACCACCTTGACTCTCCTCTCCACCAGCCAGCTAAAGCAACGGTGCCTTAAGAATCAGAGCCTGCGACAAGCACCAGAACTTCCCCGTCTCTGGCTCTGGATTGCCCCCAACACTCCTCAGCAGAAGCTGCAAGCCCAAAGGTGTGCTCCAAGGTGAGGATCAGCAGGTCTGCCAGAAATTAAGCACATGTACTCCTAGCTATACGCACACACACATATAGATATATCTCCTTAAAAGCCGTTTGTGTGTGCGCAGCGGATAGCTCAGCGGATGATTAAAGGTGACACGTCTGCTGACAGACTGTGCTGTGCTGCGGGCTGACACTCGCCCACATTCATCTTTCCACCTGAGGATGCAGGACAGACTGGGAAGGGAATGGGGCGGGGAAATCAATAAAAAAATGCAATTATGTGTTAGTAACCATCAGCTAAAAACCAATTTGGGGTTTAACTTATGTAATAAAATACACGAGACGATGGGCTACATCACCCAGACCATTAGTTAGACCTGGTTAGCGTATAATCCCCTCACCTACAGCCCCTCATCGCTACGCTGGCACAGGGGGTACCCAGCTTCTGCTGTCCCAAGGCTCTTCCAGCTCATTTTCCTACCACCTGCATGTACATGGCACCTTTCTGGGCAGGAACAGAGGAGGAGTGGGAGGAATTAAAAAACAGATCGATGCTCTGATTTCTCTCCAGTCCCCTTTATTGGCTTTTACAAGGAGTGGAGGAAAAGTATTTGCAAGAATGCAAGATACAGCTACGTAAAAGGCAAAAGGAAACAGACAAGTATTTTAACTCCCCCTGGAAGGGAATGAATTTACTGTGTTTGACATAAAGAAAACCTGTGAACAGGTTGATGATACCTAACCTTGCTTTTATGTTCATAAAGAGATTGCCAAACTAGGGCATGGATCAGGAAGAGCTGAAATGCAGCATACAGAAGGAGCTCTGCTAAAACCGAGTATCAATGTTAAGCTGGAAGGGAAATTACTTCCTTATAGAATATCAGCAAAGCCAGAGGACATAGAATGTTCATCAATGAGGTATGTAGATGTTTTCAGGAAAGCCAGAGCGTTGGAATCATCCTGACCCTCTCTTCTTTCTCTCGGACAACCCCGGGGCCTGTTTACATCTCTGCTGCTGAAAACCACGTTTCAGTTGCTCTGCTTCATATGGCATTACATACCCCGTTTTGTACGTACTTATTTATTTATCCACATTAAAATATTTATGTTCGAACAAGATCATGTTCCTTTGAAAAGGGTTACACTGGTTTTTTTGAAGTTGCATTGGCATCTTTAATGTTCTACAGACCACTGACGGAAAACAGTCTTGCCTTTATTCCTGTGGGGTTTGTTGGTTTGTTGTTTTTTTCCCTTTGCTTCTTGTTTTGATTCTCAGTGTTAAAAGCTTTCCTAACGACAGAAAGAACCTGACAAACTCTCCAAAAAGCAGCAAATGTGTGAAGAATGAGCGTCAGGTTCCCTTTGCCAGCTAGACAGAGGTCCTGCCTCAATGCCACTTCAAGAGCACATTTTTAAGTTCACGGTTTACATGCTCAACACACAAAAGCAGAGCTTATTATATCTAACAAAACAGTTTCTAAGGCGTGTGCTGGATTAGAATCCCCTGACATTTATCTAATCAGAGGAAATTATAACATTAATCTTTACTTTTCTATTTAGGAAAAAGGGATGATTCAGACAGGTGTTTTAATAGAAAGCAGCAATCATGACAGCAAAGGAAAATGTCATATCAAAAGCTATCAGCTGCGTGCAGTCATTTGTGTTCCACAGGAAAAACAAAGGTGGTTTTTTTTCTGGTAATTTATAAAAGCAAGGAAAGTTAAATAACAATGGTGATTCATAAAGCAAAGTCCATGACAACACTGCTAAGGGCAAAGGGGGACCAAACAGGGCAAGTTTGCAGATTTATCAAAGGAAACTCCTCTCCCTGTCACTTTGGTCCTGCTAGAGCAGGGCTATGGTGGTACTTCTTGAAGTTCTATTTCTTTCTTTTGAGGAAAGCTGCTGAACTACGCTGACTCAACCCCATGGGGAGCAGATGAGGAACTGGATGTCATTCCTGCTCCTTCTTCCCTGCCTCCCTTTCTCTCTCCCTGCTCCTGCCTCCAAAGCCAGCTGCCTGAAGATGGCCCAAAAAGTCCCTGAAAGGCCATGGAGATAATGCTGCAGGTAGAGGACCATCTGCTTCTACAACAAAGGGCACGGCACAAATCAATCTTCCCGCAGCACTCAAGTGTTGGCACTCCCAACAATTGCTCTCCACACACAATGTCTGGATACCCAGCTGGAAAATCAACGTTACCAGGATACAGAAGCATCACGCAAGAAATTAGTTGTAAAGTCCTAGGGAAGAAAAAGTTTGGCTAAACACACGCTGTCAATAGCGAGACCAGCGAGCACTTACCTTGATACTGGGCACTGAAACCCTTCTGCCTGTGGTTGCCATCTGACGTGAAGTGAAGTCGCAGCCAATTTTTACTGCTGATAACTGGGGCAGGCAAGTTCATTCCAGTAAACCTGCAAGAAACCAACCGGGAAGAGCCAAACGTTAGTGTGGCTGTTGAGTTATACCCCAAATAACTGTGCTTCCAGGTAATCCTCCTCCTCGAACACAGGAAGTCCTGAATGAGTACCACAGGCTCGCAGAAAGTGCCCATGCACCCCGTGGTTGTCTCTACACCTGCATTCTCCTGCTTGTCTTCTCATCTGACAGTTACATGTTTGTAGCTATAGAGGTTTCCATTCCTTCCTTCCAGGGAAAGGAGGCAGGGGCTGAGCTGGGTACTCAATGCCTGTAGTACCAGACAAATGCAATGGGTCCAGCTAGACAGCCTACAAGCTCAAGTCTTCTCCTTCACCACAAGGAATGAGTGCAAAGTACAGAAGAGCTCTGAAGGAGAGGAGCTCTACATGTTTCCCCGGTGTACCAGAGCCTCGTATCTCTATCACCTTTGGTATCTTATTGTATCACCCAGAAATGACATCAAAACATCTCAGGGGACAAGCTACACCTAAGGACTGCAAAAAGAGTTTAACTTGCAAGCTTATTCAGTGCCTGTCTTCATATTTGGTTAAACCCACTGAAGAAAAAAAAGGAAGTGTGTTTATTTTAACTGAAGAAGAGAAAGGACTGCAAGAACCACTTTTTTTTTACTGGAAATAGCCAGCAAGAAGCAATGATTTATGATCTATCCCAACCTGGAGAAGATTACAGCCATCAAACATGAGGTGGAAAGCTCAACAGCCCAGTAATAGTCCTTCAGCAACTGTTCCCTTCATACCTCTTTATTTTTTTTCTTTTTTTCTTTTTTTTTTTTTTTTAAATATTTCCTTTATTAAATTCCAGACCATAATTCCTGGCCGAGTTGTCACACGCCAAGTCTGAGTCTGGAACAATGTTTACCCAAGTCACGGCGCTCCTGAATTGCGGTATATAATGGTGACATAAACCACGGTAAGGGGAACAACACTGCCATGACAAAAGCTATTATGGAATCCTATTATTGTTAATGAAAGCCCATTTAATTTTTTTAATCATAGACTGTCACTTGTTGAAAAATTATTGCCATTCCAGTACCTTTGGGTTTTTAGATGACGGTAACAGGACCCTGGGAATCTATTCCACTCAAAAGGACACTTCAGATTTTATTACTACCCATTTCCAACTGCTGAACTGATAGCCCAGAAAATATTTTAAGAAGTCCTTCATTGAACTAACACCTCCAAAGGTGAACTTGCCTTTTGCTAAGGCAAACAGCAGGGAGCCAGGATGGCTCTTGGCAGTGCGTTTGTTAACGGCAGATGAACTGCGGCGTAATCCTGCTGCCCTCGTTAAGGGAACGAGCAGCGACGATTATGCTGCATAACTAATGCATCTCTGCCACCTACAGCACAGACTTTAAACCTTCTATTATCTTCTGCCTGGATTCTGCATAATTATGAAGCAAGACTGAAAACATTCTTCGCGCTATGAAATTCTTCAAGATTGTTCCCGATCATTTCGCTATCGATTGTTTTCATCTCAATTTTGCAGACCCTTTTGAAACACAAGGTAGTATAAAAATGGATTCTAGATGGCACCCTGCCATCCTTGGATAACTCAAAGACAGCTGAACCAATTTAATTTGAAACTTTTTCAAATAACTAAGTTCAAACAAACATATTTTGGGCTGAGATCAAACATGGGATGCCTAAAACCACTTCTCAGAAAGTTACTATGGCCGGTTGTTATGACAACACGTTTGAACTTAACGCTCTTACCCCCAAAGGCTATTTTATTATTCATTCTGAATCAATAGTCAAACTTCTCATAAATAATCTTTAGGCGTGGAGAGTCAAACGATACTTTCATAACTGCGGAGAGCCAAGTAATTCAATTGCCTGGTATAAAAACTAGAGAACAATAAAGTTAACCTGCCTGAGTGAGGCAGAATTTCACTCTTCTCTCTCCCTGGTTTTTTGGTGGTGTTTTGTTTTGTTTTTTAAATATGCACAATCTCTTGAGAAATAGATTCAGTAGCCTGCAGGCTAGTAATCCATTTATACATACACTCTGGTTCAGGTACACAAATAGTCCACTATTGACTCCCAAAGATCCTGCATACACAAAGTGCTAGAATTCCACCAGCTGAGTGAATTAACACTTGGAAAATCAATTAGAAAGAAATAATGGCTTGTACTTCTTGCTACCTTTGCAATAGCATAAATAATTGCTGAAGGCAAAAGGAGGAGTGGAGAAAAATAATCAATCATAACCACAGTGCTCTGCACCCACTTTGCACTGCTATAAGAAAATACAAAAGATTTAGAGTGAAGAAAAACGATTCCCTGAATTTCCTGCATGGAAATTTTCATCCGCACTGTACATCAGTTGCTTGAGACACTGGCAGCTTTGTGAACAGCCAGGCAGTCACAGGCAGCCCCGCGTTTCCACACGCACCTCTGCTCAAACCCTCAGCACACAAGACGACTGGATTCTCCAGGGCTCTAGTTTAACAGTCTCCCTTCTTCCCTTTTATTACCAAAGTTAAGCAGCTGGTTGTTAACAACGTCAGGTTGCTGGTTGCAGTGCTTGGAGCCAGTTCAAATCCCAGGTCCTGCTGGGTCCAGCATCCAGCTCAGGTTTTGCACTGAAGGAGCAACCAAGAGATACCAAGAGCGAAGGCAAAGAGGAGGGAGCTGCCTCCTCTTCCTCCCACCCCGCGCTGAACCCCAACATCCCAGCAGCAGAGCAGCTCTGCTGAGTGTCAGGAATCCCAGGGAGGTCACAGGGACAAGCACATGGAAACGCATCACGCAACCTGGGGAAGCAAGGGGTTGGGACTTGGTTTAGAGGTGTCTTTTTTGTTTTGGTTGGGGTTTTTTTGGTTATTGTTGTTGGTTTCTGGTTTTGTCTGGATTTTTTTGTTTGTTTGTTTTTTGTGGTTTGGTTTTGGTTTTAAATTGATTCCAGTTGAGAGATCATGACCAGTTCAGGCAAATAAAGGCCTTTCTGATTAGCTTAATTGCTCACAGGCTCTAGATCTGCACTGAACCCTGAGCCCTCTCATAGACCCCAAGGAGGGAAATCTCTATACAGTGGATAAAGGAACACGAAACCTGTGAACACTACTGCTCCTCCCAGCCCCACAGCACCCACATGTGCAGCACCCAATGGAGAAAAAACCCACTGCCCCTTCTGCAGTGCTGAAGGTGGGAACATACCAGAAAGCACACACTGGAACCCCAAAGGCTGCAACCTCTCCTGTTCCTCAGGGTTCAGCCAGCTCACACAAGCAGAAAACAAGCATCCTGGCCTTCCAACTGACCTTGCCCAGCTGGCAGCACCGGGTCTGGAGGTGGACGGTTGCAGGATGAAGGGTTCCATCCCAGCAGAATGCAAACTGCCCAGCAGCACCCTGGGTGTGCCAAGGGCAGGAATCTTCTCACAGGGAAGAAATAACACGGCCTTTAATGGAGAATATCGTGCTCACCGGCAGTTAAACTACTAGTTTTTCACCCTAAGGCTCCCACAGGTTTAAAATAATCATTATGACATGTTAATGGTTAATTGATAATGGAATATTTAATTACATATACACAGAGTTGAACCAAAGCAGCTGCTCGGTCTCTGAATGCAAACGCCTCGGCCGCTGCTGCTGAACCTCCAACGAAAGGGGAAGGATGCTCAGCAGGCAAGAGTCAACGGCAACCACAAACCCCAAAGAAACACCCCAAGCCTGCAGCAGGAGCTCCCTTGGAGTGGCAAGAGCGTGGGCTCCTATGGAGGATGCTGCCTGCTCGGGCACGCGCCCGCTGCACCGACAGCTCCTCAAGGTCACGTCATTTTCCTTTATAAACCCCAGCCCTGCCTTGTTGTCCTCCAGAAAAAAAAGGAGGAGCTGCATCCCAGAGACTTCGGAATGCACAGAGCTCATTAACAGAAGCTGAAGCTCCTTTCCCCAGCACACTTTTGTACTACATTATGTGCTCTGAATTTTCAGCACCTACCCTTAGCCCAATAAGTGATTGGATTTCTAATAGTCCAGTGAGTCATGTAAATAAAAGCCCTTCAATTCTGGACCTCTGCCAGGGTATTTTTCACTGTTCCTTTTTCTTTTTTTTTTTTTTTTTTAACTAAGTCTACCAGCAATCTGCAAAGCCTTGCAAGCCCCGTGTGTCCGTTCCTCCCTCCTCCCCCTTCTTGCTGCCACCACCACAAGATATGAATCACTTGATTAAATATTCAGCTTCCTGAATGTGGCACCATGTTAACTGAAATCTAAGGCTTTGGGATGACTAAGTAGCAATGTAAGAACTGGGTTTTAAGTAAAATCAATAATCATTACTCACTGATGGGAATTCAGGCCCCATTTTATATTAAGCATTTTTTTAATCCTGAAGTCACTTGCAGAAAGATGAGCTGAGCTTCCACCCACAAATCTCATTTCCACAGCTTTGTCTTTTTGAGTCTGCGGGTGACCAGAGGGGATGTTGAGGCTGGCAAGGTTGCTGAGAAACAGGCTCTTTCTCTCCTCTGTCCCCCTGACCTGGTAACCGAGAATTGCAAGAGCAGCCTGTCTCAGAAGGTTATTTCACCCGTGTCTTCAGTCTAGTCCCCCAGGGACCATGGTTTTTGACACGGTGGCTTGTGCTCTACCCCCCGTAACTCTTCGAAAGCAGAAGTTACCCTCTGAACCACAATGAACACTTTACCCGAGGAAGAATCTGTTTAAAAGCAGCCAAACAGCTCAGGCCCTGCAAGATAGTGAGGGAATTTGATAAAGTTTCAAGTACCTTCAACACTGATGTCAAGCAACCAGCACTCAGAAAATACAGGAACTCTTCTAATTGCCTCAAGAGCATTTAACAGCCTCAGAAAAGCTCAGTGGTGAGGATTTAAAAATATTATGTTTCTTGATGTCTAAGCCTGACTTATCTTCTGCAATTTAAGCTCATCCTCTGCACAGCAGATGGAGACCAGATCTTGGCTTTTTCCATCGTGGTCCTTTGTGATACAGAGACAGCAGAAGCCACATGTGCAGCACAGGAGGGGAGCTCTGAGGACAGCAGGGTCCTGGCTTCCCGGGGCCCTCTCCCCAGGTAAATGCTCCAGAACAAGGGGCAGACTGAGCTTCTGACCCACACAAACTGAAGGCTTTCAATGGGAGCAACCAGTTGAACATAAGCTCTTCTCTGAGTGAAAAGAAAACAAACCAACTGCTCTAGGGGCAGCTGGGTCATGGTGAAGTTGAATGAGTCAAGGGAACTGTTTGTTTATATATGTTTGTGATCAGGATCAAGTCTGAGCTCGTTGTTATATCAACACAGAAGATAGGTTAGGAGAGACCCAACATACACCGAAAACAAGAATTCACCTGAGTTTTGAAAGAGCTGGAAAGAAATCCCAGCATGTCAGGTGCCTTTCCCTATTTCCACACAGATTGATCTGGTGCATTATGTGGAGGTTTCCCTCCTCTGTACCAGGTACTAGATTTATTTCACGTTGCTACCACCTTAAATTGCAGGAAAAGAACCCAACCCCCCCCGGCCGCCCCCCATTTCTTCCCCGGTGAATCCCAACACACCCCCCCCTCCACGCCCTTCCCCCCTTCTCCCAGCTCTCCAGCCTGTCCAGATCTCGTTGGATAGCAGCACAGCCTTCTGGTGTGTCAGCCACCACTCCCAATTTCGTATCATCAGCAAACTTGCTGAGGGTACACTCTATCCCTTCGTCCAGGTTGTTGATTAAGATATTGTACAAAGCTCAACCCAGTACTCATCCCTGGGGAACACCACTGGCCACAGGCCTCCAGCTTGACTCTGCACCGCTGATCACAACCCCCTGAACTCTGTTGTTGAGACAGTTTTCGATCTACCTGGTTTGACATCAAGTTAGGTGGGAGTATTGATCTGCTTGAAGGTAGAAGGCTCTGTAGAGGGGTCTGGCCAGGCTGGATTGATGGGCTGAGGCCAATGGTCTGAGGTACAAAAAGGCCAAGTGCCGAGTCCTGCACTTGGGTCACAACAACCCCCTGCAATGCTAGTCTTGGGCTAGAGCAGCTGGAAACTGCCTGCCAGAAAAGGACCTGGAGGTGCTCAGCTGGCTGCTGATGAGCCAGTGTGTGCCCAGGTGGCCAAGAAAGCCACCAGCATCCTGGCTTGGATCAGCACTGGTGTGTCCAGCAGGACTAGGGCAAGGATCATCCCCCTTGACTGGGCACTGGTGAGGCCACCCCTCAAATCCTGGGTTCGGTTTTGGGCCCCTCACTCCAAGAAACATTATGGGGCTGGAATGTGTCCAGAGAAGGGCAATGAAGCTGGTGAAGGTTCTAGATAATTAGTTCTATGAGGAGCAGCTGAGAGACCTGAGGTTGTTCTTCCTGGAGAAAAGGAGGCTCAGGGGAGACCTTCTTGCTCTTGACAGCTCTGTGACGGGAGGTTGGAGCCAGGCAGGGTTCACCTCTTCTCCTGACAAACAAGCAACAGGACAAGAGGAAATGGCCTCAAGTTGGACCAAGGGAGGTTTAGGTTGGATGTGAGGAACAATTTCTTCCCCTTGAGGGAAAGAAAGGCCTGGCCCAGATTGCTCAGGGCAGTGCTGGAGTACCCATCGCTGGAGGGCTTGCAAAGCGGTGGAGATGTGGTGCTGAGGGACATGGTTTAGTGGTGACCTGACAGTGCTGGATTAACAATTAGACTCAAGTATCTGAAAGGTCTCTTCCAACCTAAATGATTCCATCATTCTGATTCTCACCATCTTCCTTCCTTTGATCCCCACATTTATCTACCTCCCTTACAAGTATCGAGACTGAAGAGAAGTCCTTTTGAGCGCTGCTGCTTCCCTCATTTGCAGATCTGGAAGAGGGATTCCTGACAGACTAATGAGACAAATAAGAAGAGGAATCCCATTAAGGTTTTGCTCTGATAGCTCAGCCAATCCATTCCCTTGGGCCCTGCCTGGTTACTCATTGTCTGTCTCAGGGTCACAAAGAGGCGGAAGTGGTGCCTGTTCAACTGGCCTTGCTTTGGCTTCTCTGTTTCTCTGTGCAGACCTGCCTCAGGTCTGCCCAAATAAAGCTGGATGTTGTGTCTTGGTCTTGTGGGTTTCATGGAAAGATGACTGTTTCCATGCTCCCTCTGACTCTGCGTGTGTGCTGCTGCTCCATCCCACCTGTAATCCCACCATGGCTCCATCACACCTGGTTCTTATTTGTGGCTGAAAGAGACTGGAGAAGACATGGATGCCAGCAGAGGAAAAGTGAGAAGAAAGAAAGTGGAAAGAGAGTCCCCAAAGCAGAGCAGGTCCTTTGGTGAGTTATCTACCCAGCAGCACCTGGCTGTGAGCATGGCCTTCAAACAGCAAGCAGGAAAAAAACCACTGGGTGGCAACACAGCCTCTTTGATCTGTTCACTGCCCTTCTGCCCTCTGTGGCCGTTTGCCTCCAGGTCCTGCCCACAACACCCCCCCTGGAGAACATCACTGCTTCAGGCTCAGTGAGCACAGGTTTGGGTACTGCAGAGCCACTCTGGTCACAACTGCAGTCGGCAAGCAAGGATGTGCCAGCCAAAGGAGCTGAGCACAACCAGGCAGTGCCAACCTTCCTGCCCAGAGCCCATGGAAACACAGACACCTCTGTTGCATTAGAAGGTAAACTAGTTTGTCAGAAAATAACCCCCCTTGTGTTTTGTCTTGTCCTCAGATATCAGAGGGGTGGCTGAGGTTAGATTCTGAGCCATATCCCACACAGCTCTATTAGTTCCACCGATGTGCAGAAAACAGACTCCACAACCCAGAAGGCTGTGAGGCAGGTCTGTTTATTCAGTGCTGGGCAGCACGGGGGGTTGTCCCTCCACAAACGTGCATGCGCCCTGTGGCAGTTCCCCCTTGTGTTTACGAACCAAAGTGTTACACAGTCATTGCGTTTCGCAATCCGCTTATACATATGCATTACCTATCCTGCTTCATATTAAAATTAGCTATTTACATCATCTCCTTCTCCTCGAGTCTGCGCAATGCCTCCTGGAGGTGGTCGTGAGGATGAAGGTTGCCTGCTCCTCTTCGTCACCGCT
The DNA here is from genome assembly GCA_024336885.1 of Actenoides hombroni. Classification (NCBI taxonomy): domain Eukaryota; kingdom Metazoa; phylum Chordata; class Aves; order Coraciiformes; family Alcedinidae; genus Actenoides; species Actenoides hombroni. The sequence continues at coordinate 17,622,924 of WUAM01000179.1, read as the reverse complement.
GGTAACCTTTTGTCTTTGCGCATCCTCAGTAGTTTGTTGGCCTCTATCCAGACTGCAGGGCTAGTTTAAACCAGTCCTCTGTAGCTAGTTTCTGATCTTCAAGGAAACTGAGGAAGTTCTTGGTCTGCTTGATTCAATTTACACAATAAGCACTATTCTTTCACGGGCCTGTCTTGCAACTATGTATTTATCTCGGTGATTAGTATAGGCCTCTATATCAATCCCCCGTTTTCTATAAGGTTAGTAAATTCCTTTACTAATACATTGATTCTTTGTCTAACATCTTGGCGAAATATTTGTTTGATTCGAGTTTATACCGAAGCTGATATTTCTTCCAGTTAGTATAAGCAACCCCAGTGCCTTGACAACACCAAAGGAAACATTTAAGCAAAACACAAATTAGTATTCCTAATGCTATTAATGTAACAGTCAAGACAAAGAACTGTTTTAGCCAGGCGAAGTTTGGCAAACAAGAAGTGAGTTTTTCCCAAATCTCTGAGAATCCCCAGGCAGTGCCATCCTGAGATACCTTCTGTAAGATTTTAACTTTCTCCCAGATCTTTTCCAAATCTGTTTTGATCCTCCTGTCTTGATTTACATGTGAACAACAGGTCTGATTGATGACTGTACATACACCCCCATCTTTGGCAGTGAGCAGGTCTAATGCCAGATGGTTCTACAACACTACCTTGCTTAATGAATTTACTTCCATTTGGAGGGCTT
>WUAM01000179.1:17607124-17617653 GCA_024336885.1 Actenoides hombroni | reverse complement strand
GCATGAGAACAGTTCCACACATTTCCAACCAAAGAAAACTTCAGAACAATCCACTTCCCAGATCAGCAGTTGCTGAGTAACGGTCTCCTCCGTAACACAAGCAAAAGTAAAGGTTAGCGTTAAGAAATTGTCTTAGGAAAGAAATTTCGGTTGGAGCTGAGTGCCCCATCGCGAGCAAGGCTGATTTCTAGAGAATGCATTTTAGGCGAACAGAAGCTTAACTTACAGTGGTCTCTTTGTGTTGTGCACTTCCGTTGGGTTCTTCGTGGCTCAAAGGGGCAGCAAAGTCCACCTATTTGCATAAGGAGCATGAAAATAAGCATGACCAACACGTCTCTTTAATCACAAGCTTTATGCTACTGTTCCTCAAAACTCCACAAACTATCACTCCAGTTGGATCAAGAAAGAACTGGGGTCTGCTTGTTAAACATTTTAACTTGGAACTAAAAAAGACTAAGCCTCCCGGGAATGAGTCTTAGCATGGAGTTGAAACAGTGCAGTAAAACCACACAATATCCACAGTATCCCTGGCCTTGGAATCAAGGCCAGGCTGTTAAATAAAACTCGTATTGTAACCCGCGCTGAATCCAAACATTAAAATTCTAGACCCTACTGTTGCCCGACGGTACACAAAGTGCGGCTCAAGACCCCAGCCGTGGTTACAGAAGTCCACGGGGTACTCTCTAGTGAGTCACCTTCCCTATCCCGTCTGACTGGACCTTTCCTGCCGCGTCACAGGTTCTTGGTATACAGCACCAGTTCTGAACGAGATGCCCTCTCCTGGTGGGAGGACACAGTAGGAGCAGACATTTCACATCAGCTTTCACTTACGTTGCTGTTGCAGTCTATGGTGGACACGGCCTGATCCGGTTTGGTCTCCAGTATCAGAAGCTCATAGATCTGGAACAGAGATGAATATTTTAAAATCGCACAGGAACGAGCTGCACTCACAGATAAGAAAAGCATCACGAAACCTTTCCCGTCAGACAGCTCCAAGAAAACTGATATAAGTGCTCCTTATGTTGAGGGCTGGATACTGCAGGGTCTCCCCGGAACATGAGAGCAAAGACTCTTGAACCTAGATAGAAGACTGCTTTATGCTGGAGCTAGAGAACCTGCCTTTTGCTGCACCTTGCTGCCCTCTTACTGTCCTTTAATCTGCATTTTTGAAAGCAAATTATGAACTTAGGATAAAATCTAAACTTGTAAGAACAGCAGCAGCACGACAGTTTATTTTCTCATGAGTCAAAAGACTCTCTAAAGAGCAGCTCTGGACAAGACTTGGCTGAGCCCTTTTCTCCAATGGGAAAATCGGTAGACTGAGAAATCTGCCTGCCGGAATTACTTGTCCACAGTACTGCACAGCTCTGCCTTGACCGTTTGAGCAGCAGCATCCAACAGCTGAGCTTAGTGGACAACCCCACGCAGTCAACTGTGCACGTGTTGCCAAAATCACTCTTCCAGAAAATCTGCTCCCAAGCTGCAGTCAAAGTACTGACACAGCCACAACCTACTGAGATACATCCTACTTTTTTACACTGGGCAGAACTTATTTCCTCAGGCTACTAGATCTGGTGTCCCTGAAGACTGAGTAGCACCGGTATTGGGTGGAGAACTACAGGAAAAAAGAGAACCAAGAGAAGTGGCTGTTAATAGCGGGCTGCAGCACACCGAGCTGTTACGGCACCCGCTGCCACCTCCTACAGTTCAGCTGAAACTATGCTTTGGAGCTGACCGGTGGATTTCTCTGTCAACGGAGGCACCTGTCTCTCTTTTTCCATACAGCTGACGCTGCTCAGGGAAAGATTTGTGTGTCTAGCACTGAAGGGGGGAGGCAGGAAATGGAAGTGGCGCATTTCCAGATGGCCCTTTTTAGTCAGTCTCGGCAGCCCGACGGCCTCCCGAGCATGGCCAGCACCTTGCAGAGGAGATGCCGACACCTGCTGTGGCTCGGCACGGCCCCCGGCTGCTCCCTGCACCTCCCCATGGCGGCAGCGCTCAAGCTCCCCTCAGGAACCGGCGGGTGCGGGCCTGGCCCAGCCTCTCGCCGGACGGGGCTCTGGTTGCCGCCGCGGGCCCCACGCCACGGCCCGTCCTAGCGCGGTGCACGGCGACCGCCTCCTGGGCGGGCATTTCGTGTGAGGATGGAAGGCAGGATCTCCCACCTGTGGCTCCTGCGACTGCCGTCGAAGTCTTCTCCGCTTGCTCGGCCCTCGTCTGGCCACCGAGGGCCCTTCTCTGGCTACCAAGGGCCCTTCATGCACCCTCTGCCTCGTCATCAGACGCCCTGAAATGGCAAAGCAGACAGTTGGTTCACCTGCGACCAAGGTGGCAGACAGGGCAGCAGAAGCCAGCACGGTGCTTCCAGCTGAGATACTACTGCAGCTGCCCAGCTGCACGTATTGTGGCTCCCTTGTCCCAGTCCCGTTGATAAAGACTGGGAAGGGGTTGGGCAGTTTGTCTGACCCGCTCTGCGATGGAAGGACCCCGCCTCGTCCACTGGCCCCAGCTGCTGCGGGGGACCCGTGCGCTCACATTTCTTCTTGGGGACCTGATGCTTCCTCTTGGGCGGGGGAGGTGCACAGGATGGTGCTGCCTGCTCCTCCTTCTGCCTGCTCCTGCCTGCTGCAGGAGACTGGGCAAGGGGGGACCCTGACCTCTTGCGGCGCCCAGACCTGAGCTCCATCACCTCCAACAGCTACAGTGCAGCAGATGGCTGGATGTGGGGACGTAGGTGAGGTCGAAGACCTGCCTGATCCACCAGCATCCGTGGCCAGCGTGCCATACAGCTGGGAGTGGTTGCTCAGGGGCATTTATATAGCCCGGCATTTGTGACATCACCACACGCTAGTGACACCACAATCAGGGTCTTGCGTGGGCGGTGCCGCATCACTAACACCCTGGGCTGTCACAAACACCTCAGGCCCCTAGAGGACAATCCACCCACTGTGGGGCTGGATGAGATCTGGGTGATGAAATTCTCCCATTAGCAGAAGGGTGACAGGAAGGAGTCTCCGAGGCCCTTGTGTGACTCGAGCTGGTGCCAGAGAATGGATGAAATGCCAAAATCTCCATGCCAGCAGGGCAAGAGATCTAACACTTCTGTCTATGGAAAAAGAAGGAATGCCTTTAAAGGCGATAGGTGAAGTGTGTTCACCTGAGAAAATCATTTATTTTTGAAATGAAAAAGGAAAAAGCAGGATCTGGGGATGAATTCATTCCTCTAAAGAAGGGAAATACACATGAAGAAAGGAAACCACAGTATGGTTCTGTGTTGTCGTAGTTGTTTTCACTGTTTTATATTTCATTTGCTTGCCTCTAGAATTAAATATTGTTAAAGATCTCTACTTAACACCTGTGGGCCTATTTGGGCCCATACAAGTGTACTTTTTGTTTGTGTGTTTTTTCTGGGTATTGGTCTTTGGTGGTTTGGTTTTGGTTTTTTGTTTGTTTGTTTCAAAGATGCCCTTGACGACTTATCTGATGTTTATAAATTGGACATAAATTGACTATTAATTTGAAGGTTATAAAATGGGACAACTCTACTGCAGTGCTTAGGGGAATGTGTTTTTAATACAGAAGAAGAGAAATATTCCTGGAGTGTTACAGTGCCACTTCTGTGGGTAATTCCCTAACACCAAGAGATTCATTCACAATTCCTGTACAATTGTACTGTGAGCACGGTCAATCCACCCTGTTGTGGGAATCACAGAATTGTCTTTGATCTGTGTCAGTGCACACCATATGATACCGCAGGCAATTCGCATTTGCCTGTGAAAACACCTTATGCCTGTTTCCTGTATTCTGTTTCTTCTGATTACGCTCATGGTTTGGGTGTGTGTGTGTGTCCCCCCCCCCCCCCAGATTTTTGTTTCTTTTTGCAAATGACAAATACCTGGTGAAATGCTCCAGTGCAATAAGGTGAATACTGTAGATTCCATATGTGAATGCACAGAATGAATATGGATGAAGGGTGTGTTGGCTCTGCTTCCTCCACATTTGTCCTTCACCCATGTTGACTATGTTCCTTTTGTCAACAGTTTAGGAAGAGTACTGGCAAGGTGAGCAGGGGCTGGAGGTGGACAAGAAAAATTAAGAAGTAGAAAAATGCTGCTGAAGTTGAAGGAGTCTGGATTGCAGAGAGGTGAGGTGGAATAAGATTGAGTTAGACAACTCTACACTGGAAAAAGTGCGGTAACAGGGGTTCTTGAATCTAACAGACAAGGATAACCAGCAGTGTGTGGTGGAAAAGAGATGTATTTGAACCCCTAGAAAGGGTTTATGTCTTATCAGGGAGGGTGATTGACACTGAAGCTATCTAAAATTCTCTGCTGATGAGTAGCTTAGATACTCATAATTCAGTTTCAAGAACACAATCACGTTTAAACTCTCTTGTGGCCTGTCCTGTAGAAAAGGCCGAAATAAATCAAAGGATTCTTCTAAGGTAGTATGTGCAGAAAACATCTAAGCTAATGTACAGAACAAAGCTGCTCTTTCAGAAGCAGTTTAGCTGATCTTGCTTCTTGGATAATCTTACTTTTCCATCAGTCGGAGTGTTACTGCTGGGGGACTGTACTTATTCTGACCACTTACATTTGTTTTGTAGCTTTGGTGAAGATCTTCAAGACTTGGGAACTGCCTACAGGAGGATTTGTTATTGAAGAATGAACGTTTCCGTGCTGCCTCTTCCACTGCTTTGAAGTAACATACAAGGTGTTTCTGCTTTTAATTTTTAAAGAGAAAATTTTTAGTGAAGGAAGCATGATGGAATTAATGAGCGAAGACAAGTGCAGTGTGGTTTCCTTTCAATGTTTTGCTACACAAGTTTCCATTACATTCTAAATGAGTTTAACTAGAACTGCATTCCAAGACAATTTCTTCCCTAGGCTCACTTGAGCATCTGCCTTTCATACAGTCTTGCTCACCGCAGAGCTTCTGACCCTTCCCAGAAATGTAGTTGTCGTGTTTGTAGCTTGACCGTTGAAGTCATAGTTCAGAAGGGGGTAGTTGTTGACTGGTAGGTTTAAAGCAAGACAACAAATAAGGGGTATTTCATTGTCCATATATGAGTTTGAAACTAGTCCTAGGGGACAGCAGAGATTTTTCACTTGTTCAACTCTTCTAAACACCTGAGCAACGTGAGGAGCACTGACAAGCTTTATGGACTAGTGAGGAGCCTAAGAAAAAGGGCTGTTATTTTGTCTGACCACTTCATAATGTTGTAACTGTCCTTTTCATATCATATTAGTCTGGCTTTACTACTCTAGTGCATCGTGTTTATGGGGACACCATAAAACTTGGAGGCAGTGGCAGTGTCTGTATCTTCCCCCATTCATCACCGGGGGCTGATTTTCCTTATTCCTTCCAGTGTTGTAATTTGTTGAACAAGAAGTTCTTTTATTATTATTATTTTAATGTCTTGATAGGCCAAGAGGAAATGGTCTCAGGTTGGGCTAGGGAATGTTTAGATTGGCTATTAGGAACAGGAACAGGCTTCCTGGGGTGGTGGTGGTGGAGTCCTCATCCCTGAAGGGCTTTAAAAGCTGTGGAGATGTGGTGCTGAGGGACATGGGTTAGTGGTGACCCGGCAGTGCTGGAGGAATGGTTGGACTCAATCATAAAGGTCACTTCCAACTGAAACGTTTCTGTGATTCCATGTTACTTGAACAGAGATAGGGTTTAGCAAAAAGTACAGACCTAACCTTTATGAAATAGATTGTTATGCTCTGGGCCCAACTTCTTTCTAAGGAGATATTTGTCTGGCAGTTTCCTTCACGATTGACTGACTGTTCCTCCGAAGGTGAAAGTCTTGTAATGGTCAGAGTTCAGGCGGAGACGTGAATCAAAGTCCTACTTTTCTGGTGAACTTTCCCATCACCAGGTGCGTCCCTCAGCCAAGGCCACTGGAGTGGTCTGCGTGACAGGGCTTCCTTGCACATACAGACAGCAAGAAGGATGCTACAGCCAGCTCTCGGGTCTGTGTGGGCTTCCCTCCCAGTGGTAGCAACTGTTGAATTATGCAGTGCTTCATCCTGCATCAGCAGAAGTGTTGATCTGCACGTAGCTAAGCTGTTCTTCTGTCGTTTTGGGCAGAAAAAGGAAATTCAAGTCTTCCACAACCAGCCTAAGTGTGCTAGCTACTGACTGGGAGGGTGAAGGTGTGTGCTGCTTTCTCTCTGGTTTTGTTCTCCCCAGCCAAAGTCTTGAACCAAGTTTAACACAGATTTCTGCAGACTCGCTTTGATCTAATCTATAGGATGTAAGGCCATGCAGAATAGCCTGCGTGAGACAGAAGGGACTGTGGTGCTCTAGGTCAGGAAATCCAAAATTAAGGTTGGTAACAAAAATGCCATCTCTGTTTGATGCTGTTTTCTTAGAGCTTTGCCAGTTAGTAAATTCCTGAGTTGCTATTAACGACTAACAAAACAAAAAAAAAGAACTGGCTTATGTCATTTTACAATTCTCAAGCTAGAGAACAGCTTAATTTTGAGCTCTGTTGCTGATCCTCTGTTCTTGTTTTCAGTCTGCATGAGGCATCTGAAAAGCTACTGGGTTGCTCTCTGGGGACTGGCTGCACTCCTCTATTGCATGGGAAAATTCGACATCACCGATAATAAATAAAATCTGGATAGTATGAAGCTCAGTAACAGCATGAAGAGAGAGCAAGAGCATCTGCACTGTACTTCTCAGTATGCTGGGTTTCTGGTGGGCTCATTGTCTCAGGCACAGTGTCGCCCTTTGCCAGCCCAGCAAACAGTATTTGTGCCTATAGATAAGATTCACTATTCAAGGGGATGTGGTCATTTGCTTTTATGTATGAACATGTACTTTCTGTTTCTCAAAACATTCCCAAATGTTTCGAGGTTTGTAGGGGAGCTTCATGTCTTTTCTTCCCAAATGGTTAGTAGCTTTGTGCTGTATCCCCAGGAAAAAGCTACGTAAAAAAAAATAATCAATTGTTTTGGATTATTACAATCATTTCTTGGATTTGTGATTAACAGTAAAATGAGATATGTGTACCTAAAACAAACAAACAAACAAAAGTAAAAACAAAAAAAGTAGGAGGTAGTGTACCTTAGGAGAAAAACATACTCGTTTAATTAAAAGTGTGTCTTACATCTAAGAGCTTGTCAGGGACTAGAAGATGACTTTGGGTCTGGAAGATGCAGTTGGCAGCATAGTTTGGCATTCATAAATCTGCTGCTTCTGTATTGGAAGTATTTTTGGAAGTATGTTAAAGGGTTTTGTTTCCTATGTCTGATTTTAATAGGCATAGCGACTCTCTGGAGTTTTCTAAGTAACGTTTTGATGAAGACTGCTGTGACTGTCTTTTGTGCTGTTGTTTTGACATCAGTGGGAAGCTACACCTTAGTACAGCTTCCTGTATATTGTTTTCTTTTCTTTTGTGCTCTAAATCTTCCCTATAGTTCTTTCGCTATATGCACAACTGACAAGCTTTTTGAAAAGCTACAGGTCCTTATTTATATCAGTGGCAGCTTTAAAGAATTTCCAAGTTTTAAAAAAATAAATAAATGTGGAAATCATATTCTCTTTTGTTTGATTTTTGTGTTTCTCCAGTTGTGTCACCTGCTGAGGAAGTGTATGTGATTGCAGGGAGGGAACACTCGCTCCCTACTGTGCCTCAAGGTGTGCAGCTCTTCCTTACCATCAGGACTACTTTCCAGTATAGTTAGTTTGTAGCCTTCAACCCTGAATGATGAAGGACTGCGTAAAAGTGATTGGGAAAGGAAAGTTTTCAACACTGAAGAGATGGCATGACCTCTAAGTCCCAGGGGAAAGGTTTCACTGTGGTGCCTCATGAAGGAGTAGGTTACTAGAGGGAAGTATCCCTTGGAGTTGCATCTCCTGCCTACATGTGTGGAGTCTCGGTAGCACTGCTGGAGAGGAAAACTGTGTTGGGACCTGTCTGTTGTTGACTCCTGTTGTTGACTCCTGTTGTTGACACAGGACTGTCTTAGCAGAAAACCTCCTTCCCTTGTAAATGAAAGAAACTATTTTTAGGGACTTGTAGTATTGGTTTAGCTGTGGAAGGTAAGTCAAGCTCAGGAAGAGAAATATCTTCTGGTCTCCTAACATCCATTTCCTTTTTTTGTTTGTTTGTTTGTTTGTTTTTTCCCCAAAGGCAGTGAAGCCCAATTCTCTGTATTTGCTGGTAAGGAGGAAGGAAGGGAAAAGTCCATAAAAGAAATTACTTGTATTCATATCAATTCTGTAGTTTTTAAGCCAAGAAGTGGTGACCAATCTTGAATATAGATTTGCCAGCCTCCAAAAGTTAACTGTATCCTTATAACTAGACAGGAATTTATTAATGAAAGTTCCTCAAGGGAGTAAGTTTAATAGAATTAAATTTAATTAACCATTATCAGTAGCGCATTAGAAAGAATTCCCCGCGCACTGTAATCTCTAACCATTACAACATTGTAAAAAAATTCAAGTTCATAGGACACGTTCTTTATTATCAGAGTCTGATTAAGCAAGTTTTATGTTAGAGCTCTGATTTTTTGAACAGTGAGACCTCTTCTGTCTAGCTAAAGTTTGTTGTCAGGTAATTGTATTTTTGTAGAGCTGCAGCTCTAGAGATAAAGTCACAGGAGTGACCTTAAGGAAGTGGATTTCTTTTGCTAGAACTGTTGAATGCTGGAATAATTCAGGTTGTAGATGAGATCAGGTAATTATTTTGTCCCACCTCATCCTTAATGTGGGGCTAACTTCTCTGTTAGATGAAATAGCTCACAGCCATGTCCTGTTGAGTTTTGAGTATCTCCAAACGTGGAGATCCCCCAGCCTCTCTGGACACCTACCTGGACACTCTTTAAGTAATACATGAAGAAACGTGTTTCCTAATACCTGATCAGAATTCTCCTCACTTGAGCTTGTGCCTGATGTCTTTTGTCCTTTCTGAAAAAAGCCTGCTCCTCCCTTCCTGGTGCAGGAATTTATCTGCCACTTCAGGAGAGAATGACCAGTGGTGGGTGCTTCTCATCTCTTGCACTGTGCTAGTATTGACAGCTTTATATCGTGTGAGTTAAGCCATTTTAATGAGGGTTAAACTCACATCTGAAAAAATGGATGTAAAACACCGAAGTTTCTAGATTAAAAATAAGCTACAAAAAAGGACTGGAGGGTGATGTGACAATAATGACCTGTCCTACAACAAACCTGACAACCCATAAATGGAAAGAACCATACCCCACAAGGCTGTTGTCACAAGTCAAGGAATAATCTGTTTTTGTGTCCAAGGTGGCTGGCAGAAGACAGATAATTTGAAAAATGATTAGGAAAAACTTCAGAGGAATAACGAAGGAAGCTGATGTGTTTACATGAAGAGAGCATCTATCCCAGAAATCCTGTCAAGAATAATGTAGCCATGGCTGCTTTTGGCACCAGTAACTAGAGCTGCACAGGATTCTTTCTCCCTCTCTTCCCCTCCCCCCTGCTCGCTCACTCTCACTCCCACTCCCTCTCCTTTTCTTTTTTAGCTTCCCCCTGCCACCCCAACTGAGTCCCTGAACAAATGCAGCAGTTGTCATAACTGGATGATTTCTTTAGAGTTGACTATAGAGTTCAAGCCATCTGTGATCCCATCAGGGGAGTAATGGGCAGAAGAATACTATTTTATTGTGTATATTCAGCTTAAAAAATTCAGTGCAGAAGAGAAATATGTATCTTCTTACAGTTCCTCCTTGGCAGAAGCAGGCTGTTATTTTTGCATGTTCTACAGATTTGGTTTTTTAGAAGAATATAGCAAGGAGAGAAGACCTCTTTTTTTAAAAAAAAAAAAAAAGCTTTGCAGATTGTTTTTGCATGTTATCTCATTACGCAGTAATTGTTAATATCTTTTTTAATGTAGCCACAGGCTCTGACTAGAAACTACCTGACCTCTTGATAGGAGCTAAGGCTGTGGAAGTAAGAATGACAGTGCTGTAAGTTTCTAAAGGATGTCAGTGGTTTAGAGTGCTGGGTTTTGTGGTCTGCTTGGATAGGTATTTGTGACACTCCCAAAGGCTCACATTGGTTTTAAGTGTCCAGTCTGAAATTTGTGTCTGTGTAAAGTTCGGCTTCACTCAAACTTTACTAACTAGGAATTCACTGTGAGTATTGCCTGTGCGGCTCATGCTGTCTGAGCACCATGCTAGGGAAAAGCAGGCAGTAAAAAAGTAAAATAAAATGATGAGGCCCAGGAAGGAGCTTTGGATGCAGCCTATTGGATGAAGAAATGCCTAAGTAAATTCAGTTTCTTGAAGGTTGAGGTTTGTAGAGGAAAAAATAGGCTTAGTTTTGGACAATATTTTTCCTATTTTGCCTAGTGTTTGCTGAGAAGCTCTTGTGTGTGTGCTGCTCTCAGTTTTCCAGCTTTGAGCAGTAGCATTGTGCTCTTCAGGGCTCAGCCTGTTGCTGTGGATTCTAATCAAGGTTTTAATGGTGATTTTCTGATGCTTGTATCTCAAGGAAAGATAAATGAGCCTAGTCTCTGTGAAAACATCATGTCTGTTGTTTTTATTGGGAGG
>WUAM01000179.1:17576884-17595303 GCA_024336885.1 Actenoides hombroni | reverse complement strand
CCCTCTTCCCCCTCACTGCTTCCCGTCCTTCCCCCCCCCCCCTCCCCCGATCTCCAGGCCGAGACGGCAGCGAATCGGATCTGCAAAGTGTTGGCCGTCAACCAGGAGAACGAGCACCTGATGGAGGACTACGAGAAGCTCGCGTCCGACGTAAGCCCACCCGCCTCCCCCCCGTGGCCTCGGGGAGGGGGGAACCTTCTCCCAGTCCAACCAGTTGCCCCCGCTTCCCTAAAAAAATCCCCTTTTCCACCCCCGACCCCGCAGCTCCTGGAGTGGATCAAACGCACTATCCCGTGGCTGGAGGACCGCAGCCCCCAGAAGACCATCCAGGAGATGCAGCAGAAGTTGGAGGATTTCCGGGACTACCGGCGAGTCCACAAACCCCCCAAGGTGCAGGAGAAGTGTCAGCTGGAGATCAACTTCAACACCCTCCAGACCAAGCTCCGGCTCAGCAACCGACCCGCCTTCATGCCCTCCGAGGGCAGGATGGTCTCGGTGAGCACCTGGAACCCAGGGGGAGGGTGTCCGTGCTGGTGGGATCCACCCCAACGGGAGCTGGAGCTGCTCTTGGGTGCTCCTGGAGGGGTTTTGGGTGGTGGGTTCCTCTTGGGTGCTCCTGGAGGGATTCTGGGTGATGGCTTCTTCTTGAGTCTTCCTGGAGGGGTTTTGAGTGGTGGGTCCTTCTTGGGTGCTCCTGGAAGGGTTTTGGGTGGAGAGTTCTTCTTGGGTGCTCCTGGAGGGGTTCTGGGTGGTGGGTTTTTCTTGAGTGCTCATGGAAGGGTTTTGGGTGGTGGGTTCCTCTTGGGTGCTCCTGGAAGGGTTTTGAGTGGTGGGTTCTTCTTGGGTGCTCCTGGAGAGGTTTTGGGTGGAGGGCTCTTCTTGGGTGCTCATGGAAGGGGTTTGAGTGGTGGGTTCTTCTTGGGTGCTCCTGGAAGGGTTTTGGGTGGTGGGTTCCTCTTGGGTGCTCTTGGAAGGGTTTTGAGTGGTGGGTTCTTCTTGGGTGCTCCTGGAAGGGTTTTGAGTGGTGGGTTCCTCTTGGGTGCTCTTGGAAGGGTTTTGAGTGGTGGGTTCCTCTTGGGTGCTCCTGGAAGGGTTTTGAGTGGTGGGTTCCTCTTGGGTGCTCCTGGAGAGGTTCTGGGTGGTGGGTTCTTCTCGGGTATCTTCCAGAGAGGGGTTTTGGGCGGTTGCTGATGTCAGCCCTGTCCCCCAGGACATCAATAACGGGTGGCAGCACTTGGAGCAGGCCGAGAAGGGCTACGAGGAGTGGCTCCTGAACGAGATCCGGCGGCTCGAGCGCCTCGACCACCTGGCCGAGAAGTTCCGGCAGAAGGCGTCGATCCACGAGGCCTGGACCGAAGGTCGGTGGGCTCAAGGAGACCCCGAAACCGCCTCCCAACGGGGCTTTCCCGGGGCCCTCTATCTCGGCGGTGACCTCGCTGCTTCTCCGTGTCCCCCCCTGCCCCAGGCAAGGAGGCCATGCTGAGGCAGAAGGACTACGAGACGGCCACGCTCTCCGACATCAAGGCTCTCATCAGGAAGCACGAAGCCTTCGAGAGCGACCTGGCCGCTCACCAGGACCGGGTCGAGCAGATCGCCGCCATCGCCCAGGAGCTCAAGTAGGTCTGGGGACGCCCAAAAAGCACCTCAGAATGGCCCAAGAATGTCCCGGGAACCCTCAAAACGCCCCAAGAACGTCCCAGAAACTCTTAAAACGCCCCAGGAACACCCAAGGAACCCTCAAAACACCCCAAGAACGTCCCAGAAACCCTTAAAATGCCGCAAGAATGTCCCAGAAACCCTTAAAATGCCCCAAGAACGTCCCAGAAACCCTTAAAATGCCCCAGGAACCCTTAAAATGCCGCAAGAATGTCCCAGAAACCCTTAAAATGCCCCAGGAACCCTTAAAATGCCCCAGGAATGTCCCAGAAACCCTTAAAATGCCCCAGGAACCCCCAAGGTACCCCAAAAATGCCCCAGGAACCCTTAAAAAACCCCACGAACGCCCCAGGAACCCTCAAGAAGCCCGCCTCTCCCTCGCGGCTCCTCCTCCCCCCTCTCGACACCTTTACCCCTCCGGCGCGTCCCCTGGGTCTCCCTCACGACACCTACCTCCCTTGTGTCATTTTTCCATCTCCATTGCGTCGCCTCTCCATCTCTGTCGCGTTGCCTCTCCTTCCCCCTCGCGACGCCTCCTTCCCCCTCGCGACGTCTCCTTCCCCCTTGCATCGCCTCCATCCCTTGCGTCGTCCTTCCCTTACTTGCATCATTCCTCCTTCCCTCACGTCGTTCCTCCGTCCGTCGTGGCGTTGCTCCCTCCCTTGCATTATCCCTCCCTCCCTCGCATCGTCCCTCCTTCCCTTGGGTGGTTCCTCCCTCTCTCATGGCGACCCTCCCTCCCTCCCTCGCGGTATCCCTCACTCCCTCCCTCGTGGTGTCCCTCCCTCCTTCCCATCGTCCCGCGTGGCATTCCTCACTCCCACGCGGCGTTCCCCCCTCACGTCACTCCTCTCTTCCTGGCATCGTTCCGCCCTCCCTCCTGTTGTCCCTCCCTCCCTCGCGTTGTTCCCCCCATCCCGCATCTAGTCGTCCCGCGCCATATCCATGTTTCTCTCGTGTGGCATCCCTCCCTCCCTCGCGGCATCCCTCGCTCTCTCACGGAATCCCTACCTCCCTTACGTCATTACTACCTCCCTCATGGCATTCCTCTCTTTCTCGCCACGTTCCTCCCTCCCTCCCTCCCTAGCGTCATTCCTCCCTCCCTCGCGTCTTCCCTCCCTCTTTCACGGCGCCTCTCCCTCCCTTGTGTCTTCCCCTTCCCTCCCTTGCGTCGTTACTCCCCCTCTCACGTCATTCCTCTCTTCCTCATTTCATTCCTCCCCTCCCTCCCTCACGGTGTCTGTCTCTCTCTTGCGGTGTCTCTCTCTCTCTCTCAGTGCCATCTCTCTCCTTCTTATGTCTTCATCATCTCTGTTGTCATCTCTCTGTTGTCTCTCTCATTGGTGTCTCTGTCGGCGTTTTTCTCTCTCATCATTTCTCTCTCTCTCGGCATCTCTCTCTCTTGGCATCTCAAATAGAAATGAAAATAAAACAATATAAACCAACAGAAAATAAGATGAAGCAAAATAGAGAATCAAATATAAAATGCAGTGAAATAGAAAATCAAATATAATGATCTACTGAAATAAATGTGATGCAATGAAATACAGTTTCCACTTGTCATCTTTCTGATTTGTGTTCTTGAATGTGGTTTTGGAGCTGAAAAAGCCCCAGCATTTTCAGGCAAATAACACTCTCACCACTATTCGACTGGTCATGAGTGCAGGAAATTAGAAGGGAATGGAATGGAATGGAATAGAATGGAACAATGATGCCAGGTTATGCACATAGTTCTGCATGACAAGCTGTGAGCTGGGTCGGAAGGGTCCATGTGCAGTGCAGGTCCCAGGCCCAAGCAGTAGACAGGGTCAGAGATGGGCACAGCTCCCACATGGCTCAGGCAGGGATTGAAGGCCTTGGGCTGAGCTGAGACCTGTCCCCTGGGCCCTTGGCAGGAGACGGGGTGAGGGGGGTCCCAGTCCTGGGCATTGAGGCCACGAGCACCCCCAGGCCCCTGACAGAAGTAGACCTGAGCTGCTTACATGCTCTCCTTTAGACACTTAAGGCTGGCCACTTTGGAAACAGAGCATGGGCCAGATGGACCTTTGTTCTGAATGGGTATCGCTCTTCTCAGGCTGTTGCATTTTGTTGTGTTTTCCCAAGGGAAAGCTCAGGCATTTCTAAAAAGGAGTACAAGAGAAAAAAATCATTCGGGACATGAACAGGTATTGTTCACGACAAACAGACTTTCAACCATTTAGTTCAGGATCACGTCCTGCTTCAGACTGAGGCCTTGATCTTTGAGCCTCAATAGTGTCAGAGATGTGGTCTTCTGCCATGCTGTGGAAACCCAGTTAAACTGGACAAACACAGAAGAAAACTGTCCATCAGGCAGTTCTTCATCCTGCTCACCTGACACCTGACAATTGGACGACTTTTTCAGAAGCATGCTGTGAAGGACAGTACCAAAAGCCTCTCTAAAACCCAGAAAAACTACATCTGCCACCATCCCTTCACTCACTAGGTGGGTGACTGTATTCTAGGAGGCTATCTAATTAGTGAAATAGGACTCGCCCTTTGTGAACCCCTATTGACTGTGCCTGATGACTGCATTGTTCTTTAAATGCCTTTCAGTAGCATGCACCATGATCTTCTCCATAGTTTTTCCAGGTACTGAATCAGTTTTGCACATAGAGTTGCACGCTGGTTTTACATCTCCATGGTAAAGGAGCTGTTAAAATTAACTAGGTGATCTCTAATGATTCTGCCAGGCCCCACAGATCACTGCACTGAAATTCAGGGCCTGGTGTTCAGTGGATTGTTTACCATAGTTTGAAATGTTTGACCTGAAACCAAAAAAGTTTGCAGATAAGCATTAACTCCTCATATTTCAGAAAAGCCTCTGCTGGTGAAATAGTAGTTACATAAACGAAGTCTCTCTGCATAAATAAGAAATATTTTTATTAAGTGACTAGACTGGGATTACAGGAGGAGAGTTGCTGTTTGGGTTTGCAGATAATTTCAGTTCATAGAAATAAACACATACCTAGAAAACAGCAAAACTAGAAAAGAGACATTTTTCACCAGGACAAAGAAAGCAATCACCTGATATGCTGCACCTTTGAACTCAATACTCCAGTTGTTGCACTAAGACATAAATCCTGCTAAGCCAGTAAAGTTGGACATTCAAAGGAGAAACATATCTCACCTGGTTGTCACAGCCATTCTGCAGTTGTTGCAGGAGCATCGCTGGCTGTTACTGAGCAGCAGTTTTAATTATTCTTTACGATTCCATCTGTTCTATCTGATTCATCCTAAGTTTGGGATGGTATTGGTCACCCTCTCTTCATTTTGATAACTCACAGCATGGTAGATTGCTAGTAAATGCACGTCCCTGAATTCAGGATTTTGTATTTGGCAACAACCCCATTGCTCTAACTACAGTAAAAAAAACAGAAGAAGAGATACGTCAGAACAACTCTACAGATGCAGACATTTAAGGAAAAAGAGACTACAAAGAAACAGCCCAGACATATGTAAAGGTGAATAAAGAGGGCTTGCTTCCTTAAGGAATTAGGAATTACAGATTTTGGTTTTCAATACATTCCTCAGTGATGTCTGTCCTAATAGACTCATTTGCAAATTTCCAAGTAGTCTGTAACCAATGCTAGAAAGTCACTGTTTTTCTTCTTCCCTTAATGACGTCCAAAGGCTCGTTTAATCTAGATAACTACATTTAAATCCAAATAAAACATTGGAAAATACGAAGAAATACAGAAGGGCCATTCTCAACTACAGGCAACACTAACATTGACTTCTGTGATCTTGATTTGTTTTGTCTTTTTACTTCCCACAGGCAATAATAATTTCTCTTTAGTGAAGTGTGCAGATGCTACAGTCAGGAAACTAAAAATAGAACTCGTTTTTGTGAACAATCCATTTCAAAAGAAGCCAAGAGAATTATGCCGATCAAGCTAAATACAGTTACGTAGGTTAGTATATAGGAAGTGGTATGTTTGGACAACTTGGAGAGCATTACTGCTAAATACTTTTTTCTTCCACTGTCCAAAATTCAGAGGCTGCTTGAACTTCATCCCCCTTCTTTTTAAAATACCCATCAAAAGGCAGGCAACAAATTGTGGCCTTGGTCTTCCCAGACATGCAAAATGCTGGTTGTACAGAACGTATTGGGAAGCTTAAGAAAACCTATGTGCTCCTTCCATCATTGAGCACCACAAGTAGCCTGGACAAGATGCAGCATTTCTGTTGAATGAAAGACAGCGGAAACGTTGTGCAAGCATCAAGCTTGCAGTCACCTGAGACATGCTCGTGTCATTCCAGTGTCAATAATCACAGCAGTAAAGATCCAGGTGGATGTGCTGAAAGGTTTTGCTTTAATAGAAGGATACACAGTAGACCTTAGATCAAAAGCAGTATTTGTGGGTTTCCCTTTGAAAGTCTGTTCTTTCTTTAATTGCCACAGACCCACAGGTGACGTGTCTGTCAGTATTCTGCACATCACCACTTAGAAAATATACGCTATCACCTCAATTTAGGGGAAAAAAAAAAAAAAGAACAATTAGTCAACCCTATCTTTTTGAAAGAGTTGTTGGCTTAGAGCTGGTGTTACTCCTTCAGGGGTAGTTCAAGATAGAGTTGCTAGATTCAAGCATTTAAACATGCTATTAGATATAACACGTAATTAAAATATCTCATGTATTGCTGCTTTTATTTCAAATGTTGTGGGCAAATCTACAAACCCTAGCCAAATTGCTATAGGCAATGTTGTTGATGGTTCAGCAGGTGGCACTCCTGCCTGGGAGTCATGCAATTGCCTGCTTCCAGCCCTGTCGGCCCGCAGAAGGTGGAGTGGCTGTACCCACCCCGCTTGAGCAGGCACCTACAAGGAGAAAACGCTGGGAAGTCACCAGAGATCTCTGAGCACACCTGGCTGTACATGGGGTGAATGGCATCTTGGTCTTGCAGGGAGTCAGTCACTCTCCTGCCATCCCCTTGTTGGCTCTTCCAAGAGTTTCATGGTTAACGGGACCCCTGTTCTGTGTTTTAACAGCAGATTGCTGCTGTCTGTTCTTCTGTTGCCTGGGAGGCTGACGTTTGGGTTCTCCCACAGAAATGCAAAGAATTCACAGCCAGGTGCTACGCTGCGATGATCCGTCTTTGGTCTGCCCCGCACTTTACAACCTACCACAATACTGAGGCTTGGGCTCCAGTTAACAAAGTACTGTTTTTCCATGTTCAGTGCTCCACAGTGAAATTGCTGCTAACATTCGAGGTGCCATTTTCAACGTGCTGTGCACCATCTTTCTGAAAACCACAAATACTGAATAGCTCTTTGGGCTTATTTGCCCTCATCGAGGTGGATGACTTTGAAGAGCTGGAAGATACCACCAGCCTGGCAACTGTGGTAACCTGGCAACCTGGTTTGAGTGAGAACATAACTAATTCTGTTCCGTTTTCTTCTGCGTCTTCTGGAGCGGCTACACACAATGACCTGAAGATAAGGAAGGGAGGGCAAGCAGGGAGTTGCTTTAAAAAACACATACTTCATCTGAAACAAAATGCTAATGTAAGTGAACGCACACTGAAGTTTCCCATTCTGAGTAAATGGATGGCCATAGCTGTGGCAGAGTTCATCTCAAGGAAGTCACAGTGATGTCAAGATAGCAGAATAATAATAATAATTTAGTTCAGTGGAAATTTTAAGAGAGAACTCTTGTGGAATGAAGTCCCCCCATTTTTTTGGCTGAAAAGAAAAACCGCCTCTGGGTTTCCATCCCACAGGTGGAGAGCACAGAGCACGAAAACTAAAGAGCCGCCAGGACACGCTCCTAGCCCTACGCCACCGCTGCTGCGCCAAGCGAACTGGCTCCCGCTGACTCCGCTCCGCCCCGCTGCGCCGCGCCGCCTGCCCGCCCCCCGCCGCTGCTTCCGCTTCCGCTCCCGCTCCCCTCCCTCCTCCCTCCGCTGGTGGCAGCTCCCCCGGCGCCGCGGCGGGCGCGGCTGGCGGCAGGCGGAGCCATAGAGCGCGGCCCCTCCCACTGCTGGTGCCGCGCCTCCTCCTCCCGGCCTGCGGGGGCGGCGACGCCGGGGCCGTGCGGGGCGGTGGCGAGCGGGGAGCAGCGAGCGCTGAGCAGGGCAGCGGCGGCGGGAGTCGCGGTGACGGTGGGTGGTCGGTCAGCCCCTTCGGCCTCCCGAGGCGGGGCTGCCGGTGCAGCGGCAGAGCCCACCGAGCGGCCGGGGCGGTTTTGCTCGGGCTGTGCGTGTGTGGGGGTTGCGTCTGCAGCTGCAAACGCCGGCGCAGCAGGGTGGGTGTAGAGCCGCCCTCCTCCGGTGTCCGGGTGACGGTGAGGCGCTGCCTGAGCTCGGTTCAATAGCCCGGCGTTTCCGTAAGGGCTTGGAAGCCGCAGGTACAGGCAGCGAGCCCTGTGGCAGGGCTGCCGGTCGCGGCAGGGCTCCGCTCCTCCCTGTCGTTGAAAGTGTAGCTGTTCCCCTGATCTTTGGCGTAGGATCCCGCTGCGGTTTCCACCTCTGTAGGTGACTGCTCTTTGTCATGATTAACACCAGGCAGTGAGAAACTTTGGTTTGAATAATTACTGATCTTGCTTTGAACCACGGCTCTTTGTTTTGCTAAAGCGAATCCATCACCTTGGGCAACGGTGATCTTTATACGGGTGTGCAAAAGCTCTGCATGTATCTACATGATAATATAATGTACATGCGTTATATAATCATGCATATTACTTGGTATACTAATTTATAGCTATATAATGTAGATGATGTAATCTATATAATGACATGATTTTGTATTAAGTACATCGTACTTGTTGTGCTTTTTTGTTAGTTAGGAGGCTGCCTTGTTGTTGCTTTTAAATTCTCTGTGCTCTTTCAATTAAGCAGCCTGAGCGGTTTGGGGCACAGATGAAGAAAACCTCTTGGAAGCACAGTGTGCAGTTAAAACTAACCAATTTGTAAACCACAGGAAGTTTTAGTGACAGAGCTGCTGGGTTTGCCTAGAGCCATGTACCAGATGGAGTTGGGGACAGAGGCTGGTGGACAGCCACCTGTCCTCTTCCTTGAGATACCTGTGTTTGCTTGGTGTCTTGCATCCCTGTCACTGGGGTCACGCCATAGAGACATACGGTTGCCATCGGATCAGCACAACAGGGTGGGTGTTCTCACAAGCTCCTTTGAGGATGTGGCAATTCTGGGTAACTATTGCCTAATTCTGTAAGCAGTGGTGAAAAGGTCAAGGCAGTTGGAGGTGTGGAGCCAGGCTGCTGAGGATCAGAGTCTGGTCTGCTCTGGTGCCTTTGAAGCTCCCACCTGACACATACCCGTTATCATCCGCTGCCCAAGGAATACTCGGCAGCCTGAGTTTTCGTTGCCCCCTCTGCTTCTCACACGGTCAGAAAGTAGCTCAAATGAAGAGGATGTTCTTCCGGTTCCTGCTAGGGAAAACTGAAACTAAAAGTAATGCATGGCAGAGCTTTCCCAAATGACACAACTGGACTTCCTTGATAAAAATGGAAAGAACTATCAGTGTTTTATTTGTGTACAAGATGAAAATTGTATTTATGCCTACTTCAGCCTGGGGTATTATTTATAATGCTTGACTTGAAATCCAGACATCTCTTGTTCATCATGTCTATTTTATCTTGAATCTAAGAAGTATTTACCTTTTAATGAATTTCAATGTAAAGATCTTGTATTGGTACGCTATGCTTGTACTCAGATAAATACTTTCAAGTATTACCCTTTATTATAGATTATTAGGATTTTAAATTTTATTTGCAAACTAATTACATTTAAGTGTTTTTTGTTGTTTTTTTTTTTTTAAAGAGAAAAATGTTCTGAAAGTATTACTGCTAAGATACTAACAGTGTAATCTCTCCAATGCTATCATGTATTTGGAAGACAGTAGCACCTAGAAGCCTTATCCAGTTATTTGTGCCACCTGGTAGGAGCTGTGAAAATATAGGTGAAAAGGCAGACTTTGGCCCAGAGAACTTTAGGTAGAAAATAGGACAGTATTTGTGAACACAGACAGAAATGGTCATTTAATCAAGTACCTCCAAATGATCATACAAGTGGCAAATCCATTATAAATTATATTTGTTCCTCATTCATTTTTGTCTCTCACTACAGTTAACAGTTGTCAGCTGAGCTGCTGGAAGCAAGGATTTGTGTTTCTGTACCACTGCAAAACAGCGGTTGCCATCTTGCAGATGCTCTTTCCTAGAAGTAGCTGTTTAGTCATAGAATCTACTGCAGTAGTTTTTATAAGTTACTAATTTATTTGAACAATGCAGGTTTGGTGGGGTTTTTTCGGTTTTGCCTTTTGGGTTCTTTTGTTCTGTTTTTTTGTTTTGTTTTGTTTTCCTCTTCTCTTTCAAGATACATTTATGATTCAGTCAGGGATAGCCCAATAGGAAGCTGGAGTGGCGTCACAACGCTGTGTTTCATTAAATATTGCCTAGATCCTATCTTGACAGACTTTCCTTTTTCTGGTTTTCCCTTGTTCCCTGCCTCACTGTCAGAGCTGGGTAAACATTGCCATTACTCTTCAAAGCCTCACCCTTTCATCTTTTGATACGCTTAGGAGTTGTTCTCTGCTGTGCTTTTCTGCATTACCTCCTGAGGAACAGCAGTTCTGCAGGCAGCACCTTTCACCAGCCCTGGTGTAGCCACTTCAGCTGCCTCTGCACTGGCTGCGTGCCCATGGCGCTGTGATGCTTTTGGCAACGATGAAGCACACGGGTCAGATGCGCGTGGTGCCCCGCTGTGCTGCAGGCTCTGGATGTCCCAGGGGTCCCCTTCCCAAGTACAGTGCTGCGCAGAGCAAAAAACTGCTGGGGATTTGGGTCAAGCTGAGTAATTCTCAGGCATCAGAGGAGGTGGAGCATTAAATCAAGCCAGCAGTTGGTAAACATGTTGTGATGTGGCTTCTCCGGGAGAACTGTCACCATCTAGCCAGGACTGGTGATGTGATGGATATAAGGTAGTAGTGCCAAACAGAGGAGGACTGGAACAGAGTAACAGCAAAGGCTACACACCCCAAAATTTTTACAGAGCTCACGCTTATGCTGCTGCTGTGTATGAATCTCTTCCAAAATAGCTTTTCCCACCCAGAGAAGGCCATGGCAGTCATACTTTTGAAGCTTCCTGCATCCTATTCCTAGTTTGGCAACTTTAGAGCACCTCTCCTTCATGTTTATTACCCCAGCTGTAGAGCAGCTTTGCCTTTGGCGTGAGGGGCTGCACCGGCTGGTACCAAATGCACTTGCTTCAGTCTGGTGTTCTCCTCCACCTGCCCTTCTGCTGGTCTGCTGATGCTGTGGGGTGAAAGATGCTGTCACGGGTATCAGTGTTGGGCCCTTCTAACTATAAAGGGATGAATCAGTCTTGTCACCCCATTTTAGTCAGTTTTTGTTCATTACTTTTCCTAATAGCCATCATTTTGGGCAGACATGACCTTCTCTGCTTTTATCATACAATTTTGTAATTTCTCCGTATGAAAGAAGGAAACACTTCTCTGACAGGCTGATTAAAAAAACCCTTGCCAACAAAACCCAGACTATAATAAATCCCAAACTAAAAAGGCTGTGCACACTTGCTCAGCAGCCTGGACTGCTGGAGGTGTTCCTTGCTTCCTGGGAGTGGGTAGGTAGAACAGGACAGATGACAAATCTGATGTATCATATCCCTGCAATGGATCTTCTTTCCATGCATGCGGTATGCAGTATGCTTAAGCTAGAAGTAAAAGAGTTCATTAGTTTATGATATTGTGATCTTTCTTTCTTTCTTTTTGTTGTTAAACATTTTGCATGTTTTTATTATCTCAAAAACCAAACAGACAACTCGGCAACATTTTGTTCTTCTGATACTAAAAATACTAAGAGGAAAAACCAGTTATGTGTCCTACAGGAATTTCCTGACTTTTTGTTAGGGAAACTCCTGCGATAGAGAAGTGAATCCTACTCTAGTTGCTTGTTGATTGTGGAGAACTTCATGCAAAAGTGTGGTGTGTAGTATTTTGCCTCTGGATCTGTTTTTTTTTTAGTCTTCCTAAATCTCTGTGCAGCACAGCTTGGGCATGGGTTGGTTGCCTAGGTATGGGTGACTCGTGCCTTACCAGTGCCTTTCAATGGGCCTTTTCAAAGAGGATTCAGGACATCTGGATGAGGTTGGCATCATGACACACGACCAACAATTGATCCACCTTGTTCTTGGACAGTGGCTGAAAACTAAGTGGGACGTCTTGTGAGCTTCCACAAAAACGCTGAATCTTTGTGTTCAGCTATTTGAATGGTACTTGTCCAGATTTCTGCAGGACAGGGGAGTTGGTGGGAGATTTATCAAAATACAACCTGATAATGTGATTGCAAATGGTCCTGCATTTCCCACTGTGCTCCTCCAGTGCTTCTCTTTTGACTTGGAGAACATCAAAACAGTATTTCTCTTCTTGAGGTCTACATAGTGATACATCTTCACAGAATCCTTAAATGCTCCTAGAAGAGAGGGCATGGTCCTGGAAACCCTTTTCCTTTTGGACTCTGCTGCACGTGTTATATACCTGCTGTTTTGGTGGTGTTGCAGTGTGAGTTATTTCAAAATGTCTTGTGGTACCACAGAGGAATTAATCAAGAGACGTGAACCCTTCAAAAACCATTGTGACTCGGCATCAGACTGTGAGCCTGGCCCAAGAGGAAGGACTTGATCAGTTTGAAAGGAGTTTGCCTTTGCTCCAGCATCTTCATGTGATTGACATTATGGATTGCCACAGAGTTGTTTAGCAGGATGCATACCGATGAGTTCTCCAGTAACTCCTGTGTGTAAAAAGAGAATGCAATTTGCTTTCCATGCCTGCTTGTTGTGGGATGAAGAAGTTTGTGTTTTTTGGTATTTAAAGGATTTGCATCTTAAGAGAATTCCTTCTTCCTCTCCCTTCTCTAACAGAGTTGTCCAGCAAGATAAACTCACAGGTAACCTATGCCTGAAAGCAAAACGGAGGTTTGGCTCCCTCAACAAAGCATCTGTTTTACTATGGAGTTGTCAATGAGTAATATACCCTGACCTCCGTGTGTGTGCGTGCGCGCGCGCACGCACTGCCAGTACATCCTTTACGTTCCTAAGGGAAGCCCTAACTGCTTGCCTGTCTTGCTCCACATCTACAACAACAGTCACAGGTTTATAACTTTGTCTTCTAATAGTCTCATTGTTTTAATTGCATAATGGTGGTGGGTGCTTTTAAATTAGTCATAACCTTGATACCTGTTTTAATGAGATCTTCATCTGTCTTCCCAGAGGGGAAGGCTTTGATTTCCCAATAATCCCTCTTCCCAGAGGAGATGAATTTCTATTAATGAGTCATGAAAATGTGATGTGGCAAATGTAATGTTTACAGGGAGAAGGGATATAGCTGTGAATCTTGGGTGCTGGAGACCATTTTAATAGTGCCGGAGCCTACGGTGTGCTGGGCAGTCACATGTATAAGTAGTTGCATTGCTGCGTAGTGTCATTACAATCACACTTGCCTTGAGAACAGCTACATGTAATATCCTTGTCTCTTATGGTGTGGAGGAACACAGCCCAAAAGTACCCTCACGTGTCTTCAGACACGTGAAATATTTCACTCACATGTTTCAGACGTGAGACCAATGTTTAACATCTGTGACACTAGCTGGTTTGCTCCCTGGAATTTTATGACTATGTTTTGTTTATTATGCCTGTCTGCTCATGGTGAAGACTGGTTGTGGTATGACTGGCATTGAATCGACAGAGTTATTGGGGAGACAGGAAGGCACATATCTCCTTCCAGATACGGTAAAGCCCCTTGTCTCCTCTTCTCTGAGTGGTTGAAGGTGGGGTTGCTGTGAAAATGGTGGGGAAGGCAGCCAGGTGGCTGGCTTAAACAGCCCCTTTACCTTCCAGACCATGTAACTAGGTTTGGGCAGTAAGATCCAAGAATTAGAGAGGATTTATAAGCCAAAATGTCCTTTTGGGGATTTTATGAAGAACTGTTTGACACATGTAAATACTTGCACAGAAACAAAACCTTCCTAACCTGCTCATCCATTCACAAGGAAGCTTTCTGACTGCTGTTTCACTCATGATCACAGGTAGGAAGATTTGTTTGACCTGCCAGACAGGAAAACGATGTCTACACTGGGTGTGTAGTCCGAGGCTAAATCTTAGAGTAAGGATGCAAGATCCTCTTTCAGCTGAGGTCTTTTTTGTGAGCTTTTCCCAGATGAATCCCAGGGGTTTAATGCAAACCCTGCTAAGTAGGTGTTAATAGTTCAGGTCAGCTTGCAAAGAAAGCATCTTGGCATTCTCAGGAAAACTACCCTTCGATACTGCACCAAACCTTGTAACTAGTGTAAGGTAACTGTAAAGAGTATTTGGAGTGCTCTAGAATGTCTTTAAGAAAGCAAAGGCAGTCTTCAGTCCACAGACAGATTTTTGCCTTCCTTTTTACCATGATGTATTTGAATTTAAATACAATATTTGAAGAATTATATGCTGTGTGCATATGTGCATAAGCAATGGTTTGCTTTCAAAAATGATTCTTCCATATCCTCCAGCCTCTCCAGAGTCACAAATCTTTGTCCAAGGCATGTTTGGAACATTAAATATCTTTTACTAAATTAACATGTCTGCTTGAAAAAAATACGTCTTTGGGATATACAGCCTCTGAAATATTTGCAAGTATACTTCTGATCTCATATACAAGGCACCATCTCTACTTAGAGCACTGTCTTGCCTGTGCTCTCAGACCATTACTGCAACAAGCATTAGTGTGTTTCTCAACGCTGCAGGACTTTGACAACTTGAGAATCGCTAGAGCTTCTATCATTTTAACCTTGCGTGGTAATTGTCTTGCCCTAGACATCTGAAATATGAGTCAGTTGGATGTGTGGAAAATAATTGAATTCTGTGTGTATGATTACACTTTCACAGGATTTCTAGCAAAGCTTAATTCTAAGGTCTCTTCCCTATAGCCTCAGCTAAACTAGTTAACTTTCAGAGCTTAAGTAGCCTTATTCTCTTTTTAACGCAGGCAAAGTTGTGTTTTTCAGCAATCAGTTAGTAGCTAGCTCTTACAGTTGCAGAAGTTGTATTGTTTTTAGGCTAGATGACAAACAATCTTCTTCCTGTTCTCCTGCTAGATCAATAAAACAGACCCTGTCAAGGACAGCACTACCCTTATAGAGTGCTTTCCAAGTACGTGAAGCACTTTCCTGTATATGAAGTGCTGCAGGATTTGAAACTTGCCTCTAAAGTTGAATACCTCATCAGGAATGGTTATTTCCATCTCTATTGGTCTTAGTGATCTAGTTGCATCATTTCTGCAGAAAAGTTATGGGCAGCAAGTGAAGCAGGCTGGATACCAGCAGCATGGCTTTGCTCTACAGGCTTCCAGCCACAGGGGATGTGCAGTAACTGGTACCTTCTGTACCTGCCTTGTCTGGGTGGTTCATTTCACTGAGTTGCTTTGACTGCGGTTTTGTTTCAAGATGTGTGTGTAGTCCTGGACTGAAAAGCAGTTGTCCCTGCAGCATTGTGTTTCTGCAGAATGGTAGAGCTGGAGACAGTCTCTTGGTTGTCAGGTCCCAGCAGCCATGTGATAGGTGTTTAGTATGGAATTGTCCCCAGGACCACAAAGTAGGATTTCAACTACATCCATACGTAATGTGTAGGTTTCCACTGCTTTAGCTAAAGGTGTGATTATATAAATTGACACTTGTTCTGTTTTAAGACCAGACTGTACTTTTTCTGGCCTGAAGTAGATATATTTAAGTGAACCTGGAATGAGCTTTACTTAAACAACAAAAATTTAAAACAGTTTCACCTCGGTCTGTTGTTTTCCCACAGGCCTGTCATACAACCTGAACTGACCATGTTTAAAATGAATTCAGATCTGTGCATTCTGCTCATTTAGGCAGCAGCTGCTCCATGAGTGGGAAGTCCTTCTCTTGCTGAAGGCCAAAAAAGTTCCTTCGGACCACTTAGTGGGCTACTTGAATTAATTACTGGAAAAATACTGTGTATGTTTGGATACTATGAAAGTAAGCTGTGACCTGTATTTGTTCTGCAGGCATGAAGTTTTCTGCCTTTGCTCCTCTTGCTGCTTGACCTTTGAGCCAGTGTTTGTTCCAGGCTGGCTGATGGCTCCTTTGACTTGGCTGTGATGGCAGAATGGTCAAACCCAAGTGCTGCTCTTCTTCTCTTCCTCATGTTTTTGTGTGTTTGTCATGTCTCCTGCTGTTCTCTGACAACTTCTGAAAGCAGTTTTCCATACCAGAAATTTGCCTCCTGTGCTGAGAGTTGCTGAGAGGGCTGATGCCAGACTTACAAAGTCATGGTGCAACAGTGGGGTCCATAATTGGGGTGAAATGTAACATTTACTGGTCACAAAAGAAATGAGAAGCAGAAAATCCAAGGATATTGTTAAATCACTGATTTTCAGCCTGAATTTCTTATTGGTTAGTCCCTCCTCCTGCCAAATGTTTTTTCTTCTCCTCAGAACTGTGTGCTTTAATAATGAGTAATTCTATTTAGAAGCTGTTTACTTTTGAAATACTGTTTTCATGCCACTGCCACAGGCTAGCTCAGAAAGAGAACAAAGCCCATTGAACAAACAAGCTGTCCAGTTAATATCAGTTAATACATTCTTAAATGATTAATTTAACTGTTGATAGATCCAGCTAGTAAACTAGTGCAGTATAGGGGTGCAGGTGCAACACTAGTAAGATTTTGCAGTAGGAAGAGAGCATAAAGAGTGAATTGCCACTGTGTGAGAGACTGGATGGCTAATCCAGCTTGACTGTTGTAGTGATCCTTCATGGTCTTGGTCAACTTAAAAACCCAAGAAACACAACAGTTTGAACAGAGTTGATCAAAATGCTTGATGAGCACGCTGTATTTGCTGCAGTATTTCTGATCTTCCCTGCTGTTTTGAGCTGCAGTTACAGAAACTGTTTACTATTGATCTGTCTCACAGTGTTATTACTTAACTTTTTTTCTTTGCTTGTTTTTGACTGTGTCTGTGCTTGGTCTTTCCCAGCCATCTCCCCAAATGCATGGCATGAGACTGGGACTTCTAAATCTCTGGTTGCGGCCAAGACTATCCCTAAAAGCTTCGCTTTCCTCTCTGGGGACAAGACCAATCACTAGCACTTCCTAGATGAGACCAAGTGGTGCATGACAAAAATACCTGTTTTGGTAGAATAGGGAAACCTGCAGCAGGAAGAAAGCTAAGTTAGACCATCTAGTGCTGTGTAACAGCAGTTCAAGCAGAAAAGAAAAATTGTATCATAAATTAAAAGCATTTGAAATAAGGAAAAAAAAAAAAAGAGAAATTTCTGGCACATGAGATTCAATATGATTCAGGGCGTGAGTTGGGAAGGGAAGGAAAGGGTCAGGTGATGCCATCCTCTGCATTTGACAGACTGAGGAAGAAGTGTTGCAGTAAGCCTGCACAGCATTTGCTGACTCTTGCTCTGCTTACTCATCAAGAAAGATACAGCTGCCATCAGCCCTTCTTTCTCCCTTAATAAGTAGAAATTAGTTATTACAGAGAGATACCTTGAGGAAGATAATATTTTTAAGGCAACTTAATTTGGTTTAATGCAATGAAGTATTTAATTCCTGTAAAAAGCGTGAAGTTTTGGAAGAAAGAAAAACATACTCCTGCAGAAGCCGCATTTTAAGACTTTTAATTTTTTTTTCCATCAGGGTTTTAATCAGTGTTCTGAAACGGTGATACTTGTCTCTATTTACAGTTCCCTTCTTTTTGGTTTGTAATGGAGCCTGGAAAAGTACCAGCTGTCTGATGTGTAGTTTGTAATTGGCATTATATAAGATACCTAGGGGCGGCTTATCTGTCTGTGGGCAATTTTATATTGTCAGTTCTCGTTGGTGTATCTGATAAGATCTATATATGGTTTGTGTGCACAACATGTACATCTGCACTCATCACTTTAGTAACTGAACAGAACTTTGATTTGGAAAGTACTTGAGTACTTATGTCAGCAAGAGGTTTTAGCCTGGAAATTACTTTCTGCTTCCCCTTTGTTTTCAAAGGTAGTTTTACTTACACAACTAGGGCATGCCACGGGTAGTATCGATAAGAAGTTTAGTGCCTATCTAGTATTTTCTGTATTAAGTACATCTGCAGTTGAAAGAATGAATTTGCCAGATTGCCAAGGTTGCTGCTGCTTCTGAAATTGGTCTCTGCTACCTCAAGGAATCTCAAAAGTTCTCTGGAGCAAGCACGCTTACTGGGATTTTACCTTGGAGGTCAGCAGTGCTTCCCTTCAAAGAATGCCTCATCTCTTTGTTGGCCTTAGGAAAATGCCCTAGCAACAAAATCTGCAATTACTCACACTATAAAATCATTTAGTATAGTCTAAGCTACTTTGCACTGTAATATTTGGAAAGAGTAGCAAAGGCAGGCTCACATGGCAGACCAGCTTGACAGGAGCTGGAGCTGCAGGATAACTTTGAGTGGTCCCCAGGTTGTCTGCAGAAGCTATGGCAAGCAAGTAACCAATCACCACGACGAAGGCTGGCATGTACTGTTCTTTCTGTGTCTTGACCCACAATTACTGTTTTCTAGCCATTGCCTACACACCTAGGAACACTTAGGGCATGCCAAACAGGAACAGATCCAGGTGTGTCTCGAAAGTCTCTAGAGAAGGAGACTCCACAGCCTCTCTCGGTAGCCTGTTCCAGTGCTCTGTCACTCTCACAGTGAAGAAGTTTTTCCTCATGTTGAGGTGGAACTTCCTGTGTTTCAC
>WUAM01000179.1:17555121-17576784 GCA_024336885.1 Actenoides hombroni | reverse complement strand
TGGGACAGGACGAGGGGTGATGGTTAGAAACTAAAGGAGGGAGATTGGAGAGAACGAAGACATTTTTTACACTGAGGGTGGTGAGACCCTGGCCCAGGTTGCCCAGAGAGGTGGTCACTGCCCCATCCCTAGTACCATTCCAGGTGGGGGTTGTCCAGGTCTCTGAGCAACCTGCTCTAGTTGCAGATGTTCCTGCTGAGTGCAGGGGGGTTGGACTAGATGACCTTTAAAGGTCCTCCTAACCCAAACCATTCTATGACTCTATGACCAGGACCATAAGCTGCCTGAGGCAGGGATGCTGTTGCACCACGTGCTTCTCTACACTCTCACCTTGTACCAACCCCAATAAATGAAGCGAGATGGGAATTACCTGTGCAGCCCCCACCCCTTAGCAAAGACCTAACCCCCTCCTGCTCCTCCACAGGGCACAGAACCACGCTGGGCTTGCAATCAAGCAATGTGGTCTTGCCTGGCCAGGTCTGGAGGAGGATCCTCACCCTACAGAGCACACAGAGTGGCCTGACCACGGCAGAAACAGGGTAGAGGGGAAGCCCTTAAAACCCCCTTTCCAGTGGCATAAGGGCTAGCAGATATGATCAGCATGCTCTGAGCCACTCAATCTTTGCCTTCCCCCCCGCCCCCCCAGCTTATTTTTTAAATCTCCTTTAGTACCACACAAGGCCTGAGCAATGAGCATCAGCAGAAGGTGAGCCCAGCCCAGCCAGCAATGATGATATGGGGCAGACCACGAGCCCACCTTCCCCTTGGGCCATCCTCAGTAGAAGCATCTCTTACCTGCTGTAGGCACGCTAACGTTATACTGAGGTAAGATAAACAGGAAGGCAGTCTTGGCTGTAACCTGTCAAAGACAGACAAGGGGAAAAAAAGCAAACAATCAAGCACACCAGTTGTTGGACCCGTTCCTCTGCCACCCCTCACTCCCCTTGGAAAGGCAAATCATCCAGGGAGATGTGCAGGCACCAGCACTAGGGAAGTGGTTTGCCATCAGGGACTTGGGAAGGAGGAAGGGATGTATAAAAGAGGGAGAAACCTGGAAAAGCAACGTAGGTGTAAAAACCACCAGCCAGCCTGGCAGGGGAAGCTCCCCGAGCATCCCTTCAGTAGCGTGGACCATGGTCATGTGCAACCTGCTGCTCCGGGCACACTGGGAGCCCAACCCAGCAAGCCATTTGTGTTAACTAAAGACATCCCCCATTCCCATCTGCTCTGGGCAACCATGCTGGGAGCCTGGCCTGGGGAAGGATAGCAGCACCCAGCACCCCAGTGAGCTCAGAGGCTGCAACGAGCTACGTGTGGATTTAGCCCCTAAATCTTTGTGGAGACTCTTCTAATAACAGCAGCCATGGGACCAGCGAGGCTGGACCCTTTCAGAGATGTGTGGATGCTCACAAGGGTCCCACAGGGCAGTGGAAAAGCAGCTTTGGCAAAAGAATTGGCACAAGATCCCAGCTGCACGTCCAGAATCATGGGGTGCCCCAAAAAGGGGAAAAAAATAAGCCTGGGATGAGACACCATCCACTCTGAAACACAGTGCTGTGCTGCTCGCTCTGATTTATTGCTTTTAACTCATTTATTGCTTTTAATTTGCCAGCTGTGAAGCAGGAGGCTTTGTGGGGACGGGGCAGAGCATCCCATCCTGGTGCATCCATGGGACACCCCAAAGCAGCATCTCCGAGACCAACGCACCCTTGAGCCAGGGCCTCAGCAAAACCTGCTGCACGGACATCCGATGCCAAAAGTGCCTTCATCCTACCCAAACCCACATCAGCAAGAGGTCACCAGAGATTTTGACCTTCCCAACGGCTCCTCAGCCACTCCTCCAATGTTTTGCTGAACAGCCAGCCTCATACACAACCACAGAAACATAGAATGGTAGGGGTTGGAAGGGATGTCTGGAGAGCATCGAGTCCAACCCCCCTGCCAGAGCAGGGTCACCCAGGGCAGGCCACACACGAACAGATCCAAGTGGGGCTTGAAAGTCTCTAGAGAAGGAGACTCCACAGCCTCTCTGGGCAGACTGGTCCAGGCTCCATCACCCTCACAGTGAAGAAGTTTCTCCTCATGTTGAGGTGGAACTACCTGTGTTCCAGTTTGCAACCATTACCTCTCGTCCTATCCCAGGGCACCACTGAAAGAGCCTGGCCCCTTCTCCTTGACACCCACCCTGCAGATATTTGTAAACGTTCATAAGATCCCCTCTCAGCCTTCTCTTCTCCAGGCTAAACAGCCCCAGGGCTCTCAGCCTTTCTTCATCAGAGAGATGTTCCATTCCCTTGATCATCTCTGCAGCTCTCTGTTGGACTCTCTCCAGTATTTCCCTGTCCCTCTTGAACTGGGGAGACCAGAACTGGACATGATACTCCAGATATAGTCTCACTAGTGCAGAGTAGAGGAGGAGGAGAACATCTGTTGACCTGCTGGACACACTCTTCCTTATGCACCCCAGATCACCATTAACATTCTTGGCCACAAGGTCACGTTGTTGTCCCATGGAGAATTTATTGTCCACCAGGACACCAAGGTCCCACTCCACGGGGCTGCTTTCCAGCAGGTCTACCTATAACCTGTACCAGCCCATGGTGTTGTTCCTCCCCAGGTGTAGGACTCTACACTTATCCTTGTTGAACTTCATTAGGTTCCCCTTTGCCCAGCTCTCCAGTCTCTCCAGATTTCACTGGATGGCAGCACAGTCTTCTGGTGTATCAGCCATTCCTCTCAGTTTAGTATGATCGGCACGCTTACTGAGGGTACATTCTATCCCTTCATTCAGGTCATTGATGAAGATGTTGAATAAGACTGGACCCAGTACTGACCCCTGGGGAACACCACTACTTACAGATCACCAGCTGGACTCTGTACCACTGATCACAACCCTTTGAGCCTATTCAGCCAGTTCTCAACTCATCTCACTGTCCACTTTTCTAACCCACACTTCCTGAGCTTACCCACATGGATGTTATGGGAGACAGTTTCAAAAGTCTTGCTGAAGTCAAGGTAGAGAACATCCACTGATCTCCCTGCATCTACCCACTGAGTCACACCATTGTAGAAGGCTATCAGATTAGTCAGACAGGACTTCCCTTTAGTAAATCCATGCTGGCTACTGTTGATAACCTTCTTTTTTTCCATGTGCTGAGATATGATCTCCAGAATAGTACTTCTTCCTTGTTTATCTTTAGGCTTTTAGAGGTTCCAGAGAGGCTTGGTGTGTGAGTCGTGCTGCTGTCCAACAATACAGTATTAAGTTGATGCAATTCAAAGTGGGTATAATACCACTCTAATTGGAAATCTGTGACCCACACCTGACATATATATATTTGAGGGGAGGAGAAGAAAATTATCATAGAATGGCTAGGGCTGGAAGGGACCTCCAAAGGTCATCTAGTCCAGCCCCCCTGCAGTGAGCAGGGATTCCCTCAACTAGACCAGGCTCCTCAGAGCCTTGTCTAACCTCACCTTGAATATCTCCCAGGATGAGGCCTCAACCGCCTCCCTGGGTAGCCTATTCCACTGTTCTACCACCCTCAATGTAAAGAACTTCTTCCTGATACCGTATTTGATTACCTCTTTGATTTTCACATTACTCTGAAAAGAATGAAAATTTGATAGTTTTTAAAAAATGGACTGAATTCTTATTGTCTTGATAAATTTGCCTCAATAACTAGGAAGATTGCAACACAAGGGTATGGCTGGTTGGGGAAAAACTATAACATAGTGTTTAAAGAGGAGCTGACTTATTCCTGGTCGCCAGAAACAAGCATTTAGCAACCAAATGAGGTGAAATCCTATAGGAACAGAGTAGTTAACTAAACACCTGGCAACAGGGGCAGGAAATCAGAATTTCAAGTGCAGCTGGAAAGACACATTTTTTGGCAGTGTGTTTCTATGTAGTGTTGTGGTTGGAGGAGAGGTCTGTGAATCCTGTTGATGATTTGGAAAGCTCCTGTTCTTCTAAAAGCAATTTAGATGGTGTGTTTGTTTCCCGCTCAGTAGTGAAGCGCTTCTGCTGCTACTGTAATACAGTACTGATAAAACAGGTACCTTGAGCCTGGAAAGTGATGTGGATTTGCTCAAGGACTGCTTTCTGTTAACTTAAGTAAGCAGTCTGCAGACACCGGAGTGCTGTGCACAGTTTAGATGAAAATGCTGATGTGTTTCATATTCTTTTCACTTCTGACAAGCATACCATTACGGTGATTTGCTGAGGGAAGGTAAGAACACTGTAAAGGCCACTGACAAGCAAGGAGTGAAATCATAAAATTTCAGTGCAACTGAACACAGCTACTAGTGAGGTGGCCAGGAGGGCTTGAGTTTGTGCTGTTTTCATAGCAGGTTATCATGGCTTTTGTCTGTGGTAGTGCTTGAGTTTTCATCTTTCAGTTTGGGAATGTAGGGGAGAAGTTACTTCCTCGTTCAAGAGCAGTATATTTACATGACAACAGGGTATTGCCCTAGTAATATTAAATCATCTGTTTAAATTTAGATTTTAAAACAAAATCAATGCTAAAATATTAAATAAAACTTAATACTTCATAGTGTTTATCTGTTATCCCCAAGAAGAGCATTTCAGTTTACTATATCTAAGAAAAGCACTGAAGTACTTGGGTTTGGTGGGATTTTTTCCCTGATTTATTTTTTAGGCTACAGAAAGTATGGCAAGTTATCCTACGTAATCTTTTTGCTTTTGGGTGGCTGTTGTTGGCAGTTGTGGAGCTGCTTCCTAACAGTTTCATTGGTTATGAAATTAACAGCTGTCAAAAATACATACTGCAAGGAGCGAGTGTTGTATTAAGTGTATGAAACTAATTAAAAAAGTCTTCAGACTGATAGTAGATCAAAAGCAAAACAAAAACTTACTGAAAATGATGGGGGTTTTCCCCGGTTGCAGCAGAAAGTGTTTTATCAAAACTACAGATCGATCACGTCCTTTTTTGATTCATCTTCCCAGCACTAGTTCATTTCTCTGTCAGTGGAAATTTTTTTGTGTGAGTGCAAAGACCAGCAACCTTCTGTTTGTCTTCTGAAGGCTCCTTCTCTCTGCCACTGGTATTTTGGTAAGGTTTTTCTAAAGATAAAAAGGCATTTTCTCAAGCAGACAGTTGAGCTGTTCTGCTTCATTGGCATCTACATATGTTAATGAAATCCCAAAATATATGACTCGCTACCAGACAGAATGCTGCCATTTAGTATGTTTGCAAGTGGCTGCAGTGTGGCTGGTGCAATCTCAGACTTGCTGAAGTCAAGCAGAAAAGGTAGCTGTGGTGGGCTTTTGTTTCCACCTAATTTATTTGTTTTCAAATTACTTGATGAAAAAATGATGTATTTTAAATATTTTTAGGAGGGATTTTGGTGCTGAAATATTAATTTTAGTTATTATTTAAAATTGCAGTGACTGTTTGGAGTTTAAACTGTTCTTTCTAACATGTATCAGCACATAACTTGGTCATTAGAAAAACAGATGACAACATGAAATGTGTTATATCAGTCCTGCCATCCACTAACAGTGTCAGGAATTAGGTATTTGGGGTTTGCATAATTTCTTACTTTAATTGCTTAAGAGGCGGGAGAGAAAGAGGCTGCAGAATCTGATAGGAGAAAGATATGTAACTGTAAAAAAAATAAATTAAAAAAAAAAAAATTGAATTGCTGTTTTTTTTAAAAGAACACAACAAATTCAACCGGAGCAGGAAGGGGGAAGGAGGGGGAGGACAGCTAACCCAAAACTTTAAAACTGTACCAAATGGAGAGACATAATAGACATACTAATCTTCTAACGGCCCAAGCCCTGCACAGTGTTTGCTGTGGTGTGGGCTTGTGCTCTTCTCAGAAGTAAAAGCCATTTATCTTCACCAAAAGGAAAGCTACTAATATAGTTCTGTATTAACAGCAGTTATAACTGTTGAGCAAAATTCTTGCCCCACCCTTGCAAAGCTGCTTGATGCTGCTGAGCCTGTGCAGCAAGAAGTGTCCAAGAGCTCTTCTATGCCTTCAGCCTGGGGCATGTATATGCCAGTTAGGCATAAATACATTGGGTAAAAAAAAAAAAAGAAAATTTATTGGGAGTGTGTTTTCAATAAACCTCTGTGCTTTTGTCAGTGCTATCCTAGCTACAGAACAGAAATGGTGGTCACATCTTTACGGAGTCTGGAACCTTGTTGATGACACTACTTAGGATGTCTGAAGTCCCATGTATGGACATTTCTATTGGGTGATGGAATATCCTATTTTGATATAACTGATCCTATAGAAATTTGACAAAGATGTGTTTGTTTCAAAATAATTTCCTGGTCAAAGTGATATATGTGTGCTTATCTTTGTGCTCTTTTTCATATAAAATATGGGGAATTGTAATTAAAAAGTTAGGGGTGTTTATAAGAGGCATTGTCTAGAGATGGGTGTCCAGGAGCCTTAGCTGGGCTTGACCTAAATACATAGCTTTACAATAACAAAAGAGGCTCCAAGATCTGTATCACTAAGGAGACCCCCTCCAAGAACATAGCTGGGTGTCTTTCCTACTCCCATGTGAACATTTGCAGCCTGCTGAGAACAGTTGCTGGGGATTGCCTAAGCAAGCTGCAAATTCACCTTTTCCAGTGCAAGTCACCTGCCCCCAGGGATGCACCAAAGAATTTTGCTCAGCTTCTCCTCCTGGAGCGGCATCCATCCTGACCATATAGGGAGTTGCTCTCCTGCGATGTAGAAGAGATCCTGCTTGGTTCTTCTTGGTTGGGAAAGAGAAGGCTGACTTCTAACAGCTGAGGAGACAAAAGGATGTTTTTGTAGCTGGGGCTCAATGTAGGTTTTAGCTGGCAGTGACTGGATGGCATGAGGGAGAGGTAAAGGGGAAAGGCAAATTGCAAATCCTTTTCCCGTGGCAGTTGTTTTTAGGCACGTGATGTGTATGCAAGATGGCAAGTGAACAAAGCAGCCCTGTTCTTCCCATGTGGGTACCTGTCCTGAGCAAACCATCTGGTTTACAGAACTCCAGAGGTAGTTAAAAAATTATTGAGATTTTCAGTGAAAGAGTAGATTTAAAACATAAGTTAGTAACAAGATGTTTTGTTTGGTGTTTTTATTTGGTCTAATTATACACTTCCCCACATGGAAGTTTTAAAACCACAGCCATGTGAAATTTAGCCTGAGTTTTAGCTAGCTTGCAGGATCCAAACAGTTCATCTCTCTGCTTGTCTCTGTTTCAGAGAAACAGTTGAAAGAAGGGCTTTTGATTCTGCAGACTTGGGTGTTTTAGTTTCTCTGGACCTCATACACACAGACCTGTACTTGGATGTCTGGGAGCAAGGTGTGGGCAGCACTGCCACCACCGTGTCTGTGCACTGGGGATACTGGTTTTACGTCTCTGTTGGGAGGTGGGTGCAAGGATTAGCCCTGGAGTGGCTCTCCGAGCAGTGGAGAAAAGCAATGACTTGCCAAGATGGACAGGCATCCACAGACTGTCATGTGTGGCAAATATCCCCAGAGGTGGCTAACCCAGTGCTTCTAAAGTGGGATTTATTTTTTTTTCTTAATGAATGAATTCTTTGAGTTAATGCAAATTTGTATTCTGGTTGAGCCTTGCTCTTTCCACTGTCTACTAATGTCTAGCAAAAGTGTTAATGACTTTCTGATAACTGCTAAATGCCAATCTGATGTCTGTTTGGTTTTTTTTTGTTTATTTTTTTCCAGGTTGATTTTTATTTTAATACGAATCAGTGAAGATGACACCAAAACATGAAAAACAAGTAAGTCACATCTAAGCTTTGATTAAAAAAGGAATCTAGTTTGGTGGTTGTGGATTGAATTTTATTACAGTTCACATGGACGAGGAAAGATTATTTGTATTTTTCATGCTTTTAATTGCCATGCTACAGCATATTCTGGAGTGATGCAGTGCCAGTTCCTTCTGTTAAAGTTTGGTGGAAGAATTAAATATTCATTGGATCAGGGAGAACGAGAGTAAGTAAATCTGTGCTTAAGGGACTCAGACACTGAGACAGAAGGACTTGGATTTCAGTCTTCTCCATCAGAGTTCAAGTATTTTGTAGGACATAGTGGTTGGAGCTGGCTCTTAATTCTGATTACCAGATGCATTGAGCACAAGAATTGCACTTGCATGTTCTCTTTTGCTCAGTCTCAATGCACATTAAAAGTTTCAATAAATTCTTCTGTCTCAGCGGTTAGCCTTTTACCAGCCTTACTACTCGGCATTTGTAGAATGAAGATGCCAACACTGCCAGCATGAGAAGCTCTGTGTCCTTTGTGGTTGATCCGCTTACTAATAGGCAGCCTGATGGGAAAATCTACTTTTCTCTGAAGCTTTGTGGAAAATGACTCTTTGGGGGTTATTGACTAATCAGATGTGTAACAGTGGCACCATGGAGCATGAGGTTATCACCTGACATGGTCCTGAGCAGAGAGATTTGAATTAAAATGCATCTGGAATGATTAATATAAATAATCTTCTAATGTGAGATTATTTTTATTCCTTCTCCTTGTGATAGATATTCCCCACACACACACTATTAAAAATACATGTTTCCATGTCAGATTTCCTATTTTCCTAACAGGAAAATATTAAAAAGTGACTTCTTGGAAACACAGATTTTGTGGTCAAATTCTATATAGTAGTGCTTCTGGCTTATCCTTGTCTCTGAGCAATCCATCACGTTGTGCAGAAATACTTTCAACAGAAGAAAGGAGTGGTGGGGAAGGGGGGGGGAAATGTCATCTTGACTGTGCTTAACAGCTTTTTATGGTGGTCTTCCTGTTGAGGCAAGTCCAAATGGGAACATCTCAGTTTTCAGTGCTTATGTCTACATGACCTCAGTGCTGCCCCTTTCCTCTGC
Source organism: Actenoides hombroni (assembly GCA_024336885.1). Classification (NCBI taxonomy): domain Eukaryota; kingdom Metazoa; phylum Chordata; class Aves; order Coraciiformes; family Alcedinidae; genus Actenoides; species Actenoides hombroni. The sequence continues at coordinate 17,567,920 of WUAM01000179.1, read as the reverse complement.
TGTCAGCACTCATATTCTTTGCATAGGACTGTAACCATGAGGGACAGGCTTGGGGGTCACTTTGGACATTTTGTGTGACCCTAACTACTTGGACTGCTCCAGGCCTTGAGGTCATGGTAGCAAAGTGTCACCAGTACCATGCCTAAACTGACTGGTTTAGCCAGGAATTAAAAGGCACATCCAGCCAGAGAAGTTGCTCCCTGCCTGTTATGTAGTTATGACTAGTTTTTGTTGTAGTTACGATTACTTTTAGGGCAGATTTGAAATTCTTCATGAAGATGTTTGGTCCAGCATGGCTGCTGGTATCCATATAAAAGCTACAGCACTGGCAGTTTGGATAGGAAATGTTTTGCTTATGAATATAGCACTTTACAGGGAGGAGAAAAAAATGGAGATGCCACTTTTTCCAGTAGCTTTCTGTCAAGTCTGTATTGTTACCAGTGCAATAAGCCTCCACAACAAAGCTTGGACACTTTGAACAGTCAGCAGTAAGTTCTGGTTTTGAGGGAATTGTTGTGCTGAAGTGTTACAGGACATACATTGTTCTTGAACGCCTGATAGATAGGCATATATTGTGCCCTTCCATTTAAAAAAACAAAATTAAACAAAACCAACAAAAAATGAACCAAAACCAAAAGGGAAAGTATATGCCGTGTTACATAGATAGATCTGCAATTCTGGAAAATACAAGCAGAACTGTGTGGGACGAGAAGACAACACCCTGACAAGGATTGCAGCTGACAAAAGTAGAAAGCCCCTGAAACCTTGGCTCTCTTTGGGCTCTGCTTTCCGGGTTGTATGGCCAGACTGCAATGCAGTCTTGTGACAAAAGATGAAGTAATGTCTTCATGTGGGCTTTGGGAGGAAGACGTCAGCCTCACCTCCCCTAGGTGAAGTGTATTGTAACTTGACGATAGACATGCTGATTGAGAGTATCCCAATTTTTATAACAAGCTGTGGAGGGAAGGGAGTATATACAGAGGAGAAAGGCAATTATTAGGCAATTATTACCCAAACTTGCTGTATGGTGACTGTTTGTGACCAGAGAACACAAGATGGAATGGGCATACAATCACAATCTCCCAGAGGAGTATTCTGCCTCCTAACTCTGCTTGCTCCCTAACATAGCCTATATGTGAATATTTGCCTTCACAAGCCTACTTTTATAGGGACAGGGAGGTATAAGCACCTTTTCTGTCAGTGCATCTATACTGGGTAGTTAGGGCTGCTTTGTTTAAATCAATATTGTTGTCCCACTGGGGTCTTGTGTCCTGGAGAAGGCTTAAAGGTCAAAAGAGAGGGGATAGTCTACATGTGCAGCATCACTGTTTCAGAGCAGCAGCAACCATAACAGGAATTGGGATTAATGCTTTCTGAATTCACAGTGTTTATAGGGGAAGTAATGTTAGATCTTGAGAAAGGCTGTATATTTTAGGATTTGTTTTCTAATTGCTTAATGTTTATCTTGCTTCATTCTGAACTCTGCGTTGGTATTCTGTGGTAAATAAAGGGGAAAAAAAAAAAGAAACACACAGTCTTCTGCTGAAGTCCGAGTGTTTCACAGTGGAGCTGACACAGTGTGTGAGGGCTGCAGTTTGTTGAGGTGCTCTGCTGTACTGCAGATCATTTTTACTCTGCTCAGTGATACGCTGCCTAGACAACCTGCCTGCCACAGTGTGTACAGCAGGTTTCCTTTCTTCTATAAGTAGAGTCTGAAGGGTGCTTGACTTCCTCAATATTGCAACTTGGTGACTATTTAACTGGAAATTAAAAGTGTACAGATTTTTTTTGTGTGTAAATCATGCTCTGGAATGGTTTGTAGGGGAACCCCATAGCTAACCCACAGCATAGCCAATAGTAACTTTTAGTCATAATACCTTGATATAACAGAGGTTGAAAGAAGCATTTAACTTCAAAGATTAATGTCATTCTGTACAAAGGAGTGGGTTATAGAAAGTTACTTGGAAATTAGGTAATTTGGAGAACCTGAACAAAAGGAAGGGCAACGAGAAAGTAGTATGGTGATAGATGAGGGGAAGAGGACTGGGGTTAGGTTATGAGCAGACTACTTTCAGTTGTGGTTCCTGGTCTGCAGCAGATGAAGGGGAAAGCAGTACCCTGTTAGAAACTTCCTGGTGTAATTTCTCTTCTTCCACTTGCAAGACCAATGCATTTAGTGCTCAGGGAAGAAAGTATGTTTAGGAGAAGTGGTTGCAGCTCTGGGGAAGAGTGGGACATGGAGAAATCGGAGGCTGGGGAAGACAAAAACTTGGGAGAACATAAGACTATAGATAAGAAAAGATGTTACAGTGGATCCGAAAGTATGCTATGTCTATATATGTCTGCTAAATATGATAGATAGTGATGCAGGTGGAGAGAAAAAAATAACCAAAATACGGTTTCCTCTCCTTTGTTTAGAACATTGCTCAGGATCTGCTCAGGAAGCAGAAAAACTTCTTCATGTCTCCCACTAGTGTTTTTGTAGAAATAAAGGCATGACCCTCAGCTGGTAGAATAGATAACAGTTCTGTTCATTTGTTCCTCTTGTGCCACACTGGCATGAGTTTAAAAAGCTGCAGAGGAAAATCAGGCCTCTGGTGCTCTTCAGCAAGGAAAGAAGTGGCAGAGGTGGTGGGAACCTTTCAAACAGAACCTTTCTTTAGCAAGGTGCTTCTGACACATGCCAAAAGGGTACCTAGCAATAATGCAGAAAACACCCCGGCAACTAGGAGCAGGGGTAAGTGAGATAAAAACACTGGGCTGTATCCAGCCATCAGGCCACAGGCTCCCCATCCCTGAAGCAGTACCACGTGGAAATCAGCATGGTAAATTATTTATTCCAGACTGTGGACACCTTCCTGCTATGTACAGAGTGCAGTGACTGTTCAGAAAAAAAAAAAATATCTTTTTCCATTCAAGGTTGTCATTGTTCTGCTGTTGGTCTGTTGAAGGTTGCTGCTGGTGGTGTGCCAAAGTGTGTGTGATGGAGGAGAAGACTTAGCTGAAGAGTAAAGGTTTCTTTTCTGACATCTGTGGTTTGTGCATGGAATTACACATTTTGAGAGCTTTGTAGCTCAAGGTTTCTTGATTTATGCAAAGTTGTACTAAAAAAGCAGGCTATTTATCAGCGATACTGTCATTCCTCCCACCATTGATTCCTGTATCTGGAGATCTTGTGCAGTGCCTTTCTTTTAGGGGGAATATATCTACGGCTTGAATTGATACATGATTTTCTCCAAGTCATTGTTTAAGTGATTGGCTTACTTCTTTGGGTGAATAGCTTATTTAAGCAACTGAAGTAGGGCAGCCTATTTGTTGCTTTGGAGACAGCAGGTAGTTAGGCACATTTTCAATCTTTGCATTTTAAAGAAACTTTTTCCATCCTACTATGAACATACAGATTCATCAGGTCTGTTTGTTGTTTTTTTGTTTATTTGTTTTTGGGTTTTTTTTATTGCTTGGGGTTGGTTTTTTGATTGGGGTTTTTTTTTGATTGGGTTTGTTTGTTTGGGTTTTTTTTTTTTTTTTGTTTTGTTTTTTAACCTGATACAAGTTTCCTCATGGTCATTACCTATGGATACTCGGAAGGTTGTAATTCTTCAGTTCCTATTAGTGTTGCCCACTTATGTGACAGTAATGCCCACAGGCCTCAGACTCCTTTGGGACCTCTCAAGTTATTATACAGATGTAGGAAACAGACTATATATGACAACTTCTGTGACAAATACTCTATATCGTTGTTCCCCCCACCCCAAATGGGGAATTATGATCTGCAGTGTGACTGTGTTGCTTCCTTGGGCAGATTGGTGGGCAGACCGGGATATAGCAGTGCCCAGGTGTACTTTACAAGGTGTACATCCTCAGGTGTACTTCGTGGCTAAGTTTCTGGTGTATCAGAAAGCATATGTGGCAGATAAGGGTTAATCTCCTTCCACAGGGCATCTGGGACGCTAGGCTTAAGACCTTGAATTCAGTGTGTTGAGTATGTGTCCAGTGCAATTAATAGTGGTACATACTTTTTCACTAGGCTGGAGTAAGTCATCTGAGACATAGAAAAAAGGCAGTTCTTCAGTTCCTCATGAAGATACCAAGATACCTCAGATCCCTGAAATCAATGGGCATAAATACTTGATTTAAAAAAAATAGGTAAAATGACAAAAGAAATTTAGGAGCAAATAAAATGCCGTATGTATGTATTGGGTACATGGAGCAGGTTTGTAACACATCCTTTGTGATTGCTGATTTCAAGGGTGGGAAAAGCCTGAAGTACCTGCCTAGTTGTATCTTACATGTGTGATGTTGAATGTTAAGTTTCTAGTTTGTAGCTGCTGGGATCACCGAATCTCCGATGTGTGAAATGTGTATGACTTTTTACAGTATTACTTCATCTGAAATATTCCTTTTCAGCTAGCAGTTTGGCAAGGAATTTCCCAGACATGTGGTGTAGCTCAGATGATTCATTGCTTTTTACTTCTCCTTTTATAGGGTTGCAAAATTCAATAAACCAGCAGTTCAGCTTTTAGTCTTAGCACAGTAGTTTGTGGAACAGCAGAGCAAGCAAGAGGGTCTTTCAATTCAGACTGCATTTGTCTTCTGAAATTAATTACCTGATTTTTATTATGCGCTTGCAGGAATTTGTTACTGTCTTAGTGAGAGACCCCAGGACACAGAAAGAAGACTCATGGCATTCATACATAGACTATGAGATATTTATTCATGTAAGTAAAAAAAAAAAATCAGCACAGATTCTTTGGGCTCTTACTAGTGTTTCTGTACAAACCAGGGTTCTCTTTGGGCTATTAATGGAATTTCTTTACACCACTTCTGGCAAGCTGGGGGATATTATTCTCCTTCTAATGACTGAGATGCAGTGGAACGGGTAAGGTGGGTTGGCCAAAGGCCATGCAGAACTGGGGGAGGTGACAGAGCTGGGAGGTGAACCTCGTGTGTTCACAGGTGCACTACACACTGTTTTGCAACAGAGACTATTCTTAGCTTTACTTATCAACTAGAGGACTCGTAGACCAGTGATGTCTTACCATTACAGAAGAATTTTGATGTTCAGGTATTCATGGGAAAACATCTAGAAAGCTGTTTTCAAGTAATTATCTGGGGTTTTTTTGTACTTTCTATTTTCCTTGGTTCTTCTTTTTGCCAAGTTACTTGGTTGCTGCAATGTGGTTGTTTTCAATGTACCTTGATGTTCATATTATGCTAGTTCAGTGGTACTTGGGTATGTCAAGTAACTACCTTTGGGTTACTACTTTGGGTAGTTACAGTAGACTGTATTCTACCATATTTTAATGGGAATGCACTTAGAATTATGGTTCTTGTATATCTTTCATCTGTCCTATACATCATTTTGGTTTGTTGATTATTCTTTGGTGGATGACATATGGAAGGAGTTATCCTAATTTCCCAAATCTAGATCCAGGGTTATTGCAATGTAAATAAAAAATAAATTGTGAAGTGTATTTTCTATCAGGTGAAGAATTTGAGAGCACTGAATTACATAGTTAGTGCTTGGCACGGCACAAGACCGAAAGCATTTCCTTTCTGTGTGGGAGAGTTAAGCGTTTGGCGTAATGAGAGCAAGCAGTCAAATGATGGCTTATTAAATGTTCATCGTGACAAATACTTCTTTCCTGTGTGGCAATCAGAGCTGTGAAACTTTTAAATTTTCCAATGTGATTTAGTACTGGTTCCAAAGCAATTACATTTTTGACTTCTGGTAAATAGAAATTCTGTAGATTTGATGGGGTGGGTGCTCTACTACTATTTCACAGGTTTTGGTGCTTCTGAATAGAAGCATATTACCAGCTTTCTCAATGACTGCTAAATTGGGATGATGTCATCTAGACCCAGTATTATACGATTCATCACTGGACATCTCTGAAGCTAACAAACATTAGCTTGGCTTCCTGCTAGCATAGTGCCAGGGCCTTTAGAGATCAAGTTTCTAGGTCAGTCCTACCATCCAGGCTTCTCAATGGGTTAAAAATCTTGGGTCTTCCAGGCTCTTAAAACAGTTGGGTTCCCCTTCTACCGAGCTTGTAGACCATTTGGCTTCTTAAACTGTGGGATATCCCAGGTACTTATTTATAGCAGAAAACTAGCATCTTTGGGCCCTCCACAGTCTCTAGGAGTTGTGGCTTCTGGCAGACAATTGAGGGTGGTTGGGCAGCAGGCAGATTTATAATGGAGTCCTCTCTGGTAGGTGGGCTTTTATCTAAATGTATGTTCCATAGGAAAATTTGGCAAAAGCATGTAATTTCTGTAAGTTGTTTCTCTTTTGATGAACTGGCATTTTTCTGGTGGACTAATAGTGTTCTGTGGGAAAATTTCCAAGTGCTACTACTTGCAGAGAGCAGTCACATTCGTTTCTTTGACTTGATTTATATGGGATTACACAGTGGAAGAACTCTATGTAGCTAACTGTTTGTGGGATTATAACTAGAATACTAAATGTGATTATTTTTTTTAACCCTTGTGAAGATTGGCATTATCTGCTGAAACTTTTTTTCTGAGATCTTTTTTCCTGTTACTGCAAGTTGCACTGTAATCCAGATCTCTTGCTTTCAACCAAAAAAAAAAAAAAAAAAAAAAATGAGAGAGATTAAAAATATTTCCTTAGGAAGCTGCCACCAGTCTCGTCTGAGATAAACCACAGTCCTTAAGTTAAACTTAATTCATGTCAAGCTTTCCATTGGTGTCTCAGGGATTAGCATCTCAGATGTGTTTTTAATACTATGCTTGCACTTGAACTTAAGCTGATTTACAAAGCAAAATGTTTTTTATTTCCCAACAGACAAACAGTATGTGCTTTACAAGGAAAACATCCTGTGTTAGACGTCGCTTTCGAGAATTTGTTTGGCTTCGACAGAGGCTTCAGAGCAATGCAGTGCTTATGTGAGCAACTTTATATGTGACTATTTAATCTGTCAATCATGGAACGAGAGGATTATTTCATCTTAATTCTGAGAATTACAGAAGTCAGAGTTGGAAAGTGCCCTCTGTTTCTTACTAGTGCAAGTTTATTCTGCGCAAGGCATTTTCTCTGCTTTAAACTCAGAAGAGCATCGTTTGTACTGGTAGCCTCTGTTTGGTGAGCCCCCCTCTAATTTGTAACAGATTTGATCTGCATTTCCTTCTGCTGCACAGGTAGCAGAAACAGCAATCTAGTGAAGGTGTACATACATCCTCTCTGCCCTTTTAGGATGAGTTTAGGTTCCATAAGGACCACAAGAGACCCAGCCAGATGTGCACGCAGGCTTAACAACGGGACCAGAAAAATCAGATTAATTTATTTTTCCCTTTGAGGTGTGTCAGAAGCCCTCCAGTTTCTCAACATTGTGTTCCTTGATTCAATTTGATGAGCTTCTGGAACATGACTCATGATTTTCACATGCTCAGGGTTGGCATTTGCTTATTGCATTTTCCTCCACTGTTTCAGATTTGGTTCTAACTGTGTATTTGCTTCTTATTTATAAAGACAGCTACCTGAACTGCCATCTAAAACTCCCTTTTTCAATATGAACAATCCTCATCACGTGGACCATCGCCGGCAGGGTCTGCAAGAATTCCTGGAAAAGTAAGTACAGCCTATCCTAGAGATGCTGGCATCATCATCAATTTTCTGATTATAAAATAGCACATCTCTGGTACTTGAGAGCCACCATGTGGTCGTCTGTACACATTACACATTTGGTTTTATTTTTTTTATTTGCACAGTCATATGTCATGAACGTGACTTCAGCTCTGTTGGTTATAAGAAAACTTCAACTGGGGCTTTTCTACTGATTCATTGCATGGTTTATAAAGAATAGCTTGGGATTTATGTTGGGAGATCTTTCACCGTGATGTCCATTTCTAGCTTTAAAGAATGAATTAGATATTCACATACAAACAAACAGACTTGTCTCCCTCTTTATGTTCACAGAAAATCAGTGTCTTTGTGGGCTAAACCCTTGGGAGCCTGCAGTTACTCTGTAGCGAGATGTCCTAACACAGATATTTCCTATAATGCAAATTACTTTGTTTACCAGTCCCACTAACATAAACAAGCTCTAGCAGTTGTGCCCATTCCCAGCACAGCTGCAAGCATCATTGAATCATTCATCGGGTTTAGCTAGAGTCTGACCTATGTTGCAAGGGAGTACTGTATGAATTTCAGTACGGCATCTCTCAGTCCTGCTGCTGTAACCACTTCACCTTATGCAGTGGCAGAGTCCCTGGTGATGTAATTTTCTGCTTTCTCTGCCATTCTCAAGGCCTGGCTCTGCCCATGTGAGAGCAGGCTGCTCACAGCGTCTGGGGCAGAAGTCGTGCATACATTTGCAGGCTCTTTTTAGCCACTGCTTGATGTGTGGACATGGTAAAACAGCGCAAGTAGAGGATATTCATCTTTTTCCAGTATCATTGTTTCCATGAATCAGAACTGCATAAGCAAAGGAAAAAAGCAAACCATTGAAGTAGGCCTTAAGCCTTGTGGTCAGTGGATAGAGGAATACTGGACCCACTATTTTTCCAGTTAGTGTTGTTATAATTACAGTCCTCCCTAACAGACAACAAATCATTGGTCCTGAGGTATATTTGTTGGACTTAACAGCTGAAGGCAGGGAGAGCTAACTGCTGCAGCAGTAATATTCCATATAGAGTTATATAGGATCAGTGGCCAAAAGGATAGTCCACTAATACTTGTTGAAGGCATATGAGACAAGGAAAGGAATGTAGGAGAGAATCAGAGGGGTGGTTTTCTGCAGCTCAGGAAAGGACAGTGAAATAGAGTGACTGTGCTTCTAGAGGCAATAATATTAATGGTCATACAAAGGGTGTGGTAGTTCAGGTACCTGGGTCTGGGCAGTTAGTTCTAGCTTAGCCATGCTGCTTAGTAGGGCATTTCCAAAACCACTCTTATTTTAAAATGGCAGAAAGGCCAGGCCAGTCTGATAACAAGATACAGTATTTCAGCATCAAAAATATTGATAACCGCTGTCTGTGATTCAGAAGACAAAACAAAGAGGTAGATTCTCTTAAAACACATCCACACTCTCCAATTTTGTGGATGTGTGTAGTTTAAAGGGGTACTGACAGAGAATGACAGCATGTGGAGCGTTTTACCTTGCTTCTGTTAGTCCAGGAGTGTTATAAGGTAACGATTTAAATGCTTGAACTTGAATGCTGTTTAGAAAGGTGTAAGCTATCTCTCAGCCCTGGGGAATAGCTGGAAGGAATTTGCAGAGGCAGGGCTGTGTTGTGCTGAAGTGCCTTGGCACCTTACGTGCTGTACCGCTGCCCTCTGCTGGCTGCCACCTCTTGTGCTGCTGCTGCTGCTTATAGAAGCTCAGTTGGGCTTGCTCAGCTAGGCTGCCATGATGCTTTTTTTTTCCCTTTTTTTTTTTTTTTTAAACGAGTCTGAACCCAAGGTTATGATTTTTTTCTCTGAAACTGAATTAATGGGACTCACTAACAAGTGTGTGTGTAGACAGATATCTACCTACACGCACACTTGACTTTACTAGAGCTCTGGGTCTGGATGCTGCACGTTCTGTAGTTCAGCAAAGCCAGAGGAAGTAGGATCTCCCTGGTATATTAGAAAAGGGGTGGGAAAGAAGCCAGAAAATAGTTGTCGCGGGGTGGTGTAACTCAGAACTGCAAAGCCAAGTGCTCCGTTCACCCCATCAATGACAGCAGTATCGCTGTGCACAAGTCCGTAGCCCCTCTGGTGTTTCTGGCAGTGGGAACACATGGGATTTGAGCCTGTGCAGACCTGCCAAAGAACAGGTAACACGTTTGAAATGCCCGCATGCAATGCAGGAACCTGAGCTCTTCTTTGCATTCAGTGCCTTGTGAGGTTATCAGGATCCAGGCTACCTCTGAAATGGATTTTAGATCTTTCATTGTCTGTGCCCTGTGCTGGTTGCTCTGTGACCAGGAGAGAGCCATGTGCCAGAAAAGTAATGATCAAGTGGCTGGAGGCTCTCTGGTACTCAGTTTCTGGCCCTGGATTCACCTCCATATTGCCTGTATGTGGATGGCTATGGAGTTTTCTTGTTCTCCTTCATGTGTCACTCCAGAACAAGTTAGCATGGGGCAAGGTGTGTACTTATTGCTGTGTGAAGCTTCTATGTACTGACCACAGTAGCATGAGAATTAGGCTAACAGCTGGAAACTAAAGCGAAGCACTTAAGTTCGGTGAAATCTGGAAACAGGTGTCCCATTTTGATTTGGCTTTACTGCAGAAATGCAGAATAAGACCTGCTTGTCTTATAGGTTATTATCTCTGAGTGATGAAGAGCTGTAAAGCTCACTTCTTGTCGGGGAATAATTTAATATTTCAAGAGGCCATTGGCATTAACGGAAGTCAGCTAGCCCCTTTTCAATTATGAATTACTTTGTAAGAATAAGGAAAATTATGTGTTTTTCCTGGTAAGTATCCTCATCCTTTTAGGATGTCTGTAAATTCAGAGGAAAAGCTTAAATTAGAGGTCAAAATTAAAACACTATCTTATAATACTAGGTTCTGTAAGATCCTCTTTGCTTACATCCCTTTCTAGCTGCACAGGTTTAACTCTGGGATTTAGATTGCCTTTACAGAAGATCATTTGGGTTTGCTTATTAGAAAACTAATCAACAAAAGTGTTCTCAATGAAGTCTGGTTCAATCACTGACTTTTTTTATTGAATACAGCTGGATCCCAAAATTTATGTGGCTTAGAAAAAAGGATGGTCTTCAGTTAGTTTTCAAACATGCAGTTCACGATGAGGTGGGAGACATACTCGGAGTTTTGAGAAACGCAGCACTTGGATCCACAGGAGACAAAGGGCATCTACAGTGTTGCTGCTCTGGGTGGCTGTGTGTCAGGCTCACTTGGTGCTGCAGTGAGCAAGCCACCCAAAACTCAGCTGCCCAGGACACCCATTCTCTGCAGGTGGATGGGGTTTTGCCCTCCTCCTCACACCTCCTTGCCTGTCCCACAAGCAGGAGCTGGTGCAGGGTCAGATGGCTCTTCTGGAGACATCTTCACCAGGTGCTCTCTCGGGGATGTGGGAAGCAGCAGACTGGCTACTGAAGGGATGGATGCCAGCTTGCTGGGGCTCAGGTGGGAGCATCAGCAGCCCTGGGTCAAGTGGATCTCCTCGGGCGAGTGGTGGCTGCCTCTTTCCAATGGAACCTTGGTAATACTTCCTATCTGGAGAGTGGAGTGAATAATGCCTAGCAGGTGCATGTCACTTAATCCTTTCCTAAATGTATGTATTATCAGATGCCCAACAGTTGCTTCGCAGTTGCTTGCTATCAGTAACATTTTGTCCCTTATAGTTGGCTTTTTTAAAGAGGAAACCGTGGCTTTGTTTGCTGTGGGCTGGGGTGAGGGGCTGGGGGCCTGGATGCTCGATAGAGGGCACCACAGCACAAGCTGTCATCCCCTGCCTCTTCTGGTTTTTTTCTTCCCCTTGCTCTCATGATATGATGTAAATGGGCAGAATAAATTTGTCGAAAACAAAATCAGAGTGTTAACCTTCCACACACATGCAAGTGTGCATCTGTCATTGTATTAGGTTACAGTAGATACAGGAAATCTTTAGTTAGGATTAAGTTGTACTGTTCAGCCATATGTTGTTGTCCTCCAGCAGAACAGTGTATAATATACCTAATAAAATCATGTTGAAGAAAACCAGATTTTGGACCTTGTCCAAATAAGACAAAACACATGTTTTGTCTTTTGTAAGCGTTCTTGCTGTAACATGGGGAAGGAGAAATATTCCTCATATGCTATCCAGCACTTCTTCAAAAATGACATTGTGTCTTCTGGTTGTGAAGTGACATTTTTAAGCCCTGCTTCTTTAAAGATCTAGAGATCATGAGCATTTACTGAAAGCTTATAAATGAAAACTCACATGGTTGTGAATAAAAAATTATTTTGTCTTTAATTCAAATGTAGAGCATTATCCTGCAGCCCCCTTAATCACATAAATAGTCGTTATGCATGTGAGCAATCTGACTGAGAGGAGTGAGATCTCTGACAAGTACTGACTACTGATGGGATTAAGACTTTGCAGGATTTAGCCTTTCGTTCTTATTCCAGGCATGCATAGAAAGTCTGTTGTACTCTTAAATATGCTCAGTTGGTTTATAGGAATTATCACCGTGATCCATGACTCTTGCATTAGTGTGACGGCAGCGAGAGCTGATTTACATCGCTGTAACCGCAGCTTTGCATTGGCACTGGCTGTAATAAAACTGTTGGAGAAGCACCGGGAGTGCTACTGGTTGTGTTCAAACTGCACACGCGTTCAGCCTCTGTGAAGACATATAAGTGTTAATATTATGACGCTCCTCCTTTCCTCTTGCCTTTTTAATTTGTTAGGTGGTGTTTTGTAATTTTGATTTTTAAAGTCCTTGGAGCCAAATCTATATTTTTCACATGTACAACCCTTCACAGAGTGAGTCCCCAGGATGGCAAAAAGCTCTGGAGAGCAACTGCTATTACCAGCACTTACTACTACTAGCAACATCTGGTGACAAATGTATGGTTATTTCCTACAAGAAGGAGTATTTTGAGCAGGAAAGCATAATGCTTACAGTTAGCAGATTTATTTCTTCATTTTGATTGCTTGAAGGATGTAATTAAAAGGCAGTCTAACCTGTTGGTTCAGATGGGGGTGTGTGGGGGGAAGTTATTTTTTAATTAAAAGAAAGAAGAAATGTTTTAAGAGTATGACTGGCTGAACGGTTTTAATATATGTGCTTTCAGGATGGTTTTAAAGGGTTTGCAAAATACATTGAGTTTTGATCCCTT
>WUAM01000179.1:17531298-17549846 GCA_024336885.1 Actenoides hombroni | reverse complement strand
TTATTTTTTTAAATATTTTTAATATAAGATAAATTAAGGGACAGCACAAAGCTAAGGCATGACATTTACCAGCCTCCGTGGCAGGCGGGCTGCGCTTAAATGGAGGCCTTTCTGCGGAACAGCAAGAGCCAAAAGGCCTTGTGTCACCCAGTTATGTAAGACACAATCTCGCCTGAAAATGCACAATGAATTGGGAAGGATTTATGTAATTAATTGACCAGTCTTAACCTGTTATCGTGATGTAAGGAATTTGGAACTCATTAATTTGGGCCCTGACAGATTTCATATTAGAGCTGGCAAATATGGATTGAGCCTCTTATTCTTGTAGCAGCTGGAATTTCCATGACAGTGAGGATTAGTGAAGAAGACCTATTGCTTGAGTCAAGCTGCCTCTTTTGTAATCAGCAGCCCTGCTCTGCATTAAAGGGGTAATGGGAAAGAGAAAAAAATAAAAATACCGAAAGGAAAAAAAAAAGAAAAGGAGAGAAATGTATTCATGTATGGAGCAGAGCAGGGGAGGGAGAGGAGGGACATGTTCTGGAGAGCAGAGGCTCTGGTGGGGCTTTCCTGGCCCTGTGGCAATGAAGGCACCACAAAGGCAGCCCTTTCATGATAGAAAGGAAAGGTGCCCAATGGACAGGCCTGCAACATCAGCGTGGGGCTTGCTGCATCTAGACCAGACCTTCAGGTAGAACCTTCCAGGAGCCATCAAGCACTTGGGACCGAGGTGTCAGAGGTTTTGGGAGCAGTTTCTGGGAGTGGTTTGTGGGCTGCCTAGAGACAGAGGGATTTAGGGATAGAAGGTTTTGGATCATGATCCTGGGGAAGTGGGGACCAGGAGGTATGTGTCTTCCAGCCTGGACTGTGACACACTCCCTAGCAGGAAAAGAATGCCCAGGGTGGGTAAGGACCAGGTCTGGGGACAAGGCCAGGCCTCCTTGCAGCCATGGCAAGGGTGACTCTGCACATGATATGTCTCAACTTCCCATGTGCAAAGATGAGAGTAAGAGAACTCCCTTTGTCTGCTGGTTCACAAGAAACTCCCAGTACAGTTTATCATGGTGCCTGTCTGGGGAGGTCCCTCATCCCATTATCATTTTTAGGCATTGATGTGATAGTAATAACCTCAAGTGCAACCTGTATGGAAACAGTCTAGAAGCTTTTATTTTCTCTCTTGGCAACCTGTTAATAACTGCCCTGGTAGTGAATACAGTTGTTAGAAATTACTTTAAAAGGTTTCCATGAGGCATCAACATATTTCTCCCTGCAAAGTGTTTATCTACTCTTGTGACAAATGCCATGCAAAGATGAAGGGTTATTTTTCCTTTTCTCATTGTTTCTTTGCTTTATGCTTTTTCGTAGTTGAACATTTTTCCTTCATGATCTCTTAGATCCAGCGTTTATTCCTGTGGGTCATTGCTGCATAATAATCAGCAGAAGGGGAAAGATGTAAACCAGTGGTATTGACAGTAAAACTAGAGTTGTTTGCAAAGACTGTAATGGCAAAAGCAGATTAAAAATAAACTGTGGCTCAAATCCTCTGCACAAGTTTGTCCACATCCATAATACCTTTGTCTCCCATCATTGTGTTGGGGTGATTACATGAACCTGATACCAAAACTCGAGCATTCAGTCCTAAATTTGGGGATCTTCATAGGGTTGACCACTTGGTGCTGGAGATCTACCCTTACCAGATTGCAGACTCTTTGGAGAAGGACTACTGCATCTTCTTGAGGGGCTAGATCTAGATCAGTTATAGCCTTTACATTGCTCTCACAAGTGTCAGATAATTTGGATCATAGCTTTAATCTCCTTGATTTAAAATAAATAAAATAAAAACCAAAACCCAAACCAAAACAAACAAAACAAACAAACACCAAAAAAACCCAAGACAGACCAATAGGTTACAATCTGACGGGGCTCTTTTAAAGAATATATTTCTTATTGTTGTCTCCAGATAGATTTAAAAAATCTTCACACATGTCAGCCAGCTCAGATTTCTCCCAAAGGTAGGGGATAATTTATGTTTTATGGTGGTACACAGACCCAACTCAACTATTGTCTCACCAAGTCTGTCTTTGTTTTTTTAACTATCAAGAGCGGAAAGCTGCTCAGGTATTACTGCAGCTAGAGGTTTTGCTCAAATGTTCCTCTTGTTAAAATGTTGATCGGGCACAGCTAATTTCCATGTTAAATGTGCTAGCATATGTCTGAGCTCAAAGTATTTCAAACAACAAAACAAAGCATTTTTAAGTTTAAATGAATATTATAAGTATTTTCACTTCCTCTGCTATCTTCCCATGGATATATTTAAAATATGCCTGAGTGGTAGAACTTCCCTGTGACACCCATGATTTTGGGTCCTCACAAATTTAAAGTTAGTATTTGCTTACTTGTTGGGGGTGTTTTTTGCTTGTAGGTAAGAAAACAGTCATCAGCTGATCTGGGCTTTTTACCAGATCCTTACACTATTTTTATTCTTTGATGATTAGCCAGAAAACAAAGCAAAAACATGATACTGAAAGCCAAGTACAGAAAAAACCCCACAGTTAAACCTGCTCAGATATTTTGTAATTTACAGCAATACAGAAGGCATGTTTTAATTTACGTGCAAATACTGAATGCAAATTTCAGAGTAGAAGTGGTTAAGAAATACCAAGTACTGATTCAATTGAAATAGGTGGAAAAATCTTCATGCTGCTTATACTGGAGGTGAAAAAATTCTGTC
Organism: Actenoides hombroni; assembly: GCA_024336885.1. Lineage (NCBI taxonomy): Eukaryota > Metazoa > Chordata > Aves > Coraciiformes > Alcedinidae > Actenoides > Actenoides hombroni. Next base: position 17,547,118 of record WUAM01000179.1, on the reverse strand, counting down.
TTCTGAATGGCACTCAGATTAAAAATAGCATTCTTGTTTGAACCAATAGGTGACCTTTTTGAATGTGCTATAGTTATTTTTTTCTTGAAAACAGAAAAATGTCTGCTTTTAAATAGAGAATCTTTTCAAACAGTAATTTTTAAACACAGTGAAAATGTATTTTCATTTCTGAAAGACAATCAGAGGTAAATTAAGTTCTGGGTGTATTTCCTAGTATTCTAGAAGTTTTCAGTGTACTTGTGTTTATGTTAAGTCCTGAGTCTTCAATGCATAAAATGATCAATAAAAAGCAATGATAAAGAGGATCCAAAGTGGTACAAATTTTATCCTTTCTTTTTCCTATGTTTGTGCTCTCAAAATGCCATGTATTTCCAGTTTCTAAGATCACTTGTAGTTTCTTACTTCTAATTACATGGGTAAATAACATAATTTTACAAGAATAGTATATCCTTGTGCTTCAGAAAAAGAGCACTTGAGATTTTTCAGAAGTCACACCTCTGAGCCAAGTGTCAGGAATCTTGATTCTATTTTATTTCCTATATAAGTGACACATTCTTAAAAGGGTTTCTGCAAGAAAACCGCAGCCAGCAGCCATAGGTGGCAAAGCTCTCTTAAAAGCCTGAGTCAGGTGAAGACATTAAACACTTGGAAACAAAGCCTTGAGTTCTTCAGAATATCCCTCACTTGGGCCTGGATCCCCTGAGATATTTTAGCTTCTCACTCCCTGAGTTGTGTTTTTGTGGATACATGGTTATTTCTTGGGTTGGGTTTTTTTGACAAATTTTGGGCTTCTGTTTTTGTCTCTGTGAAGTCAGTATGAGGCTAAGAGCTGGGCAGCTGTCGCAGGAGGGACACTTGCCTATGCATGTCTTGCCCCTGCATCTTCTTTTGGCATTCGCTGGTGGCTGCATCTGAGAGCAGATTCAGTCACAAGGACCAGTGGTCTGACCCACTTCTTACGTTCCTTGAAGGCAGTGGCCATCAGGTAGTAACATACAACATGATCTGCATCCAGCACTCTCACTATGGAAATGAGTTTTAATTTAGCTGGTGGGAATTTCAAGTGCTCAGCGTGGGACAGGAGTTCACACACTAAGTCCAGTGTGGTTTTTGCTTCATACATTCATTGAAAGGTTCTGTGCTTTGAATCGGGAGATCGAGGTACCTAAGGTGGTGGGAGAGTTCTTCTCAAAAAGGTTAACATTAGCTTAGGGAGTCTGGTTCCTAACTAAATTTAGTTGCTCTGACTCATCCCCTGAAGGAGCCCTGACATAAGAGAACCTTGGGAGACCCAGTCCTATGACAGCAAAATAACCCTGTGAATGTCCACCTTGGAACAGTAGTAATTAGCTTCAAGAAATAACCTTGTTGGAAGAGTGATATGTATACAGCGATAGACTGGCTTCTTATTATATGGCAAAAATTGCCTTCTAAGTGCTGTTTATATGAATCTTCTTTTTTATTACTATTTCCCGCTCTATAAAAGGCCTACGACTCCTGCTACTTCTAATGTTCTAAGACACTGGGATGGGAGATGGGATGCAATTTTCTATCCATCAAAATGTTGCCAACTTAGTCATACGAAACAGGAAATCTTAAAGCAAGTTTGGCTTCTGGATGGTTTGCATTTTGCTGGGAAGTCAAAGCTCCCCCTTGGCACCAGAGTCACCACATCACTGGTTGGATATAGGAAGTTAATAATTCGTATTTATGATAGAGCTTTCCTGTTTGAAGCCTCAAAGCCTTTTGTGATGAGGGATTAATTCAGCCTCACAATAAACAGGATCTGCTATTTTACAGCTCGGGAAACTGAGGAACAGTGAGGGGTTGCCCAGGGAAGTATGGACTGTCTGCAGATAAGGGAAAAACAAGGATCCTTCCACTTGCTCCCAGGCTTCACTGCTTTACTTGCTGGGAGAGAAAAAGTACTACCTTCCTTACAAAAATATTGCCCCAGCTAACAGCACAAAATGTTTCTAAGAGGTAGCAAAGGGGCCCTAGGTTTTGAAGGTTGACTTGAAACACTTGAAAACAATTTGCTCTTTGCTTCCAAACGCTGTGCACTCTGGCACTTGGAAACCACACTCTTTCTGGCATCTGTTGCATCTGAAAACTTTAGGTGATTTATTCTTCAGGGTTACGGCATTCAGAACAGAGATTTATGCCCATTTAAGAAAAAGGGGGTTACTCACTCCCCTAGCTAATTAGAAAAACAGGTGAGAAGAGAGGGGAAATTAGGTTACCTTGTTTAGATTGGCTGAATAAGCAGCACTGACAGGATTTTCTCTGAGGGACACTTGCATAACTGCTGTGGTCTTGTTGATATCAGATTGTGTTATCATTGGAACTGGACAGAAGGAAGCAGAGCTAATGTTGACTAATAACTATGGGAAAGATTCATTTTGGCCAGATCTTTCAGTCTTTACTCATCCATTCATGACAATACTTACTAAAATAATTCGGGACTGCTAGCATGAGTGAAGACCATTTGTGTAAATGAGCACTGCACACCTGAGCTTTAGCCTTCCTGTAACAAAGTGTGTTGGCTGTTCTGCTGATTCCAATAGACCTGCTCCCACCACATGAATCTATTTTGCTGATGGGGTGTGTACCTGGCCTTCCATATTACTGTAAAAACCAGTCTCAAAAATTGACTTAAAATACAAGAATTAAATTTAAGTATAATTTGTCAGATTGCAACAACCCATTTAATTAAACCCAAGCACAAACTTTTAATTTCCATATTTTGCTTTCTGACCAGGTCTTCCCAGGGCACTGACTGAGGCATTTCACCAGAAGGGTCTGAGCTTATCCTTGGTTCTGCATTGTTTGTATAAAGCGACAATGACTTCTGAGCAGGAGAGGAAGACTGTGCCAAGAACAGAGCATTGTGTTGTGCCTGGAGCTTTACTGGCTTTTCCCTCTCACCCTGTTTCTTGCTGATCACAATGGCTTCCTATAATGCATTTATCATCCCAGGCCACTGCCTGTAAATAAGAAAGTTCTTGTCCTTTCCAAAAGCTAGAAGTACAATGTTATCTTTCCTCTTTCCCACAGAAGGAGACATTCGGAAATTCCTTGATTTAGTTTGTCCCTCCTTGTTCCTGGATATTGTTGGAGCCATTGTAAAAAGATGAGGCTTATATTTCCTTCTGAAGATGGCAAACTCATTGATGCATTGGATTCATGATGTGGATGTGCGCTGATGTGTTGTATTCTGTAAGGAGCTGAGTGTTCTGGGCTGCTTCAGGGCTTGGGAGTCCACAAAGCATTTTGCTGGTCTGGGAACTGAGTACTTGAGATTTTCCTGGGTGAAACACAAGAAAGTATAGACCTGAATGTTAGATTTAGTGAAAAATTACTTGAGGAGTCAGTTCATGGCAGCAGTGGTGATGTGTTTGCACTCATTCGTGACCATCACACTCGGCATTCCATGAAGTTTCTTTGAAGGCAGTGCCCTAATTCTCATATAACTCAGGAAGGAGAACTCAAAGATTTGGCTTTATAAAGAGAAATGCAGTTCCTAGAGAAGGATCTTCTAGCAGTTCTCCATTTCTTTGTCTGTCATAGCAGGGAGGACAAGGAGGGGGCCCTGGATCAAACTCTCCTGTCACGACTGAGGGGAACACTTTGGCTGTGGGTGGTGTCAGGGAAGTCACCACTGGGAGGGTCACTTCCTCCTGCTCATGCCCTGTTTGCACCACTTTGTGGTTTTGCCCTCCCCAGCAGCACCCTGCTCCCCCCAGGAAACAGTGCTTTGAGGCCTGCTAAGAGACACCTGCTGAGTTCTGCCACTTGAATGACAGATGCTTTGCAACTCCCCTGACATATCTGAGAAGTTCCAGCTCCCTTCTCAGTTAGGCAGATATTAATAATGTGCACATGCAGAAATTCTGCAGACAGGTAAAGGATTTTATTTTCTGAGAGTCACAGTTTAGCAACCAAACTATCCTCACTTACACAAGTCATTCACTGGGGTCAGAAGAACTGTTTGTGTTAGTAAGAGAAGTGAGAGCTCCCAAGGTGCACCGAAATGATCCTGAGATGAAATTACTCCACTCTTCCTGGGAGGGCCTGCAACATTTCAGGGTCATCTTCATAAATTGTATGTTCTTCGGGGCAAGGACCTTGCCCTCTGATTTATCTGTAAAGCACATGTTTGGTGCTCCCTACTGCAAACAAATTGCTTTGGCTGCTGGCTGGGCTCATGATTCCAAGCTGATTCTCCCTCCTGATTAATTTCTTGTTCTGAGATGCCAGTGATGCAGTTTTATCAGAGTATGTCAATGCTGGTGTTAGCCCTCTGCTCTTCCCTTGCTCATGGTAAGGCAACTGTCATTTCCTGTCTATAGCATACTTTACAGCACCAAGAAAGAATATTGATAGGATTTCCAAAGGGATTGCTGCTACTTTTGGTAGAAAGGTTTCCTACAAAGGATGTGCAGCAAAACTCCCAGGACATAGACGGAGAAAACCTTCCACCAAGAAGAGCTGGTATTGTCCCTATTCATTGTCTCTGTCACTGTAACACCCCTGTGACTCTGACACGTTGCTCTGTGCTGCTCTAGCTTGTGCTGCTCAATGTAATTTCCTTGGTTGAACATCTTTATTTCAGATTTGTAACAGGGTATTAACTAGTTTCCCTGTGCCTAACTGTTAGCAAAACAGTCTCCTTCCTGTTACGGTCAGTTAGACTTTTGATTTTCCCATTTGCTTTTGCATCACAGCACATTTAAAAAAACCCTCCAACTTATGTGCCATATTTCCAACCAGGTTAAGGGCTCAGGATCACAGCAGTGCATGTGACAGGAAAACCAGAAATCCACCTTGTCTGTGAGTAGTAAACACATTCAGCCCAGCAGCCAAGAAAAGAAGGTAGATGCAGAGAATTCCAGCATCAGGTGATGAGACCTGCAGTTTTCCTGGATGTGTTTTTCCTGGGTGAGCTGGCAGAATCAGTGTTACTATGAAATTACTAGGAGTGCCCTTTGAAAAGCATTGGGCATCCCTCTTGTGGTTTCTTAGATGTGCTTACTTGCTGCCATTGCACCTAAGCTCTGACCACCCCTGCTCTGCTCTGTGCTCCCACTGCCCCTCACCAGGGCAGACCCTTCCTCTCCATGAGCAGCTCCAGTGCGGTGCAGATTTGCTGGAGGCACCTTTCTAGGGTATCTCTGGTGTCAGCTGTAGGGAGATAGACTGCCTTTTCCAGGTCTGCTCCTGAGGACGCCCCTTAAATGCAGTCTGGGCATCCTCACTACGTCTGTGAACATAAACAAGGCTGTTTTCAAAATGAAGAGGTAAAGTGCAAAGGAAGAATGTTTTTAAAGCAAAAAATCTCATAATGCTAATTGTGGAAGACCTCCCATTAGATGATATGCAACCACAAGCCAATCCAGCAGCTGCCTTTGCAGCTCTTGACCTTTGTTATTTTTATCTTCTTGGGGTTCAGGGAGGCAGCTCTTAAATGGAATTAGGAGTCTGTGAGCTGGCTTTGTTTGTAAGCGGACACATGTCAAGGAACTTCAGGGCTGACCAACAGATTGCCATACCTTTTATTGTTATTCAAGTATCATATATATATATTTATATAGTCGAGTAACATTAATACTTTAGAAAGTTTGCCTAATATATCAATTGCATCATCCAGACATAACTTTTAATATGGAGCACTCATATTGCTTGGTATATTCAAATAATAAATTGCTAACTTCTGCATAAGACATTGAGTTTTTGTTACATTTTGTTTTCAGATTGAAACCAGGGAGCTGATGTACATGAGTTGGCCTGTTCTGAATCTTTGTCATCTTAGACAGCCCTGCTCATTGCCAGCTCGTTTCACAGAGATCTATTTCAAATCAACTCATAAATTATTAATAGTACATGTGTAGGTCAGAGAGACACTAACCCTGACAATCACACCCTAATATTCTTTCTTTAGAATCAGAAATAAAAAGGAGGTTTGAATAATCAATATTCAACAACAAAGGTACATCTCATGCAGATATGGTATATGAACTTATAAAAAAAAATATATATATATTTGCAAAAGCTGTCAGGCTGGCATTAATCTTGCATGATGAATAATGTGGTAATCTATGAATTTTTAACACCTTTAAAATGATAAAATTGTGGGATGTGACATCCAAAAGTAAATTTGTTTAATTGGAGAATATTTTTGATCAAATGGAGATAATAACACATATAAAAATATTTAAACATCAATTTAAATTGCACAGCAGGCAAGACAGTTCATACGGATTTGTGACTGGGAGCAGCTTTCCGTCACAAATAATTCGCCTGAAGATTTAATTATAACTCAAAGCTGAAGCAGTAGCTCTTCTGAGAAGAAACCTAACTCTGGAGTCACTGAGTAGCTCCCTGGGCTGGCAGGCAGCTCTCAGCCCCCGACAACTACTGGCACAGGAGGGGCCACCTGGACCTGGCAGGCTCCTGAGCCAGAGAGGGTGGCTTTGCCTGGTTCCTGCTGCACAAAACTCTCTACAGAAATCCCCACCAAGGCTGCAGGAAGCTGCTCACAGAGAGGAGGTAATGGCGGCAGAAAGGGACAGGAGCAAAACTTCACAGCAGGGCTGAACCCCAAAGGTGTTGTGCATGCAGGGCTCTTGGCTGCCCCCCAGGCACTGCCAGTGCTCACCAGGGAGCAGGATCAGGCCCTTGTTCAGCTGGTGGTGTTTCGTGGGAGGGGCCCAGTGTGGGATTTTAGACTGGAAAAAAATGAACTGGTGATGTAAAGGAAATAATGAGATGGATGCTGTCCTACCTGAAGTCAGTATGAATTTGTTGTTGACATTCATGGGGACAGGATCAGACTCCACATCTGAAGTCATCTCCCTGTGAGATTGCCTGACGAACACTACACCAAAATGTTTCATTTAGAAACTGTCAAAAAGGAATTACTAACCTTTTATACGTATTAAAATTGCTATATGTGTTCCTGTAAAGGGACTAGAGAGCAGATGGACATTTTAATTTTCACTCTATGCAAAATAAAAATGACACTCAAGAACTTTACCTATTTTTTAAATCCTTCTAATGAAAGCGTTTTATTCTGTTTTTATTGAACAGAAAATAAAATGTGTTTGTTTCCTCAGATTTTAGGAGAATTAACACGTATCTGATTGTTAATATTTGATCCTTCTTTAATTATTTATGGTATCAAGGAATGAATCTGTCAAGTAAATAATGAAATGCGTACATGCAGCATATGTAATTAGGTTAGGTGCATAAATCCAAAGTGTTCACTTTATAGTTGTCAGTGCAAAATTTATTAATAATGAGAAATGCTAAGTGAAGAAAATCCCTAACAGTCTACTCATTAGTGTAGGTTAGAGCAGTTGCTGAAAAGGAAAATTATCATTCCTCTCTTGCTGTATTTCATCATTTAAGAATGTTAGTAAATCTACATGCATTTTCCTCATCTCTGCTTTAAACCTGTGCTAAGAGCAGTCTTTAAGTTGTGCTGGGTAGTTGAGCTTTATCATCACGCTGCAAACAGACAGCCATCAAAGTAGAGTTTTTCTGCACCTTTGTGTATTTTAAAGCCAGTGTTTAAGCAAGCCTGGCCTTGCTTTCCTTAGGACACAGGAGTTCCTACAGATTTAAAAGGTTAGAACTAAACTGCAGTTAGCTCCTGGTATTTTAGGGCTGAAGGTGATGAGTAAATGCTTATACACAAGAGCAAATGTGGCTCTACATTTATCATGGGGCTAAGACACAACCAGTACAAAGTGGTGAGTGATACAGTGTGCATTTGCTTGTGTTGTGTGACATCTCCTGCACTAGAGTATGTCATGTAGCCACAGTCTTCACACAATGTATGTCTTCCAATAACATACATGTAGCATAAAACCTCATTGCTTGGAGGTCCAAGTTTGTAGCCAGGTGGAACAATCACGTTACCATCTATTTGAGTAGAGTGATGCATCTGAGTATTTCTTGGGCTGCAGGTGATTTGGTCCTTGCAATTGCAAACCCTAATGTGTTGCCAAGGGTGGCTGACCTGAGCAAGGAGCTGCATGGCTGTGCTTGGACCTAGGGAAATACGAGCTGAACTAATTGGCTTTAACAGCAGGGCTGTGGCCCATGACACTCTTACCATCACCATCACTTACTATGAAGTTGTTTCTGCTTTTGCAGATTAACAAACAAACCCCAGTTCTAGTTAATGAAAAACAAAACAAAATTAATCTGCAAGTTTGTGCCTCTTGGGGTCTGAGAAAAATGTGAGAGAGATGAAACACCTGTTTGAGACAGAGAACTCTTATTGTAGGACCACAAGGAACATTTCTGGATCCCAAAAGGTATTTTTCAGAACTCTCTCTGTGAAAGAAGATTTGATTGCTAAATGTATATTTAAAACAATATTTCAATATCATCTTGAAGCTTATCATTAGCATGAGCACTTTATGGGCTAATTCTCTATATCCAAGGATAGGCATTCACCCCAGCTCACTTTTGCTGTCGAAAATTAGATATCTAGTCTGAATTAGTCATCTGGGCTCCCTCCACAGTCACTGAGATTCATCCCAGCCTAAACTGGTGCTTCAGGTTAAGCCTAAGATAGAGAAGGTGAATCACCCTCTAGAGAAACTCTCTCTTTTCTTGGGCTGCAGAATGCTCAGGCTGGAAGCCTAACTTTCATGCTGCTAAATGAGATGTGTTGAATCCCACACTATGCCTCTGTGCTAGATCTGACTTCCACTGAGAAGTTTAGCAGGGATACCATCACGCAATGACCCTAAGGTAGCCAAAGCTCTGGGAGACTGACCACTTGACCACAGCAAAGTGCTTATGCTGGCAGTGCCTTATTTTTTCAGAACATTAAAATAAGGACAGTTGGATTTGCTGATCAGCAGAAGCTGACCTAGGTCTGGGCTGTCACTGAAAGACCCCACCTGAAGCTTGCATATCTGTATCCCTCACTTCTGCTGGCCTCAGCATGCATGCAGTGCAGAGGGCAGCTGCTTTGAGAGCTGATTTGGCTGAGCATTAGTCTTTGGGGGGTGTTGCAGGATAACTTCATTTTTAGAGATCTAGCTGACCATGCAGCCCCACAGTCACTAGTGCTGGCACTAGGGAGAACATGGGAAGCCAGAAGTTGCTGGCATTGTGAGGAGGGAGGGTTGCTGCTGCTGGTAGCAGTGCAAAATTAAACAGATTGTGAAACTGAACCCTGAGCAAAAGGATGCTGGCAGCCATTCATTAAATTTTGCATCACACTGTTAGATTTTAATCACAACATTTTGGATCAGAATCGCAAATCTTCTTATCTGCTATATGAACTTCTTTCAAGCTTAACATTTTTATGCCCCATATAGGATACAACAATATTCATCTCTGCTAGTCAAGCTTAGAAATGCATTAAACTGCCCAACCAGAAAATCAGGAACAGGCATTTAGTGATGCAAAATGGTCATTCTGCAACCTAATGCCTAAGGGACAGATCAGTCATCACAGACTCCCACTTCTGTCTGAAAAGACCAATTAGGTGACTCTGCCTATTCAACTATCAATACAGGATTGCTCCCAACAGGATATTCCCCTGTGCTTTACCCACTCTAATTTTAAATTACTCAAGTGCCAAGACTTCTAACACTTCCCTGGGGTGACCATTACACAACTGAAGGCCTCACTGTGAGGAAATGTTTCCTGATATTCAGCCACAATTTTCATATGCTTAGACTCGTCCCATTTTAACTAGTTACACATCTTGAGCAGCTCTACCTTCTTTCATAGCCATATTTTTACAAAATATAATGAAAGCTAGCACACCCTATTCCCCCCTTTTTTTGTATGATCATTCATGCTGGACATTAGTCACATAAAAGAAAAGTCAGTTATTTTAGCCATAGGTTTCATTACTGGTGTTGTTCTGGTGCTGAGCTGTCCTGGTCATTCACCATCAAACAAAACTTCTTCAAGAGAACTGTTTTCTGCACACATCCTTTGAGGAAGGATGATAAAGGCTGAAGAAAAGAGAAGCCTAGGAATAAAACAACCAACCTGAGGTGCTACGTACTACTGTGGAAAGAAGAATTTGCTACTCGTAAGTTTTAGTATACCAGAGCCCAGTGCATTGTGGCTGGTTCGGGCAAGAGGCAGCAGCCCAAGTGGCTCTCAACTACTCTCAGGTGCCCTTGGTCCAGGGGATAAGGATTGGGTGCATCTTGTATAGCAGGAAGAGACTTGTCTCGAAGCATCTTGGGAAAATGAATAGCAGGCCTCCTCATCACCAGTCTTTTTATACTCGATATAGGGACAATAAAATTATGTTGTTGCTCCTTTCATCTGAATCAACACCACCCTGATTTTTTTGGTTGGGTACATTCAAGATGAGCTTTCCCAAGGTTGTTGCAGGACCTTTCAGCCTGCTTTAGGCAGGATTTCTTTTTGAATTTGCCCACACACAGTGAGTGTCGTATAGTCAAACCCTTCATCTGTTTTATCAGACAAGCAGAACTGCAAGTCTGATATCTTTTAAAAAAAAGATACAGTTCTCTGATTAACTGAAGAGTAATAGCATGAAATTCTAGTCTCCAATAAGTAACATATTGATGCTTATGTCTAATTTAATCAGCATCAGGGGGGACTAGGGTGCCCATTCCTTCACCATCAGTTATGCAGCAGTTCAAGGTGATAAATCCTATCTGTGGAATGATATTCAGTCGACATTTCTATAATATTAATTAGATCACTGTGTCAGGCTGTAGGAAATTTGCTTAACATTCATTAGAAATTTCTTATAGATAGATAGGCAACCCTCCCTCTTTCTCCCCCCGCTTTCTTTCTCCTGTGATTGACAGATGAGGTCAAGCCAGACAGCCCCCCCTCCTTGGCAGTTCCTGAAGAGCCAGGTCACTGGACTCCATAATGCATGGGGAGTGGGAATGGCGGATTACGCCTTGAAGAGATATCCTATTAAATTGGACAAAAGCTTGTCTGCCTCCAGGCTCCATTGCCAGGTCTCCTCGGCCTGCAGCCGGCATGAAGAACGCAGGCGAGTGCACAACGCAAAAGCCATTTGCATTACCCTGCAGTCATTTTTATATGTGGAGGTAATGAAGTTGTCAGCGGAGCCCCGAGTGTGGCAGAGCCTGATATTCAAATAGACCTGCCAGCTCTCCCCACTCCTTGCTGCTGCCCTCCACCCCCCTCCCTCTCCCCATCCCCACAGCTGATCTACTGACTCCCTGGATTACTGCTTCGCTGGCTCCTTGGCTCCGACTGTGCTTGCACTCTTGCCCCTGTCAAGCGCTTTTGTTTCCAAGTCAAGTAACAGGCAGCTGCAGCTGCCTGCACTCCCGGGCAGGCCCACGCATGCCCACGCTGCTGCGCACACCAGGTGTCATGGGCTGACTGCTAAGGAGTGGCGAGTGCCCCGGATGGTTGTGTCACGGCCCTGCCTGTAGCCAGGCCACAGCAGCAGTCCTGCCAAATTTGCAATGGGAGCTCCCCTAGGCACCACATGAATCCCAGGTTGAACATCTTGGGTGTTCTGCTGTGGTCAAATGGAAGAGAAAGGCTTCTAATTTAGGTAGATTTTCTAAGTATGGCAGAAATGCAAATTGCATGCTCATGTTTTACATGCTCATATTTTGCACACCTACTGTGCCCTTTTGCTGAGGAACAGCAGAGAATGATGCAAACTGTGCCATGCAGCAGGGAAGGAGGCAGCAGCCAAGTGGTACTCAGCTCTCATGTTTGCCAGTATTGTGGGGGTGTTGGCAAAGAGCATCACAGACGTACCTTGTCCTCATAAAAGAAACCACAAGATCACAAATAAGGCAGTAAGAACTGGCCTTTCCTAATATTTAAGTCAATTTTTTTTGGATTAAAAAAAATAAATTCCCTGTGGCAGAGTTGCCTGGTAAGCAAAAGGTCTGAATCAGCCCCATTAGCTTTGGAAAGTAGCTTTTGCTAAATGTGGGCCTCAGCTGTCAGCTGGTGTTAATTGGCATAAACCCACTGAAGTCAAGGGAATGACAGTGATTTATACCAGGATGAAGACTTAGAAGATGGATATTTAAAAGGAGGGCTGTCTTTTCTCTGCTTTCAGTAACTGGACCCACTTGTGGTTACAGCCTTGCAGGAGCAGGGCTTTGAGGCTTGATGGGCAGATGTCACTAGGTAGCTAGCCACCTGCAGGTTATCAAATGTACATTGAGAAACTGAAGGCCACTTAAAAAAATTCATCACCCAGGTAAATATTTAGCTGCCTCAATAGTCGCAGTTTTGGATCAGCAACTCATTCATTATTTGCAGAAAAGGATACTTTCTGTGCTCTTATGAAAATGATCAATGATCCTTTAGCATAGAAGGCCCATGGGATTAATTTATTTTGTAACCAGCACGTTAAAAAGACTGGTTCAAGCATTTTTTAAAAACTTACAGGAGGGTCAAAACCACACAGGTTTCAGAAGCAGCTTTTTTTTGCCTTTGTTCTTACAATGAGATTTTGAAAGATACCCTAGAACCCCAGCAGCTATGAATTTTCATGGCATGATACATCATTGTGCCATTGGAATTCATATGCCTTCAGGAGCTCATTTTTAAGGAAACTGAAATTTATTTAAGAAAGTGAACTTTATGTTTACACTACAACAGTTAGTTTACAAGTATTTTGAGTATACAGGGCTACTCTAAATGCACCAACCTGCAGATTAAAGGCTCCCTGAGTATAAATTGTCACAATGCATTGGAAATGATTCACAAATGGAGGAGTCCCTAAGTGTGCATTGACTCACTACACCATAACGTCTCCTACAGAGATCTTGCAGCACTGTATGCCAATGATCCATGGATTAAGGACTCCCTAAGTGCACATTGACACGATAGACTGGAGCTGTTTGGTCTATCGTGTCAATGATCCGGGGATAATGACCGTGTCTTGTGCAGATCCACTGAGACCTGAGTTGTTGTGGTTCCTAATGGAAGAGCCAGCACTGTCCCACTTAAGTCATATTGACCTTTTTGGGTGCTACAGGAACATGGACAATGATCTCATCCTTCATATCAATTGAGGAATGTCTTCAGCATTGCAGTTCTTGTAGCCTGGGTGGCTTCTGTTTGTGCATGTACATGCATATACACGCTCATCTAAAAAGCAGTGGACAAGTGCACTTTTATACATTTTAAATGCTTATACCTTTCTCCATGCATAGCAGGAGTCTCACACTAAAATTTCATCACTGTCGTCAAGGGCACCAAGGCTCAAACTGAGATAGAGTCATTCCAGATACAGAACAATCTTCCTGTGTAAAAGACAAAAGCACTACCCAGTACAGAGCAGGATGGGAAGGGGAAATTAAGACCCAAACCTTAATAATACCTATTTATTCTGTGACTTGCATCTCAAAAAATGCTACTCTGACAGTTGTAAACCTCCCCTTGAACAGATGGGGAAACTGGGATGCAATGAGCTTAAATGATTTGGTAAACCTGTAACCACAGTGCAGCTGGGACCAAAACACAGTCTTCTCAAATATGTCTCAAACCCAACAGCAGTGGTTTAACAGGTTGAAGATAAGACTGTGTAGTCCTTGTGCCCTATCTGTGAAGACTATGTAAGAAGACAGTGTTAGGGAGTGTTTATTTTCCAGAAACTGTCTGTTGTTTGCAGCATTCTGGGTCACCACTCTCACCTTCAGCTACTCAAGCTTTAGAATTGTTAGGGCTGAGGAAAAATAAAAATGGAAAAAAAAAACCAGGTTGCAAATGCAACTCCAGGAGAGGGGGAGTCAAAGAAAAAATACAATAGACTGCAGCAAAATATTGTCTCAGAACCATGATTATCTGTCTACCTCACATGGATGATTCTACCTGATCCCACCCAAAAAGCAGAACTGCTGGCCATGCAGCTGAAATGAATCTGATATCTAAGCCATACTTTTTGTTTGGAATTTCCCTTCTGAACCTGCTAAAGCAGGTATTTCAAAGGAGATTTCTGAGTTGTCTTTGCATTTTAAATCTTGGAGTTTTTTCTTCTGCAGAAGAAGGAATGACATAGGTGACTGATAGAAAAAGGCCAGGACAAACACTGCACATGTGATGGCAGTATGAGGAGAAAATGGAAAAGAAGCAAGTCTGGAAAAGGGCAGCTGCCACAGACACCTTGAGTGCTGTTTCTGTAGAAAGAAACATGGGCACACTTTCAGTACACAGAAGGAGCAACTTGAGCAAATTGTAAGAAAGACATTCTTTATGTCGCAGTGGGACATAATTTCTGGTTGCTATAATCTCTCTGTCTTTTCCTATGAGTTTCAGCAAGAGTCAAACTCATTTCTATAGTAGGATGAATTGGAGGGCATACACTACAAAATTAAATGAGGTGAAGTTGGCACAGGACAGGATTATAAATATCAACAACTGCATCCAGGATTAGAGTAATGAGGTTGATGCACCATTTATACAGAATGTCGTGAGGGTGTCCCATGGCAGAACAACTAAGCACAACAGCTTTTTGTCCCAAGTAATAAGACTTGAAGGATCTTCAAACTAACATTCACCAGATATCCATCGATCTAAAACTACAACTTTTGGATTAAGCTATTTAATGTTTTATTTGGCCTGGCCACAGCTCCACCTGAAGTCTCTAGAAGATGCTAGGCTCTACAGTACATTTCTAAAATTAATTTCTAAAACAACTACTGCCAAAGAAAATTATCTGTATGCGTGCAAGCCAATCTTTTCTTCAGATTGTAGTCATTCACACTTGTTTCCCTGTTTTTCTTGTAAGAGGAGTATCAAGGGAAAGTTTCACTGGAACAGCAATTGCTAAGTGCAGAGCACTTGCATCTGTTAACGTACTCTTCTGTTTTTGACTAGGATAGAGTTAATTTTCTTCCTAGTAGCTGGTACAGGGCTGTGTTTTGGATTTAGTATGAGAGTAATGTTGATAACACACTGATGTTTTAGCTGTTGCAAAGTGTCATTTATCCTAAGCCAAAAACTTTTCAGTTTCCCATGCTCTGCCAGCAAGGAGGTGCACAAGAAGCTGGGATGGAGCAAAGCCAGAACAGCTGACCCAAATCAGCCAAAGGTATATTCCATACCGTAGGACATCATGTTCAGTATATAAACTGGGGGAAGCTGGCTAGGAGGGATTGATCACTTCTCAGGAACTGGTTGGGCATTGGTAAGCAGGTGGTGAGAGACTGCAGTACTGAATCACAGAATCACAGAAAGGTAGTGGTTGGAAGGGACCTCTGGGGATCACCTAGTCCAATCCCCCTGATGAAAGAGGTTCATCTAGATCAGGTTGCACATGAACACAAATAGATGGGTTTTGAAAGTCTCTAGAGAAGGAGACTCCACAACCTCTCTGGGCAGCCTGTTGCAGTGCTCAGTCACCCTCACAGTAAAGAAGTTTTTCGTTATGCTTAGGTGGAACTTCCTGTGTTCCAGTTTGTGACCATTGCTTCTTGTCCTATCACTGGCACCACTGAAAAGGGACTGGCCCCATCCTCTTGACACCCACCCTTCAGTTTACAAGCATTGATAAGATGCCATCTCAGTCTTCTCTTCTTCAGCCTGAACAGCCCCATGTCTCTCAGGCTTTCCACATATGAGAGGTGGTCCAGTCCCCTTATCATCTTTGTAGCCCTTTGTTGGACTCACTCCAGGAGATCCCTGTCTCTCTTGAAGTGGGAAGCCCAGAACTGGACACAGTACTCCAGATGTGGCCTCATTAGGGCAGACTTAAGTGGGAGAATCACTTGTGCATGTGACACATTGTGCTTTGCTTGTCTTTTCTTGGGTTTTATTTCTTTTTGTTGTCTTCCTTTTCATTATTATAATT
>WUAM01000179.1:17503096-17513259 GCA_024336885.1 Actenoides hombroni | reverse complement strand
AAGAAAGAAAGAAAGAAAGAAAGAAAGAAAGAAAGAAAGAAAGAAAGAAAGAAAGAAAGAAAGAAAGAAAGAAAAGATTTTGATCTCCTGAAACTTTAACAGAATTCTGTTAATCTGCAGAGCAATGTTGTGGCTCACAGTATGCATATTAAGATGCTCCTATCTACAGGATTAAAGTAATGCTATGTTCATATGTGTGTGTTTTTAACCGGGTTTCCACACTGTCTATATAGGTTTCGGATCCCACCTAAACTGTTTAGAACTTACCAAATTTGCCAAATATGTATCAGAAGTATGGTAGTTCCTACACTTTTTGCAAAAGAGATGGGAGAGACATGGCATGGAATGTAATGTTATGACTGAACAATACATTTTTTTTCCTACAGAAAGGATCAGTCCTGCTATTGCCCATGCTGCCTCCAGCCATGCCATTCTGTGCCACCCCCATGTCTGAGCTGGCTTTGGTACCTATTCAATCTCTCAACAAGGCAGCTCATCTAAGGCAACAAGATACTAACCTGGCAGGAAAGGTCACTAGGTTTCTCACAGAAGGAAAAACACAGTTTTCTGCAGCTTTCTTCCATTCTTCCTGGGAAGGGAAGGGATGGAGAAGCAAAGACAGACCCTAACGTTCGACTGCGAGAAACACTTTGGCTGCAGCTTACAACTTCTTAGACATCAATACAACAACAAAGCCTGTAAGAACCTGGGCTTCATTAGTTCTGGTGTGTATGAAATTAGCATATTTTTTTGTGGTGCAAACCAAAGCTTATAACATATTCCTATTACCAGTTTCCTATGGGCAAAAACAGGTTAGCCTCAATACAGGACTGAGAGAAAGAATTCATCACTGAAGTAATTTTTCTTCTCCACAGTGGTTGTGCAAGAGGCAATGAGAAGCTCTAGAAGTCATACATTATTCTATCCATCTATCTATCTATCTATCTATCTATCTATCTATCTATCTATCCATCCATCCATGCATCCATGCATCCACCCATCCATCCTAGTATAAATGCGTATTCTACAGTTGCTGTTCAGAAGCTGAACTGGATTATTTAAGGTACCAAAGACTTGCATAAACTATGACATTAAGTACAAGGAAAATATTTCTCTTCTAACATTGCACCTATCAGCTGTCCAAAGCAGGTGCTTAGAGAGCTAGGGCTGGACTAGAAAAACATCCAGCTAGAGACAGGGGCCAAATAACAGGGGGCTGGAGGAAGGGGCCTATTTCATGCCTTGCATTAGGGACCGTGCTAACCACATTGCATCCTGTTTTGCTCAGAAAACACTGTTCTTCTAAAGGAACCCAGAGGCTGTACACAAATTAAAGAAGGCATGAACACAGCATGCAGAGTTGTCTTCACCCTATCTCTGTGTGGATGTCTAGTACTGTTTCTCAGCTAAGTTGTGCCTTAACCTTCCTGTCTGCAAGTGCTCTGAGCTGTTGGTTAACCCCTCAGGGAGGGCTGAGATTGCTGTCTATTGTTCCCTCTCCGAAATGACAAGTATGTGAAGGGAAGGTTCTTGGAGAAATAGATGTACCTTGCTGGAGAACAAGAAGGATGCACACAGAGATTGTAATCAGCCCCATGTAATTGCACAGCTTGTTACAGCTTCATGGAAAACTGAGGTTTTGTAAACATGCCTTTAGGGATGTGGTAGGAGGTTAGGGAAATTCCCCAGACAGCTGAGAAGCCTGATGGACTTGTGCTAATATATTGAAACCAGCTGACCTAAAGGAAGGTCTACCTTCTCATGATAGGATTGGCTTCTTGAAGGATTTGAGATTGACTTATGCCTGTGACTCTTAGAGCCCAGAATAAATAATGAACAATTGTGCCAATAAATCATATAAATAACACAATATCTGCCATTCTAGTTCATTCTATATCTTGGGTTCCCATCACAGATGCATTTCTTTTCCCATTCACTAAACCTTTCCTTATTTTCTTGTGTATAGTCTTGGCTTGAACTGTACTATAAGAGCTTAGCTACTTTTGGTAAGGGGCACAGAAAAAAAATCATCCAAGCAACTGTAAACCCATGCCAGCAAAACTCCTGGTATAGATATCATTTTACTGGTAACAAAATAATTTTGCTTCAGTAACTTATTTTGTTCTAGGAGCTGATAGAGCTGCACATATGTTACAGCGACACCAGGACTTCTGCCAGCTTTACTGGTATGACTGACTGCCAGAGGTATTTCAAGATGATTTTAAAATCAATCCATTTCTATAAGGAAAAGCCTTATTCTCCTTCACCTCAAACTCTACTTTTCCCTCTTTTTTGCTATAAAAATTACCCACTGCTAACAATAAATGTAGCTGACCCAATATTAACATAATTTCACTGAATACACAAACAAGGACAAACTGTCTCGCAGACAAGAAACTAGAAGTAGGGAGGGGGATAAATAATTTAAAGAAACCCTTCTATAGCTCTAGGAAGATTTTTCATATGTGATCAACAAATAACAATGAGTTCCACATATCTTTATTTATGTAATTTACCTATTTATGTAATATTTATAAATTTGCCTATCTGTTGAGAAAGAATTTTGTGGGATTTTCAATAGGTGGACAGAGGAATGTTCTACTGATTTTTGTATGATTTTTGAACTAAGAATTTTGCTGTCTTGTGCAAAGAGACAATTCCTCTTCTTATCAGAATTAATTGCAAACTCTGTAAGTAGAAGCTGATGATAGGTAAAGAGTTTTTTTCTTGTTATGGGTTATTCCTTTTCAAGGACAGAGAAGAACTTGTTCTCCAAGGTTTCCCTTGCTGGCACAGAAGCTCCCATTAAACAAATCTATCAGCTTCTTCAAGCCAGTCCTCATAATCACCAATTATGTTTCATAGCATTAAAACATGCAGAACATCGCCCTCCAGCATCTGCAACACGTGCTTTTGTCAAACCCCCCTGATTTGCACTGGGGCTTAAGTCATTCCTGAGCCCTGCAGTCATGCATGGAGCTCAGCCAGGGCTGTCCAAGGCCGTGAGTGCCGTCAAAGCACAGAGCCATCCCACTGGTTTGGGGATCCTGTGGCTGTTCTGTGTCCAGTAGTGTGTCTGCCCTGATCCTGACTCTCTGAGTTGTTTTTTTCTAACAATTCTTCTAAGTAAATTTAGCAGCTATGCCCACACTGGAAACAGTTTTACTTAGACTAAGAAGCTGTCACAGTGCTGAGAAAGCTGCAGCTTTAACCAGATTTCATCTTTGTGTGTCACTGCTCATGTCAAAGTATAAATGTACTCAGACATAAGAGTTGTCCTGCTTTCATCAAGGGAGCCAGCCTGCCTTCTCCTAGTTCCGCTTGGTTAAGCTTGTTATTTAAATTGTTAAAATTGAGACATCGGCAGTAAATTTCAGAGAAGATATAACAATTATTAGATACAAGCAAGGCTCTTGTACTTGTGCACATATCATGCCCTCCATCCACACAGAATTAGCCACAAATAATTTACAGCAGTTTCTTTAAGAAGTGTGCCCTGTAGTACTTGGATGACATTAAATCGCAGTCATTCCCAACTGGATCATATTTCCAGCTTTAAGATAGATTTGATGCTTGTCAGCACCATGGCTCAGCACTCCAGGGGACAACCTTTTAAACCTGCCAGCTCTTGAAGAACTGAGCTTTGATTCCCAGCGCTGCCTTCACAGATGAGACCTGTGAGGGTCGGTGTCTCCAATATGCCAGGCCAGGCAGCGCAGTCACACCTTAGAGGGTGAGGAGGGCCAGTAGGATGTTGGGGTGACCTTGTGCCATTCAGCTTCCACATGGAAAAGACTGACAGTGGGAGGCAGGGCTCGTATCTTGCTCTGTTAAATGAACAAGAGGTGTCACTGCTGAGGCTGGAAGAAAAAACCCAAGTATTAGGTTGAAGCTGAGAAAGTAATATCAAAAAGGGGTAACATGAATATATATACAAGTAAAATGGGAGACTTGTTGATCTCTTTAGGGACTGTACAGGGAGTGAAACTCATTGTGGTTCTTCATGTTGTCTTGACTTCTACATGACTTTCACATCCTCTCAGAGTAGATGAACATAAACAGCTAAAAGTTTAAAAGGTAATAGGAATGTTGGACAAAAGCCACCTAATGCAAGAAGGAGAAAGAGGAAGGGTCAACAGAAGGTGTCTGTCTCCCCAGGGTGACACACCTTTGGTGGTGGCACATCCACCATGTGCTCACATGAAGAGAGTGGAAACAGATACCTGCAGCACAGAGAAAGGCAGGGATTTTTAAAGCCCTCCTACACCTTAAGGCTCTCAGCATAGAGCGGCCTCTCTCCTGTGAATTTCTGCAGGAAGCAGAGTCCTAGAAGTTCCCCTTCAGCCCCGCATGGGACACCCAGGCAGACAGAGCCCGTGAGTGGGGGTAAGGGTCATCAGCTTTCTCCCTTTCCACACAGAGGACTGGAAAGGGGGTGGAGGGTCTGCGTTGCCCTCCTTCCTGCAACACCAACATTCTGCTGTGGAGAAGAGGAAGGCTAAGGAGTGATTTGTGCCTGGAGAAGACCAGGTGCACACTGTATCTTCTCTGAAACATCTGTTAAAACAGGAATCAATACATGTCTTCTAGAGTTACAGTCTGGCCCCTGCCCTTTACTCAAAGTAGTGTGAAAGATTCAGTCTGAACTTATAGAAATAAGGGACAGCAATAATATTGCCATTGAATCCTAGGAGCCCTCTGTTGTAAGATTTAACAGCCACAGGTCTGTGAACACTGAAAGGTAGCTTGGATGGCCCTAGAAAAGGAGAAATGGAAAGACTGATCAGCAAGCCCCATGTTGTTGGTTTTATAGAGATATATAAAAATATTCTTTCCCTGTATTTTTTTTTTTTAATTCAAATCCAGGCATGATTTTTTGAGGGGAAGGACATGTAGCTCTGAAAAAAAGGAGAGGAGAAGGGCACTATGACTCAGTAGCTCCCTCTGTGCCCAGGCGGTGCCCAGCAGCACATAGTCCCATCTCATTTTCAGAGGTAGCCTTGCACAAAGTCATGCATATTAGATGACTAGCCACATCTTTATGGGGCCAGAGGGTGTTCCTGCATGAAGCCAAAAAGCAGAGGACTCATATTTCTGTTCAAGCAGAACTTGCACAATTGATCCAATGCCCTGGGGACATGCCACTGTGTGTTGTGTCCATCACATCCAGTGTGTCTCAGATGCCTTGCCATTATTGTGCATTTATAGACTGTCCATTCAGTGTATTCACAACAGGCTGACTCATCCTTGGTACATCAGACATGCCACTCATTCTAGTGCCAGCCTGTGTGTCTACATCTCTGTCTTGTTCAGGACACCCATCTGCCCTGAGGCATGCTAAAAGAGCCCTGGCAGTTCTGTATTTCTGGGCATGCCTTGTTACACCAGGAGATGTGATGACCTGAGAATTGCATGGTACAAGTTAGGGGTGTTGGCAGTAAGGGTAAGGGATATTGACAGAAATGCTAATGTCCTTTCCAGAGGTGGAAGCAAGGAGGGAAATGAGGGAGGAGATCAAATCAGAGGAATATTGGCAACTCGGACCTAGAAGGCAAAGAATAGAAGAAAAGCAAGAGTTAAGAGTTTCAGAAATTGTTTTCCTCTGCTCCCACACACATTGAATGATGGGATCATTCTTTTTACTCCTGGTGGCACAGACTTTATTCCAGTGTATAGGAGATTGTCTGTCTCCTGCAAAGGTTGGAAAGACAACTGTCAGAGAGTGCATTAGGAACTCCACAGAGACTCCACTGCCTTCTGGGGTTCTGCTGTTTAGAGGAGCTGGATGCAGACAGATGTAGGTGCTGAGAGAGGCTTCCCCAGAAGTTGAGACCATGGCAGAAGGAGTTGTGCTGAGATGTGAGAGCCTGACACAAGAACCATGTTACTCTGGGGTGCCTGAGAAGTGGACCATGCAAACAGACCTGATGCCTTTGGGTTTATTTCACTCTCAGCTCCCATGAATAAGCTTTGAATCACTTGGGTGAAGCACCTGAGCTGAACTCAGCAACTTTCACCAAGACCTCCCCTGTTACTGAGTACTTTCCCTTGTTGGGTTGATTTTCCAGGAGGAAGAACCCCAAGATCTCCTTTGTGAATGACTTTTGCACCTTACATAAAAGTGAAAATGTCAAGTCATTTTTTAAAAAAGCCAAACCACTCATACAAGAATTACCCATATAAGCCCAAAGTGTCATTCTCGTGTGAGTACTGCTAAAATAGGCTGAAAATGCCACTGGGCTTCGTTTTCATCTTTTCTCTCTCAGTATGACTATGACATGTGCTGATATTTTCTGTGTAAGATAAAAACAGACATAGAACATTTCAGGAAATAAAAGGAGACAGCTAACCATAATATCTTCCACATTATCAAAGCCAGCATAATGCTGGTCTGAGTCTAACAGGAAAGCAATAGTGGTACAAACTGGACACATAACTTAAGAAACATCATATCTTGTTATCAGCAATGTGATTAGCCAGTCCTTGGCTAAAAGTGACTGTAAGTCTACAGGGGGAATGCAATGCTGCACTCTCCCCGGGCCTGATACAAGCTTCCAAAACACACCATCTTCACTTCAAAATACCATGCTAACTAGGTATGGATGTTGACAACAGTCCAAAAATCCTGATGGCTGGCTGGTGCCTGAATGGAAAAAGAAAGCTTTACTTTCATTTCTCCTGGCCTGCCTTCTCTGTATTGTCCTCACGTAAGCCCCGCCACACTCCTGCTTCAGCCTGAGCACCAATAAGCACATTTTATGATTGTTTGCTGGGTTCAAAACACTTGAAACATTTCAAAGCACCTTACATCCTTTCAAGTTAGCTGCTAAAAAACTGAGCGCAAACAGAATGGGTTTCAGAGAAGCTCTGTCAATCAGTGCTCAATCTGTATGTTCTCCGAGACATTCCTTATCCTGGCTGATTTATTTCATATTAAAAGGGCTGTCAATCTGTATCACAAGAACAGGTTGGAAAAAAATGTGAGTGATGTCTGTGACTTTTTTTTTGTTTATTTAAAATAATACTTCCCCCTTCCTTCTTTCCTTCCACACAATCTCTCTTACCCACCCCTACCTTTATTGTTCTCCGCAGGTATGGCGTTTGTGTTGTACACCTCATGCATTTAAATTAGAACTATATTTTGCAAAGTTGTGGCAGACCCTTTTTTATTATCCATCAAATATATCCCTTTTACCATCTGATGGCTTGGCAACAGGATCATCTCTCTTTCAGTTAAAATAAATGGGCCAGTAAAGTGGTGGAATATTCACTGTGCTGAAAAGACGCTACATTGGTTAATGTACACTGTGTGTTGTGGATTTCATTAGAGCAGAATACTAATGATACACTGCATGTGTCCCCACGGTATCACTTTATTGTACCAGCTGTATTATTGTTTTATATTAATATATTGATTATTGTCTTTTTCTCTCGTGTGTGTTTTGTCTCCTAACTTTTTTCTCCTGGTATTGTTTATCTATTACAGTTGGCAATTGTTTTCAATATCACATTTTTCGAATGAATGTTGATATTTATATGACTTCTTTTTTGTTTTTCCCCATGTATCCAAAGTAATTAATTTCCCTTGTTTGCTGCACAGATGTTGGGATAAAGAATGAAACCTTCACATGCAGGTATAGAGAAAAAAATGGATAAATATCTTGGCATTTCAGATTTCAGTGTGTGGAGGTATCTAAACTCTCAAAAGACTAGTTCTTGGGGTTGGATGTGGGTTGAGAAAGATCAGATTTCTGGATATTTTCCACAGTTTGTTGAACTGTTGAACTCGAAGAGATTGTTTGCTGTAGCTATGAGGTAACACCTGCACCTGGGCCGGGTGGCTGTTCTATTCCTCTGAGGAAAGGAGAGGTGAAAGCTGAGTTACTAGGAAGAATTTGTAATTTAATGATACTTGGAGTGTAAAGGTGCCATCACTTTGATCTGTGTCAATTCAGCAGCTAGCACCATGAGACCTGGTCCATGCCTGGAGCTTGTAGGCAATATAGCAATATAGATAACAAAGATGAGTAACATTCTGATAAACATGTAGTTATGCAGATGATTATATCCTGTGGCTGAGAAATGGTGAATTCTCCCAGCATTTTATAAGGTGTCGTAGTACATCACTATCATGACTTTTTTAGAGAGCTTGCTGAGGATGGCAAGTCTGTCAATCACCTGAACATGCTGCTGGCAGTGTCAGGAAGGAGAAGTGGAAGTTCGACAACTGACCCATTGCTGTAGGAACAGTTACTCAATAGCCCCGCAGAATACTGGCTTGGCGAGCTGCTGGGTGAAATATCCTGTGACTCCTGTGAGTTTGGACTGGTGCAGGAGGATATAGAGCCCTGAAGGCTGGTAGGTAAAGGAGCTCAACGAAAAAAATGTTTTGGAAGAAGATGTGGCAGCATGGCCATCTGATTAATCTGGTGAACACCCAGTGCACAGCCCTGTCCTCTCCAGGTGTGCATGAGGTGGAGCCAGCTGTGGCTGGCAGCTGGTCTGTGAGCCTCACAGCTGCAAAGTGCCCTTGCTACTCCTCCTCAGCTTGCGGTGTGGGAAAGTTTCGGTACCTCCTCCAGATAAAACAACGTAGATGAACCCTGTGCTCCCCAAAGCCGAGCTCTGTGCAAATGAGGGGTTTCCAGAGAGATGGACATGACTGGAGCTTGTTTGTCCTGCTACCTGGGAATGAATTTGATCAGCCTTGTTTCATTATTGGTATAGGAAGGGGTAGGAAAAAGCTGCCTTAAAAGAGAAGATGCCAAATTGTTGTGTGAATCAGGTGATGGTGCTGAGTTTCATGACCACAGATGAACAGCCTTCCATTGCAGTTGGTCTCTCTAGTGCTTAGTATCCTTCCACCACAGTGAGATTGTGCTGGATAATCAACATGCATTTGCAAGCCCCACTGTTAAGGTACAAGCAATATGCAGACAGTATATAACCAGAGTAGAGAACTTTGTAAACTCAACAGCAGTTAAAGAAGGAAGATCAAGACTTTTCCCAGCATGAAATAACAATCAATGTCTAATAACTTTTTCTTTGAAGTAATAAGATGGAAGGAGACATGAAGACTATCATGTAGACTGTAAAAGCATTGGAATAATCCATTGTGGGTCCCTGTTGAACAAGTGTTTCCATCCACTCCACACATTTGCAATGCTGGCAGTTAAGACACAAGGAAAAGTCCCATTGGAAAAGCCTGTTCTGTCACTAAACTATTGCTGAGGGACACTTCCTCCTCCAAATTTGTGACCATCTCTCTCCATGGAGTAAGTCACCATGACTTGCTGACTCCAATAGGGAAAAAACAATTTACAGTCCTTATAGGTATGATTGACCTTGATTGGCTTATTCTCAAAATGTTGGCATCAGCACTACAAAGACTGTGCAAGGGTAATTATAATGGTAAAGCTACTACTACTGGACAAGTAGCTCACAATGGCAAAGGACTTATTTTTCTGAGACAGTGAAATCACCTACTCTCTGTGGCAAAGAAACTGCCAGCAGAAAGACTTTCTTGATGATTTTGTTGTTGTTTTTGTCTTTTACTGGTATAGTTACATAAGGTAGGGCTAAGATGTCAAGGTGGTGTAGCAGTTTGTATTTTCCTTTTCCAAATTAGGGGTTATGTAAGTCAATAGAAACTCAGTGGGAGTCAGGAAATGCTGACTCTTAGCAAGGCAAGATGTTGTCAATCACCCAATGAGTGATATTTCTGTTTGTGTGAGTCAGTAGCTCCTGAACTCAGAGACTAACATGATCGAGGGGCTGGAGATTCTGCCTCTCACAAGAACTGTGGTCCCGAGTTCCCTGACCAGCTGTGCACCTGCTGACTACATCTCATTGCTGACCACTAATTTCTTCATACTCCTAACAGAGCTATACCAGTCATGTTTCCCTTGTTTTAGACTGTTTTGTCTCAATTACAAGCTTTCTTAGGTAAAGCCTGTATCTTTTGTCTTTCTCCGGGGGACGTGAATTTGGTGGGCATGTCTTAAAACAGCAGTGCTTGTGCTCTTTTGTATTATATACTAATATACACTTCACATTTGTTAGCATTAGTATCTCTAACACCTTAAACAGGCTCATAACTTGCTATACAGTTTTTTCAGATAATGTTCTGTACTTGCATTTAATTGCCATTTCTTCTGGTTTCC
>WUAM01000179.1:17475596-17498096 GCA_024336885.1 Actenoides hombroni | reverse complement strand
ATGTAGCCAAGTGCAGGAGAGGTGATACTTTCATATGAGCACATCTTGTGAATTGATTCTTTGTGCTGTTTCCTTAGGAACATAAAAATGCTCCATTTCCTACACCAGGATGTATTGGGATGAGGTAAAGCAGTAATCTCCCTCTGCAGAACTGATATTATATAGCACTCAATCTTTTTGTGTTGAAATACACAGTAGAACTTAGACTGATTTCAGTAGTCTGGGACCTAAACACCATATTCTTAGTAATCCCTGAATCCAGAGCCTGATAGAAAATTCAGTAGCAGTTTGTCAGTGAGAGGACAATAACATTTTAAGGAAGTCTAAGATTAGTTGTTGAAGATGTTTAAATAGATGTTGTTTCTTGATCCTGTGCACTGGCTATTCAAATTTAAGTCATTATGCAGCTGAAGCCAACCCTTTTCTCCTCTGAACCATGTCTTACACTTTGAGTGGGAGACTCATGTAACAGGCTGCTGCTTCTTCAGCCTTTCCCACAGAGTGAGCTACATCCCATATTTTTATGCAGGGTATCACAGGGTCCTCCTACCTCAGACCAGGCACGCCTGAGCATCAGAGCACTGCAGTCTTCCACCCAGCCATGATTGGTGTGATGATCTTGGAGTAAAGACACCACAGCATTGCACCTCATCCGGGGACATACTGGAACTCTTGTTATGTGGTAGACCATGACATTGTCTTAAAAGTGGGAAACATAATACTTGAAAAGTCTTTTTCTCTCATAGGGACTTAGAGAACACAAAACTGTGGCCAAGTTCTTGCCTCAGCTGAAGCCTTTGAAGTCTTTGGTTTTCGGAGTCTTTGGTTTTCAGAGTCTTCATCAGTGAACTCACACTAGGCAGCTCATGTGCTGGGCTTTTTTCACCTACTTGTCTAAAATAGTATAATAATGTTTAAAGTGCAGCACATTCAGGTGCAGCTGCCGAGTAACTCAGCTTTATGGTATCGTAGCAGAAAATGGAGTGAGGTAGGGAATCAGGGTGTACTAACACATATACATAATATATTTCATTGTACTAGCTGCTCACTAAACACATACCGTATCTTTTTCTGCCGGTCTAAACATGCTGCTATGGAAATTTAAGTCCTGTCCTCTTAATTTCTAACCTCGGTCTGTTAACTGGCTCTGTCCTGAGCTGTCTCCCTGATCATATAAACTGCTAAACATTGAGTAAATCAATCTATGTTTCCATGAACTTCTTGTTACCGATGTTTATTTGTTTCTAAGAGCTGCATGAACTTTTCCAATAGATTAGCAATGAGGCCCCTTTTTCTCCGAAGAGCTCTATAATAATTAGTTCATCCTGAGCCTCAGTGAAATGCTGTGCCTCCGAGTAGCACACCATTGGAGTGCCATTTTCCCCTAAACTCCCACGATATTTTTGGCAATGATCAATTCACACAGCTAGTAATAACTTCTTATATAGGATATGCACAAAGAAATCACCAAAGAAATGTGTAAGCTTGTTCAGGAAATTA
This sequence comes from Actenoides hombroni, assembly GCA_024336885.1. Classification (NCBI taxonomy): domain Eukaryota; kingdom Metazoa; phylum Chordata; class Aves; order Coraciiformes; family Alcedinidae; genus Actenoides; species Actenoides hombroni. The sequence continues at coordinate 17,496,596 of WUAM01000179.1, read as the reverse complement.
CTTCTCAATGCAAGACTGAGAAATAAAGGTGAAATGCATCTCTCACATCTGTGTGATGTTCATACAGCAGGAGGCAATGCACTTTTGTGGACAGATGCTCTGGGAAGGAGGAAGTCTTGCTGATTTTAATGAATGTAAGAGTTAGCCATGTAGGGTGAGATAAAGCCTGAACCAGTGAGCTTAGTATGGCCACGTAAGCAAGCAAACTAACAAATATGTGAAACCTAGTTTAGTCATCCTCCAGCTTGGGGTTCAATTAAAGGGCAGTGAATTGGTTTCATTTAAAAAGCAATAAGGGGAAGGAACAAAACAAGGTGGCCATTGCAGAGAAAGGCAGGGCAGCAGAGCCCTGTTTGAGTTATAAGGCACCTTTGATTGTAGGGGAACTGAAGGAAAGGGGAGATGATGAACCTGCTGGGCAGTGGAAAGGAGAGTTCTCTTGCTGCCCTCCTGGTTCAGGGTGGGGAGATGCCAAGGCTACTTGTGGCACAAGCATGGACCTCAGTGCTGGAAATCTGCTCAGACTGTACCCAGATCACTGAGGAGACTCAGTACTGAACTTGCACCACCTGAGTAATACATAGTGTGTTGCTTTACCACCGGACCTTGATGACTACATGTTTTAATAGTGAAAGATGCTTCTGGATCACAGGTGTTTGGAAAGATCTCTAATATTCTGCTTCCATTTTCCTTCAGGACAGAGTTCATGCAAACTTCTTACCCTCGCAAACAGGAATTCTTCATTTCACCCTTGTTCTGCTCTGCCTTCTGCGAGAGTAACAAAGTATGATTGCTGTAAACCTACTTTGGGTGGTCCTTTCCAGAGCTACCCTATCCTTCCTCACCCTTGTTGGCTTCTTTAGAGCCCAGCTGCAAGATCATAAAGAGGTAAGACCTCCTCTGTAGCTATTCTGTCAAAAGAAAAATAAAGATAGAAGAGTGTGACCTATACTCACAGCCTGGAAAACCAATGCCAACATCTGAGTAAGAAGAATCTTAAAAAAGTAATAACATTAATGCAGATGTAGAACTGTCATATTTAATTTACAATGGGCAGACAATTCCAAGCAATTGCTCCCACAGCTATTATAACTCAGACACATTGCATATATGTGTGTGTGTGCGTGTGTGCATGCTGCATTTATATCTGTGTGTGTATTGCATATAGATATGCAGAAAACTCATTATCATGTACAGTAATGGTAAATATTTCATGGGCCTCATTCTTTCAGTCCTTCGTGAAGCCCCTGAAGGAAGTTTTACATGAAGAGAAAATGACAAAGGCAACAAGACTTGGCTGCATATGGACTGGTCATTCTCATCTCACTGTGCTGTTCCCTGGTGGTGACAGTAAGAGCAAGGGGACACTTGCTTCACTGTGGGGGAGGGACCCCTGTGCCACAAGGAGCAGGCAGAGCAGCACTTCAGTGAGAAGGGTGTTTTCTGTCTCCTTTTAAAGAGAAGGAGACAATGAGGATGGATGGAGGAAAGTTGGATCTGCTTCCTCTCCATAGACCAAAGCTGTTCCTCCAGGGAAAAAGAGAGACTGGTATGAGCTGCTTACTGACTTGCATGACTGTAATGCCCCTGGGAGGAGGTCTAGCTGGAGTGTGGCCATCTATTTTTGCTGTGTAAAATCAGATTAACTCCCTGTTGCTTGTTAAAAAATCATATAAAAATCAAATCGGAAAATTTGAGGCCACTTCTTCATTGCCTTAGGCTGCCTATCTGAAATGATGTTCACTTGATGTTAAGTGTCTGTTTGCCTGTGAAGCCTGACCTGGCACTGATTCTTCAAATTTGAGCTGATTCAGCTCTCTTTGTTCACCTACAGTCTTACGCCAACAGGAGTCTCTTAAGAATTAATAGACTACTGCATGTGAACAAGGGAGGAGGAATCAGGTTTTATCTGAAATGCTGTCATTTTTCAGATTCATCTGGCCCATGGACAGCATTGCTCATGCCAAGTTTATCTAGCCCAGAAAGAGTCTTCTGCTTTTCTGACTCCTTTCTTGTCAAATGGAAACCAATCAGTTCTCTGAGGGCGTTGAACTGAAACCAAAAAGCCGGTTTAAAATGTATCTTGCTGGAAACAGGCAAGCCTATCTACCTGCTCCACATCAGTGCCTTTCTGCTCAAGTACTGTCTTCACTTGGCAGTAACACAAGATGAAATAAGAACAAGCAGTTCTTCCTAAATTCCTGCCTGCTTAAATTTACATACAAGACTGAATGATTTTTTTTGTCTTGTTATTATACCCCCTGGGTTCCTGCATTACAGGTTGTTTTATGCATAAATCCTTTATAACTGACACATTGCCTATAATTTTCTCCAGAAACTGGTAATTTCTTAGTGCAGTAAATTCACTATAATTTATAGCAGAAAACACCTTGGAGTTACTGAGCTAACATTCTTCACTTGTGGTCCTAAGCTGTCAGGCGTTGTTGTGCTGCTGCCTGCTACCAAGCAGTCTCAGTGCTTCCCCCCACCACTAGTACTGCCTGTGTATCAGTTACTGGTAAAATTATGCAGGGAGCCAGGAAGACCCTGACAACTTGTTTGAAAAGTGTTGTGGAACTAGTCAGATCAAAAGATGTTCACTTTTGCTTTTATTCTGGCATTTTATTCAGTTGTGGGCCCAGAGAGACTTAGAGACTTAGACATCCCACAACTGTTAATCTTTTCTATTTGTTGTGGTTTAACTCGATAAATAAATAAAGAAATAAAGAAATAAAGAAATAAATAAATAAATAAAGGAAGTTTCCTGTGTGACATGGAAGAAGTTTTCCTGAGATTAATATCTTTCTCAGTCACATATGGTCAAGCCCTGTTTGCTTCCAGCTGTATTTCAGAATGCCCTGGGGCTTTTTTTGGTGGTGGCTTGTCAAAAAAGCCACACACTATCCTGATTTATCTGATAGCTGTTCATGCCAAGCCCGGAGCTACTCAGCTGTGCTTTGCTTGTATCATTTGTCCAGTGAAATGATAAGCTGAAAGCTCTTGCCTTGTAATACCAGGTGAAATTTGTGTGCTGTGCAGCCTTTGTCTTCCTCTGCAACACACAAAGCTGATTGGGTATGTGTGTAGCTGTTGCACTACTTAGAAAGTTGCTTGTGGAAATAGAGTTGCTCACTTTGACAAAAGGAAGGAGTAATCACACTCCTTATATTTCAAGTGTGAAAAGGAGTTACTGACTAGGATGTGAATTTGCAGCTCATCCACTGCTCAAAAATCATAGAATCATAGCATCAAAGAGTCATAGAAACATAGAATCACGCAATCATTTAGATTGGGAAAGACCTTTAAAATCATCAATTCCAACCACTAACCTAGCACCACTAAAACATGTCACTAAGCACCACATCTACATGTCTTTTAAATACCTCCAGTGATGGTGACTCAATCACTTCCCTGGGCAGCCTTCTCCAATACTTGCTAACCCCTTTGGTGAAGAATTTTTTCCTGATATCCAATCTAAACCTCCCCTGGCACAACTTGAAGCTGTTTCTTGTCATCCTATCACCTGTTACCTGGGAAAAGAAGCCATTTCCATCTCACTGCAACTTCCTTTCACATAGTTGTAGGGAGCAATAAGGTCTCCTCTGAGCCTACTTTTCTCCAGGTTAAACACCACCAGTTCCCTCAGCTGCTCCTCATAAAAACTTCTTCTCTAGACACTTCACCAGATTTGTTGCCTTCTCTGGACAGGCTGCAGCACCTCAATGTCTTTCTTGTATTAAAGAGCCCGAAACTGAACACAGTATTCAAGGTGTGGCCTCGCCAGTGCCAAGTACTGGGGGACAATCACTTCTCTAGTCCTGCTGGTCACACTCTTTCTGATACAAGACAGATAAATGCCCTTCTGTGGGCCTGTAGTCCTCTTTGGTGAAAATCTGGTCCACTTCGTGCATTGCAGCTGAGAGTTGATGTGCGCAAGGCTGTGCACAAGGGCAGGTCCCACAGAGCAGTGACTGCAGAGTAGATGCCTTCCCTAGCTTCCCTCCTAGTGACATTTTCATCTGTCTTACTCATGGACAGCTGCAGATGATGAAGGCAGCCAACAGAGACATCTTGTCTCCCCTCTGTGCAGCCCCGGTGAGCACTGGCTGAACTCCTTGTTTTCCCTTGGACACCCTCAGACTGGTACAGGGTGGTGAGGCCAGTGGATATCCCATGGAGTTGGCCTAGCACAGCAGGACTTGTTTAGTCTAGCAAGAGGATGGCTATAAATACATTGGGGATAAAAAACAAGGAGGGAGAAAGGATGTTTTTAAAAAAAAAATAAATATTTTCTGTTTTAGGGCCATATTGGCACAGGAACAAATAATTATAAACTGGACACAAATAAATTTAGGCTGAAAATTAAAAGAAAGTCCTACTCATCAGAGCAAGGAGATCCTGGAACAGCATTCAGATCAGAGTAGCAGCGGACAAAATGAAACTGCTATCAAGATGGTGGTGGATAACCACATGAAAAGTTTTATATGTTATGTTTGTGGTAAGAAGACACTGTCTGGAAAGTGTGGGAGGTCCCTTTCCATCCTGCTTGCTTTGCAATGTCTCTCAGTGCCTTCTTAAGCTCCCCAGGGAGGGACTCTTCTAAATAATTTTTCCTCTGAGAGTCCAGTGACATCACCCTCTTCAATCCAGGTGACAAGGCATTGATCAGGGAAGGCCCATCCTCTTCCTCATGCTCCCTGAGCTGAGAGCAACCCAAAGGAAACAGAGAAGCTGGCAATATCTAGGTTTTAAGAAACTGCTTTTCAGAGAAACTTTTGAGATTCTGTCAATTCCCACTCATTGCCAACGTCAACAGCCTAAGCTGTTGACCTAAGGCTAAGGCCTAAGCCTAAGCATCACTTATTTATTTCTAAATCATAACTATTTGCTTTTGGAAACACAGGTCTAGGTTTTAAATTTCTACAGGCTTTTGCTGGAAAAAGCAGCATATGTAAGATATTTGTGAGCCAGAGCAGGGATTCTCTTCACATACAAAAATAAAATTAGGTAACTAGACTTCTTTTTAAAGATGAATGACATGTTTTAATCAATTTTTCATCTATATTTGGGAAGAGTGTATTGACACAGAAAATAGGAGTAAAAATGCAAGAGAAAAGACAAGGAAAATCCAAAGGTCACAAACTCCTAGCAGCAAAATTCCCTAAGTCACAAATCGCAGTATTTTAGTCAATGCAACTTCTAGTTTGCAATTAGGACTGCTCAAAGACATTGAATAGCATTTAACTGAATATTTAATACTGGCTAGAATTGCTGTCCCAGTGCAGTTAGTTTAGCACAGGCAAGTCTCACACCTGCCTTTACAGAGCTGCACCAACTTGAAAAGCAGAAGTGAAAAGTCAGGTAAGGTTTATACTTGCAAACGCATCCAGTTTACATAGCAAAATGCTTTAGTGTAGGTAAATGTATAAACACTGAACAATGACAAGAAAGTAATTTCTCACAGAGTATTGTTTCTTTCTGGGAAAATGTACACAAAATCTCTTCTTGGCTGGCCATACTTGCCAGTACTTGGTAAAAACTTTTAAACCTCAGCAAGACTGTGGTGTTGCCTACACCACTCCCGAAATCTAGAGGCAGGAGAGAGCCTATGGCCTTCAGTGCCATCACCAGTGACAAATCACTGGAGACCTTGTTGTCTCAGCCTCCTGTGCAGCTCTGGTGTTTGACTTGGAAGCTCTCAATGTTCCTACCGTGATTAGACTGTTTACCATCATGTCCACTGCATGCAAACCCTTCAAAATGTCAAAAATCGCAGATTAAAATAAAATAAAATACTGTGATCACAGGATAGGTGACTCCCAAGGCAGCCATGACAAAAATGCATCCTCAGTCACATACACTTTTGCCACTTCAAAGGAAATGCTGTTTAATGAAAGGCTAACTCTTCATCAGGCCTTTTTGGATCAGGCATTTTTCTCAGGTCTGTTCCTGGATCATGTTTAAAGAAAACTTTCTCTTCTCACCCGTTTGGAAAATGTTTTACATTCCAGTATTAAAACTCAGTTTACCGCATACTCTTCAGTCCTCTCTAGGGCCCTGCAATAAATGTCAGAAGGAAAAGGGTAAGAAGGGAGAGATTTTGACTGGGTCTGTTTCAGACACTAGTTTAATTTTTAGTTGTTTATTGTAGTTTATATAAATTAAATGCTGAACATCCTTCTCCTCCTCTGTTCCTTTCAACAGATTTCATGCCAAAACCTTTTCAGGTATGTGGGTGTAAATCTGGATAAATTCCCCTGGGTTGACCAAGCTGCTACAGGCTTACACTTCTAAATAAGAGTAGTGTCCTGCTGACGTGGTTACAAGGTTGACATGAGCCTAGACTTTATTTTTTTCTTCCAGTGTTGCAAAACTGTGGTCTCAACACAGTTTGTACTGGCCAATTTCCATCTGCCAAGAATCTGACAAGTACAGCTCATTTGTGAAGAGAATGTCAGAGATTTCATGAAAATAAGGGCTGTATCTTTAGGCTGTTGATCTGCACTTTGGCACTGCCACAGTAGCTGATTCCAGCATGGCTGACTCCCAGGCCACTTATTTGAAAAACCCTCACCTAATGGGAGAAATTTCACATGTGCCTGCATTACTTTGGAGACATTATGCAAGCACATGTAAAATTCCATCTTACACATCATTTCTAGAACTTGATTTTAGGTTCATAACTTGGTTTTCAGGTTTTCAGGTATTGCTGAAAATCACCCACTTCGGAAGGGTATATTTATGCTTTGATGGTGTATATATCACTGGAGATATCCAGGATACCTGTAAAACCCGATAGTGTCATGATGGCTACTATTCTCAAGTACTGGTGTGTCAAGCTGTCTTTCTACTTCCAGTCTCACTGAAGCTGCCATCAAAATTCCAACAGACAAAGACACAGTGGTTTTGATGGTGACTTAGTAAAAGTGACAATGCATCTTTAACTGGCACACACATATGGCTCATGGGCTTTTGAATTCCCCTGTCATCCAGGCAAGCTCAAGGAAGTGTCTCTGGTTTTGGTTTTGCAGATCACTCATTCAGCTCTCTGTGATTTCTCAAGTGTGGCCCATTGCCTTGCTTCTCCAAGACCCTGAGCCAACCAGAGTTACATCGGACAAAACTTCCTAGCAGCAAATATGCTTGTTTCCTGCCCTGATCCCTCTTCTCTGTTGTCATTCCCATGTAGGATAGAAACAGGTGAAGACTGTTATAGGTACAGGTCCAGACCTTGCACCAAGGAAATGTCAACCATTTGGAAGCAGTATCTTCCCTCAGTAAGCTTCATTATTGAAGGACTGAAAGAAGAGTTCAGGACTGTGGGATATCATCTCTATACGTGTCCAGAGACATAGTCCTGCATCAGAGTATTCGAAGGCCTGTGACAAAGCCTGATTCTGAGGAGCCACAGCAGAGATCCTGATAAATCTGTGCTCTTACTCTCTTTGTATAAATTTGGCACGTCTTAACTGACAAGTGCACGGTTTATGTGTGAGCTGAGAGAGAGACCGTGTGCACACCACCACTCCCGGCAAAGAATCGGAAGGGCACACTATCTTGTAGCCCATACTGTTGTGTTCTGTGAAGGAGCTTTACATGGGATGGAAAGTATTGACAGCAGACTGAGATGGACTCCGGATCAAGCTGTGCACACAGGCCTTTTGAAAACTGCAGAATGGCCATGAATTGAGAATGGTTGTTGAGTGAGTCTCCAGATGGGACTTTTCTCCGTATACCATCATAACCCTTCCCTTAACAGAATCAGAGAATGTTAGCCACTGAAAGAGACCTCTGGATATCACCTAGTCCATCCATCCTCCTCAAGCAGGTTCACCTAAAACAGATTGCACAGGAACATGAACAGGCAGGTTTTGAAAGTCTTTAGAGAAGAAGACTCCACAACCTCTCGGGGCAGCCTGTTCCAGTGCTCTGTCATCCTCAATGAAGAGAAGTTTTGCCTTTTGTTTAGGTGGAACTTCTTGTGTTCCAGTTTGTGCCTGTTGCCCCTTGTCCTATCAATGGACACCACTGAAAAGAGACTGGCAGTGACCTCCAGAATGATTTGTTCCATCACCTTTCGAGGGATGGAGGTGAGACTGACTGGGCTGTAATTTCCTGTGTCCTTTTTCTTGATTTTTTTGAAGACTGAAGTGACATTGGCTTTCCCCCAGTTCTCAGCCACCTCTCCTGTTCTCAGTGATCTTTCAAAAATGATGGAGAGTGGTAGAGCAACAACATCAGTCAGCTCCCTCAGCACTCATGGGTGGATCCCATCAGGATTTGTGGATGTCGGTTTGCCTAAATGATCTCTAATCCAATTCTCCTCTACCAAGGGATAGTATTTCTTTCTCCAACTTTCTATTTTACCTTCAGGGACTGGGATTCCTGAGGGACATCTTAGCAGTAAAGACTGAAGCAAAGATGGCATACAGTAACTCCATCTTCTCTGTATCCTCCATCACCAGGGCATCCACCTCATTCAGCAGCATTTTCTCTAGTCTTCCTTTTTCTACTGACATACTTGAAGAAGTCCTTCTTGTTGTCTTTTATATTATTTGCCAGATTTAATTCTGAGGGCCTTAGATTTCCTTGTTGCATCCCTACATACTCTGGCAACATTCCTATATTCCTCTCAATGGCCAGTCCCCTTTTCCACATACTGTAAACTTCCTTCTTACATTTGGGTGTTTCCAGAAGCTCCTTGTTCATCCATGCAGATCCTTTGCATCCTCTGCTTGATTTTTTACTCATAAGAATGCATCAATCTTGAGCTTGGAGGAAGTGGTGCTTGAATATTAACTAGCTCTCTTGAGTCCTAACTTCTAGAGTCCTAACCCATGAGATTCCTCCCAGTGAGTCTGGAGGTGAGTTCACCTCTCCTCATTGGCTCCTCCACCACCTGTGTCAGAAAGTTATCATCCGTTTTACATTTATTATCATATTTATTGTCATGATATTTTACAAATTATCATCCACTTTACATTTTTTTCCACACCTGTGCTGGTCCACTGTGACCTGTCTACTCTGGAAAGCCAGGACATGGTAGCAAAACAGTCAGGGGTAGCTTCATTCTTGGTGTTGCCGAGGAAGAAAACGATTCATGATAATCTCAATTTTAGGAGGTTAAGAACAGGGTCAGTAATATAACTCAGGATATCCCACTTGCTGATGTTAAAAAGCTTCATACTTCAGTGTCAGAGAGGAGTATCTCACTCTAACGAAAATTCTAGGGTTTGCGACAGTGGGAGATGTTTGGTTCTCAGTGCTTCTTGCTGAAAACTTTTCAGTCATGACAAAAGGTTTTTGAACCAGCACTTGTGTACTTGTACACTAGCAGAGACTAGTTGAGAGAGTCTGATGGCATCTATTGCAACTTCTAGGATGATAAATAGGAGAAATATTAATCATTTCCTTTGTAAACACCATCAATATGTTCTGTTCTCTGCTGTACAGAATCCAAAGTACAGACAGTGCTTGTACTGAAGAGCTTGCACATCCAAACAAGATGCTCACGGGCAGACAGATTGCAATGAGTAACCCAGAGGTACAAAAGCTTTTATACTGGTATACATTAAATGATTATGTGTAAATAGTTAGGCTTTATAGCTAACTGATTGTAAACCAAACATGCTAACGTGCTGCTATGATAAATATTATCACTTTATTTTCATTCATTTACCAAATGTATATAACTATTAATTTATTTCATACCTTGTTGTAATTCTGTTAAAAAACTTTAAAAACTGCTACAACCTCCCAAAAAAGGCAAAGGTATTTGATGAGATCATTTGGATTACCCTGCTGCCCACATTACCTTCATTAATTTGTCATGCTCTTTTGCTTTTCATTTAGAGGTCTCTGGAGACCATGGAGGTGGTAGACTGAATTGTAGAAAAAAGGAAAGAAAGAATCTGCTGCATTTTGGATATGACAACCAGTCCAAAACATTAATATGTGACCGGATCTTTTGTCCAGTTTTCTTTCTGCACAGCTGAATGACGTTCACTTGAACATGCCTTTCCATGTAACCCAGTTTGTATACCCTTAGGATGAAAATGCTAGCTCATGAAAAAGGTAATGTGTTAAACTATCTTGGCAAAATTGGTCAGTTGGGCAATTTTTAAATGTATTAAAACTTCTTCTCCATGGTTAGATGAGGGATCTAATACACATCTGTTTCCCTGACCAGATCCAGCAGCTCACATCAATCACCAAGCTCTCAACCAGTTTCCTGTGTGCAATATCAATCAGAAGGCAGAATGACCACACACAGCAGTCTGCTACAGTGTAGGCCCCAGGAGTTAATATTTCCTGTGAAGAAATGTTTTTTCTGTTTTGGGGAATCCTATTGTCTTAGTCCTTTCCCAAGAAAAAAATCTGTCAAAAGCAGAGTACAAAGTCCAAGGACAGGAAGGTAACTCAAAGACTGAGAAATACATGTTGAAAAAAGACATGTTTTATTCAGATAGCACTGTGTTAGAGGGCATGCCATAAAACAGCAGAGTTAGTATCTTATCCTATGCTATAAAATAACCTATCTCAGGTGCTGACCTCTAGGCCTGGTTTGAATTGAAAAGCTCCCTCAGAAATCCCTATCAGTTTGTTGCTTTACACATAGTATTGGTTAAAAATCATGAATTCCTCAAAAGGGAAATGACTTGCTTGCAATGAACAGTTGACAAGTTTGCTAATAGATCAAGAAACAGGAGAAAATGAAATGTGTATTTGCTGCTGACAGAGACTTTCTTTAATATGGTTGGAGAATACACAAGATACTGATAAAATTGACACTGCCATTGCCCAAAAGGTTGGAAAAGGAAAGGAGCAGTGGTAAGTAGAACAGAGTGGGGGGAGGAAGAAATAAGACATATACTATTGATTAATTTTACATTCAATATGGGGGATTTGTTCTCTTTTTTAGTGTAAAACCAACTATTTGGAGAAGACCACTCAGGGTGTTAAAAATGCTGTGGAGCAGGACAAATATTTTCTTCAGAGACCTAATGGTTAACCAAGACCTACTGACAAACTGAGAACTCCATACCCTTTTTACTACTGGGTAAGTCTGGACACAGTGAATTAGATTTTGAAATTTATTTTGGCTTGTGAAGAGTTTAAGTGCAAAGAGGATTTTCAAAGATGCTTAGACCAATCAAACATCTATTTCAATGCTTAGACCAATCAAACATCTATTTCAAATTAATCTAAAAGAAGCCAACATCTCAACAACTTATTAATGTGCTGGTAACTTACCTTAATTATAGAACTATTCACAAAGGCATAAAAGCATTTAAATGGCTTTTTGAACTGTTGGTAAAGCAGGGTCAAGAGAGATCAAGTGAACTGCGGCAAGCCCCAAGAATTCATGCATGCACAGCTGAAGAGACAGGCAGGAGAAAGCCATGGACCAGGTGTGGATACAGAGCTAGAGAACAGGATATGTTTGTAATTATGGAAGGATCTCAAAGCCTCTTTGTGAAGTCAGGAGAACTCAGATGACAACAGGTGATTTAAAAGAAAGGCCAAGGAGAGGATGTGACTTCTGTCTCCTGGCATTCCTTCTGCAATGAAAGTGATAGAGAAAATACTGCTGAATCCTAAGGCTCCCTCAACAACTTTGGAGTTCATTCCTATTAACAAGAGTGGGGTGGGAAGGGTGGGAAACAAGGAAAAGTATTACCATTATAGGACCTATTATTGAGTTTGTAGCCAGGAAAAAGTCCATTACTGACCTCACTTTCTCTTATGAAGGAATACTTTTATTTTCCAGCCTGTGGCAGTTCTTTACACATTTGCCTGTAAGCACAGGCAAGAGGTATGTCATGTGAATGTGAGAAGGAAGTCAGGAGTCTGAACAAACTATATATATTCCTGTCATTTTTTTTCCCAAATTTGTGTTGTCTTGGAATAGAAATCTTAAGGGTTTAGTTTAACCAGCAGCATGCAAAAATAATGAGGAAAGCCCTTGTCTTTCACCTGTAAGATGAATAGAAGGGGACTCTTGCACAAAGCAAAATGAGTTTGTTGATCTCTGATCAGCTTGAGCTAAATCCCAATTCATGTCACAAAGCCACCAAATAAATTTCAGCAGTATTTGGCACTATTGTGGGTCTTTTTCACTTCAGAGACACCCAAGGCTGTGTTTACATCGATACGGAGCAGATCAGTTTGACCTGCACAACATAATAATGTCCCTAAAGGCAAACCTGAAACCGGCCTGATAAGAGACCCTTTGTGATATAGTTCAGCAATGAATGCTGTGCTGCAGCAGCCAGGTATCCCAGTTGAACTCACAGTGGTGTCTCTGCAGGATGTCTATGATAGGGTGAGGAATAGACCCTCTGAAGGCATATTACACACTCCCTGCATTCATCTACAAGTGATGAGGCATGGAGGAATACTGGGGTTCTCTGTGGGTCTCACACCAAGAGCCTGTGTGAGATTGGGCAACAATTCCCAGTGGTGAACAGGACCATCCAACCCCTCTGCCTTTTTGAATTCTGGACTAGAGTATTAGCGCTTTCCATTGAAAAGCCCAAAAACTCAGTCCCCACAGCAGATGCATATTGTGTATGCTCTGGGAATATGTGCTCACTCTGTGGTTTGTATAGAAATCTCTGCAATTAATTCTGAAACTAGATAAATGTTTTCTATTTCACTTAAAGAAGGGTCATATCTGTGCCCAGTATCTATTTCTTGGGTCTCTTACTTAAGATCAAGGCTCTACTTGCAAAACTGGAAAACAGGAACATCTAGGTTAAATATTGCAGATTTTTCTGCTAGCCTCAGCAGAGCAGCTTCTATAGATGAACAGAACAGCACTTAGTTCAAAAAACCCCTCTATTTCAACTTCAGTGTTGGCTTCCCCATTGAGTTAATTAATCTCCAAGGACTGAAGATTAAGTGAATTTGGAAAGTGAGCAGAATTTGGTTCTCGGAGAGTTGCATACATTTGCCATTTGTGGTTAGAAATAGAAGCCAGAGGCTGTTTATTCCATGGTAGGAAAAACAGTTTTTACTTTTCTTAAACACTGCTAGCTAGTTTATGATTCCTGGCAGGAGTACAGTAACTTTGAGCAACTAGTTTGTTTGTTCCAGCTAATTTATAGAGGGTGGTATTCATTTTCCTTTTCCCTTAAAGGGATTCTGTCATGTAATTTAGGCTCCCAATGAGACATTGCTTAGACCTGATAGAAATCAGGCATACAGTGTTCTCCAGAATCCAAATAGCCAGATGAGGCTGTGCTAAATTCATCACGCCACTGACAAGATATTAAATACAACAGCTACTGCTATGTCCTGTAATTCTTCAGGTCTCCAGTGCAAGAGGCCCTTCTTCAGACAAGGAGAGGAAGGGAGTGACTTAATTAGCAATCTTATTCTAAGGAATGGACTGACATCATTGAAGCAAGCTGAAAGTAAGAAAATAACTATCTCGACATCTTATCAAGCAAAGAAAGGAAAGGTGAAACATCACCATATTAAACAATCATTTTAAGACTGAAACCAAAGCTCTCAAGAGCAGTGATTTGCTCCTTGTTTTGATTCACACCATGAGTCCACCATGTGGTTTTTAAGAACTCCTTCTCTATTTGGCTTATCTGAAACATGGGGGCATGAGCAGTAGGTGATATAAGTTTGGGAAAGCTCCCACTGGCTGATGGAGTTTCCCAGCTCAGCTGGACAGAGGTGAAAGCAGAAGTTGTTGGGGCCCAGAAGGCTTTGCAGAGCTTTCCTTTCCATCTCTTCTGTTTCTGTCCAACAGCTGACTTCAAATAGTGCTGAAGTCAGTTGCCAGCTCCCTTCCTAGTTACCTCATCTACTCCAGAATTATGAAGCCCTTTACAGGAATATTCTGAAAGCTTTGGTGTATGTTAGGACCTCAGAGATGACCAGGAAGCTTTTCTTCATCTACTAACTGAGTGCATAAAAATTCCTGCCCTGGTCACTAGCAAAGTTTGTTTGGCCTCTACTCTGTATGGAGGCATGGGCAAAATGGTCTGAAAATAGATGGCCTTATTCATCTATGGGCAACTCCAGGGAAAGGCTTAGTAGTGATTCATACCTGGAGTACTTTATAAACCTAGCAATATCAGATGATGTTTAAGACAAACAAGCCAATGCATTATTTTATCCAGTCCTTCTCTATTTTGGGTAGATAAATCTTTTGTGCTGCTATGGAATGTGGAGGCTGTTATGGAAATTTGGGACTCACTGTGGCAAGGCATAGTTCACTTTCAGTGCACAGCTATGGGAAATAAACAAATAGGGTATTAGAATAAAATCAGGGTAAATGCAATTGATAGAATTTTTAAATTACGTTTACTCCCTCCTGTGGAAGGAATCTATCCTTGTGTGACTAAACCACAGTCTTACAACAGATGCTAACTCACAATGGTACTTTGAACAACCACATATTTCTAATGTGTGAGTTATTAAAACTTAAGCCCACCTGAATCTTGCAATAAAGCTTTGCTGAGTTTTAGGTCAGCCAGGGATCCCAGAGCCAAGCAGAACTACTCAGAGGAAGGGCCCTTGCATAAATTCTTCTCCTTCCTTTGCACTTTTCCCTGTTTTACACATTAAAAATAGACTGTTACATACTGACTTGCCTACTATAATCACACAGAAGTATGGGAAGTGTGGGTTTCAATGCCAGTATATATATTTTTAAAGCTTAGTTTGGAAATTTATTTCTGCACTTCACTTGGGAGACAAAAAAAAGCCATAAAAAGGAATAAAGACTTTTATAAGGTTTGATGAAGTTTCACAGAAAGCCACAAAGGAACACACATTGCACAAAGGTAAGTAAGACTATGGGAAAGGAGGAATCTCATAGAAGAGCTTTTTTTCTTTTACTCTGGCTCCTTTGTAAGAGCTGGGATCAGTTGAACTCCTTGTCAAGCTTCTGGATACATTTATTTTCCTGAGCATTTAGGGAGAGGCTGCTTTGAAGGCTAAGGAGATAATTGCGGGATGAAAGGGACTGCTGGTTTGAAGAAGGCTGTTTGATGAGTGTATCTTTTTATTGAGGATTTATTTTGCCTTCTGATAGTGTGTGTGTTTTAAGTGCTGTACAAAGTACCCACAGCAATGGAGAGGCATTTAAAACAATTACATTTGAATTAATTAATATAATGAATGACTGATAGGAAGATCAAATCATTATCGTAATCTTTTAGTGATAAATGGAGGGTGGAGGGGAAACAAAGAAGAAGTGCTGGTGTAGCTGGCTCCAGCCTTGCACATGTTTATTTAAGTGACTCTATACAAACATAACCCTGTATGTCAGTTAAATCAGCAGCATGTCAGTTGGCACTTCTGGTTACAGACTATTTCAGAGTCATTCATCATTCAGTGCTATAAAAGCTATTTACCTTCAGCCCACCAACCAGTCAAACCAGCTAGAAAATGAAGCAGGAAAGAAGCACTAACAATTGTCCTTAGTTTCCTTTTAACTTTTGCTGCAACAATTCAATACATCCTGTGTGGTGGAATAGTGGAGAGGTTTTGCTGAACTAAACACAGCTTCCTTCACCAGGTCATTAAAAGCAGGAAAGGGAGGGAAGAGCAGAAAGTTAACCCTTGCTCTACCAGATTTTCCTTCACAGGCAACACTTACAAATTGCCTTTATCTATGTCTTTCACACACATAAATATTATTTCTAATTTTTTTTTTACTAGCTACAAAGGCAATGCAAGGTCTCAATACACTGAGCAAGATCTGGTGTAAGTCGTGGCCATGAACTGCTCTGCTGCCCTTAAATTCAGCATAAACCTTCCAGGGCTGGGCTGCTAACAGAGACTAGTCACAAGTGCTATTAGTGCTTGATGACAAATTGCAGCATCTTCACAAGTATCGCCCTGTGAGCAACTCCTTTGTGCTCTGTGTTCCCCTGTGACTTTCTCCAGGTAAATAACTTGAATCCTAGATGTGTGAAGATGCCACAACCAGGAAGTCCAGCACCCTGCAGAACACAAACTTTTAGAAAATTGCAGTTCCAAGGGGAGAAAATGACAGGAGGCCTTTTCAGTCTTCAGTGGTCCCTCCTCTAATTTGGTAGGTCCTGCTACTTTCTTCCCATTTGTGCTGATATATGGCTTGATTCTCCAAACCTTTACTCTCATGAGTGATCCCATTAAGATAAATGAGACCTCTCTCATATGACCAAGAGTAGGCAGGTATCTGAATAAAACGATCAGCAAAATCAATCAGTTCTCCCTTGTCTCCCTAGTAAAAGTCCTGCCATCATAAGTGCACTAGCATGCAAAAAATGGGTTTATTACTGGTAATAATGTGTAAAATGGTCATATCCAGTTGCTTTTTGACTGTTTAACTACAGTATTTTTCTAGTTCTGTCTGTGCACTGCCTGATTCAAATCCTCCCCTCATGTTTATTATTAGTTAACCAGTTCTTAATGGACCCCTTCATTTATGAGTAAAACTCAACAGCAATTACAGCCCCAGTGGAGACCAGTGCACTACCCATCTGCTCTGTCACTCGTTCTCGGCGTTGGCATTCTGCACAAGTCCCAGCCCCTCTCATTGTAACAAGCTAAGATCAATTTTCCAGTGGCAGCTTGGAAATAATAGTACAAAATGTATATTAATACAGAAATATATTGTGAAACTGTCCTTAAACAAACAAATGAGCCACTTTAAAATATTACTGCTATAAATGACCATGACAGTAGCACAGCACATATAATAAAAAATAACTACTGAAGAGAAGCTGCTGAATTACTTTAGTAATAAACCAGATGTGATTATTATCATTTAACACAGTCATTGAATACCATGAATCCCTGAAGCCATTAAAATATTTATGATTAAACATTTGCTATTCCTTATAACAGAACATATAGCCAGGTAGTAAAAAACTGTTAAAGTATTTTGGCTAATACATGCTAGGTGCCATGATAAAGGTCAGCTACCACTGTGCAAGCTTTCTAGAAAGAGCACCTAACACCTGTCCTTCTTCTTCTGTTTCTTTTTTATTTTTTTTCTTCAATAAACACTTTAAGGTTAGATACTTACTATGTGCAACAGAAAGATAAAGATGTACACCCACTCTTTCCTACATGCATCTATATAAAGGAACAAACACAAATAGCTGATTTTATTTGTGGAGGAATGGATGCTTTCTGTTTTCAAGGAATTATAACAAAATATTTAACACATTTGGGAAAAACATACTTGAGACTAAGCAATAAGAATATGCAACAATGAAGTCTAATTTCCTCCAGGAATTTTAGCATAGAGGCACTGCATTTACCCACAGAACATGTTTTGTCTTCTGGGCACTGGTTTATTTTTTTCACTGTTGGAAGTGTTTCCCTGCCTGTCTCTCCATCGTCTGCAGCTGCCTCATTGCCTATTGTTAAAGCAACCTCAGCTGCTGTGACCTGAAGGTGAAAGGTGCCTGTTATTGGTGTGAAGTGAAAATGGCTGGTGATGCACTGTGTAGGTGCCTGGCCGTCTTGGGGTGTGTGACTGTGAGCATAAGGACAGGGCTAATTTGTGAGTGGAGTGAGGCACTGCACCCCTTGTAGCCCATGATGGGAAATATTCCCTTGCCAAATGTGCATTGCTGCTCTCTGCAAGTGCATTTTGCTGTCAGCTGATAGAGATTCTCCCATAGCTCCAGCACCCTCCGTTCTTTAGGCAGAGAGTCCCATAGTCTTTAACAACTGCACTGTCACTGTGAGGTTGCTCTTTGTTACACACTGACAATTGTCAAGTCACAGATTTATTCTAATGTTTTAATATGCATCTCCCATGACAAACAAGATGTGTCCTCTCATAAATGTCTCCTGAGACACTGGCAACTAAGAGACATATTCTCCTCATACTCATAGGAGTACTCTTTTTACCTACCATCACAGAAAAACAATTATTCTATCTGGACACTGTTGAACCAAAGGAAGTGAAAATTAAACCTTCACAAGACAAGGGCAGCAGTATGGGAATTCTGACTTTGCTGTGACAGGATTTCTCTGTCCTGGCTTAGAAAGCAGCTTGCAAGCTCTGCAGTGGCCGGGGCAGCCAATGTGAGTTGTAAGTGTGGATGGGCAAGGACAAGGCACTTTAAATGCATGTTGCTTCCAGAGATAATTGGAACTACATCCTGAATTGCCTGCATCAAGCAAAAGTCTCCTTTGACAGGTGAGTCCACAGTGGGCTGCATCCATCTCTCCCTGCTGACTCAAAGAGAAGTTGAGTGTAACTGAGGTGCCCATCGAAGAGAAAGCTCCTTTTAAGTGAGATGAAGCCCATCTTCACGTTATGCGTAATACAAAATCCTAAAGCCCTCCTTGCTTGCCTGACTATGAAGGCACATATTCTACATCCTTGCCCCTTGGATTGTGTTTTCCATCCTGAGCAGCTCAGTACTTGGCCCAGGACTGTCTGAAACACAGAAACTGAGCTCTGATCTGACCAAAACCCTTGGGTGATCTTAGCCCAATGGGCATTTGCAGAGGAAATGAACACACTGACAGTTCTGGGATCCACAGGAAATTTTGGAAGAAAGGGGGGTGGCTGCTGCTGCTTTCTTGGAAATGAGAATATATGAGAAGTGCATCTTGCCCTGCTTTGATATAAAAGCTGGGTAGTAGGGCATGTAACCAGGGAGTGGGAAATAAGAATTCATCTCTTTCCTCTGCCTGAGAAGACTGAAACTTAGATCTTCTACAGCAGTGAAGTAGCCAGCTAACCACAGGCTGGTCCCAGTGGTTTGTTAGTCATGTCTGAAGGTTGCCCTCTGGGGACTAATGTGGAAGTTTATCTAATTTCTCAATCTGGCTAGGTCAGGACATAATAGACATGCATAATTCTGTGTGAAAGTGAAATAGAGAGGCGGCACTGATGGATTTAGTCAAGGCAGAAGCTGTGAAAATGTTTCCAGCATTGCACTGTTGGAGTCAAGCAACTTGTTTTCACCAAAGGTCCACTTCAGAAGCCACTGTGCCCTCTCTCTGGGAACCCATGTGGGACTGGGGTCAGGCTACTGCAGCACACATGGCTGAGGATTAGATGTTGGATGCCACTTAACCCTTTGAAGTTGTCTGAAGGGAATATTTGGAGCTCCAGGGCATTTAATCCAGTTACTACATGGGGGATAGTGGAGCAGGCAGTGACAGTCAGAAGTGCCATTTTTAAGTTCTCCCATGGATCTGATGGGCTCCTCCTATAGCTCATGGCCAGTTGCCCTTCCTAAAAACCACCTGGCTCCAATTTCAAAAGCTGTTTTGCCATGTCTGCTGGAGGCAGCCAATACACAATCTGTATACCTGGGGGGGTGGTATCTATGCCATAGCGAGATTCAGTGAGGTAATATTGGGGATTACATGAGGCCTGGTATCAGCAACCCCAGCAGTTAAAGAACTTAATTTATTCTCCAGATGAGCAGGAAAGATTCCCAAGGCTGCTTGTGGTCTATGAAGATGACTATCTGAAAATCATCCATCTGGACTTGGGTGCTTTCTATTCATTATCTCTGTGGATATTCTACTTCATCCCCCAGGTAAACCCCGTATACCTTCCTCTTGTGTTCTTCCCATCATCATTGTCACCAGACGCTACCTGATGTGAGTGGGAGCAGGTGCGTTGTAACAAATTGGACATCACTGCATCCAAAACCAATTACTTTTAACCAAGGGCTATTTTGATAAGACTCATCTTCCATTCTCAGCCATCTGAAATAAAGATTGCTTTAGTTCACCTCTAAGGTATCTCCTAGAGTTTCAGCTTTTGTGTTTAGTATTTAACCAGGGATGAAGTTGAAGTTTTCCTTGGATGGCATTTATACTCACAGCTATTTTCTCAGAGCTTAAAAATGTCAACCAGTGTAGGGCCCCACTGGTGTTTAGAAGTTTCCCACTGTCTGGATTTACCAAAATCAAGTTTATGAGAGACTTCAGCTGCAATCCAAAATGGAAAATAAGGATATTGCAACAGCCAATTCAACACACATCTGCTCAAAGCCAGAGATACGAATCCAAACTCTTCATTTTCCTTCTCCTGAAATTTGAGAAAGGCTGGAATTACTTCACACTTGCATTGATGAAATAAGGAACTGAAGAATCTGTTGGCATGAGTGTAGGTTTCACAAATTTACAGCAGCTCTTAATATGATGCAAGATTTCTGTAAGCTTTCCATTATTCTGATTTATTAGTCCTCAAGGCTATGTGGAAAGGGAACAGAAAACATACTTGAAAAAGAAATTAAATTACAAGAGCTTTCACTATTCCAAGGCAGATTTGAACTCCTGCATTTGTGACTCGTAAGGCGTGCTGTGCTGTGCTGTTGGAATAGAATCCAGGTTTTGGATGGATGCATTTGTTAGGGAGCAAAAACATGGGAAAAGATTACCTCCATCTTTTGATTTTGATAAAATCCTGGACTTCTGTTGGCTTCTGCCTGTCCCCAGCGCATAGATCCGGGCAAAACAACATCCAGAAAAGATAACATGGGAGAAAGCACCCAGAATTACCTAGAAAATCAAAAGGAATGGCTGACTGGTATTGCAAGAAGGCATTTATTTGGGACATATTCTCACTGGGTTTGTCCAGATGAGAACCAACACTGGTACTAAACACTGAAAAGTGAGCATCAGAGCAAATACTGTTCCTTGTTCTCTGTGCAGTTTCTACCCACAGCTCATTTTGGATCAGTGAGACTATAGCAACTCCAGCTACATTTTCTGAGTTTAATAGAGATTCCCACAATGCCAGGGCTCAGGAAACAACAAATGGCTCTGACCATGCATTTGGCATCAAAAACCTGATTTCCTTATGGTATGGCTCTTATGGGTGGAAGAGGACTCAGGACACAGGTGGAGAACTAATCAGGAAAGTGTTGTTAGTACTGCATACTGTCTGAAAAAAGAGTCCTGTAAAAATCCTAGACACTGTGACAGTATTTCCTTCCTTCCTTCCTTCCTTCCTTCCTTCCTTCCTTCCTTCCTTCCTTCCTTCCTTCCTTCCTTCCTTCCTTC
>WUAM01000179.1:17446029-17475496 GCA_024336885.1 Actenoides hombroni | reverse complement strand
TCCCTTCCCTTCCCTTCCCTTCCCTTCCCTTCCCTTCCCTTCCCTTCCCTTCCCTTCCCTTCCCTTCCCTTCCCTGAATTTTTCCTTTTCAAATCTTCCTTTCCTTTTCTCTCTGTACTGTTATGGTTTTGTGGTATAGTATGTTTTATAATATGGTTGTGAAAATAAAATTAAATATTTTGTAGAGTTTTCTTTTTTTTCCCTTTCTCTTCCAAACTAAACAGAACCAAACTTAAAATCTAGAGGTGATCTGAAATGGGATTTCTATTCTCCATGCAGATGAATGGCAACTGGGATCACAGATCTAAATAAATACTCTGATTATATTGGGGTAGCCTTATCACCATAAATCATTGGCATAAATAGAGGTATGTTCATTATCATCACTTGGGTATCTCCTCTACCTGATGTTTTACTCCACTTGTCTGTATTTCTACTAGGGTTTCACCATCACAAAAAAATCAAAGAATCAAGAATACGAAAGAATCAGTATAGCCAGCCACTTGCAACCCAGTGTTTTATTTTCTCCATAATATTTTCAGAGTGTTTTGGGGAGTAATTTCAAACAGTCAAGTCAGAGTCCACTGAGAATTGATTTTTGTGACCTCACATATTGCAAAAGAAAATTATAACAGGAAATAAACCATTAAGTGATAAACAAGGAAACATGGATACAGTTACTTTCAGAACATAATTTTATCCACTCTAGTTTTGAAAATGAAGAGATAGTACTGACTGGAACACCTCAATTCTGAATGCAAACTGTA
Organism: Actenoides hombroni; assembly: GCA_024336885.1. Lineage (NCBI taxonomy): Eukaryota > Metazoa > Chordata > Aves > Coraciiformes > Alcedinidae > Actenoides > Actenoides hombroni. Next base: position 17,474,729 of record WUAM01000179.1, on the reverse strand, counting down.
CAATCTATTATATTAAACAAAGTCAAAAGCAATGTGAAAGATCTTGAATCTATTCAAGGCATGCACCTCATTACAGACTTAGCAAATTAAAACACAAATAGGATTAGAAAAGAATAATGTAACAATCTCCCACTATGGTCCCTGGAGCATTAAGTCATAAATTGGGTTTGCATTAAATTGTGCCTGCAGTATTGAATTCAGGGAAAGAGCTATAGGCTGAAGATAAACCTTGCTAGGCTAGCCAACTTTGGTATGGCTGTGTGTATTCATAAACACACAATGAGTTTGTTGGAATCTAAAAAGGCACATTCAAAAACATGCATTTCATATCTTAATTAGAAAATGCAGATATGATGTAGCAATCCCTGTTTATCACAAACCCGAAAGCTGCAGGTATTTGTTGCTTCACCTGAAGGTGTTTAAATATGGAAGTTAAACAGTTTTTGTCAGATCATCTACTGTGTTAAACTACACAAGTTATCAGGTTTGCACAGTGCATTACAGGCTTCTTTTAAGTGGGAAAACAACCTTACACCAAAAGACTAGAGAGAAGCTGGGTCTCCATATTACAAATGTATTTTGTTGTTATGGGAACTAAAATGGTGAGCGATGTGAAAAGATCCTTAGCTAACAAAGACCAGCATGATGATATTATGGTTGTAGCTATACAAAGCGCAAACATGTCTGCAAGAAATAAATAGGGCTTCTTTTCTTAAGGAGATGCAGACTCCTGAAAAGTATTGACTCTACAGTGAGTAAAATTCAACCTTTGGATGACCCTAGACAAATTACTGTGTAATAACTTGGAAAGAATTCTGTTAAATTTTCCTTAATAAAGGCTTTATCTTTCAAAGTTATATTAATACTGTCATCATCCTCTTAACTGTCATTTTGGGGATCACCAATAGCATCTGCATGGTTAAGGTACTTGTCATTTCACACTACCACAGAGCCTTTGTTTAACATTATATGTGGGTTTTGCACCTTCTCTTTTAGGGGTTCTTATGGCTCCATTTGTCCATAGCAGACTTTTGGCAGGCAGAAATCCCTGCAAGCTAGGTAACTGTTTTTGTTGATGTACCTTTTCTCAACTTTTGTTGCTATGGTCTCCTGGCATCTGCCAATTCCCTCCCCTAGTTTCCACTGCAAAGAACTGTACTAGTGGCATGCTAAAATAATAACACAACCCATTAGTATTTTAAGTCTAGTCTCACAGACACTGCCAAAAGAGCAGGCACTATCTGGGGAACTCTTGGATTTTGATAAAGCAACTGAGGAGAAAAATTAACTTTTTTCAGTGACTGAGGGATGCTGATACCAGAAACTGGTGAAAATTCATGGAACTGCAGAGCCTGTATCTAAACAGTGGGATCCAGGGACCTCCACACATCCATATCTAAATTTGTATCAGGGCACCAACCAAATGACATGTCAGGCTAAGAGCAGGCTATTCTTGGTCTCTTCCCTGTAAGGGTTTCCAGAGATGGAGAGACGCAGGGGCATTGCCACAGGACTGCAGCCCACTCTGGTGAACCAGCTTCACAGATTGGATGTGGCAGCAGCATCTCACCTGAGAATCATTTCTTGTCATATATGAATTGTGAGGAGGCAGACAATGAAAAGTCTGAACCTGGTTTCCTAGACATAGGATGCAGGGGCACATAAGGTCAGACCACATGCATAACATCTGGTCCCCTCCAGAACAGGGGTGCTCCGGTTCTAATGATGCCCAGGTCTGGGGAAGAGGATGCTGAAAAATTAGGCATCTTAAGTCTATAGGGGTACAGATAAACTGAGGCTGCTGGGATTTCTCCCCCCATCCCAGATTCTGGGCTACACAAGGCTTGCCAAGGAGCATGTACTCAAAGCTTGTGTGCATGCCACTGCACCATGCATGCTCCAGCTGGGGCTCTGGGTTGCAGTCAGGGAAGCAGGGTTTTGGGCATCACATTGCAGAGTTTACTGGTCCCTCATTTTAGATCCAGTGAGGTTTTACCCTGCGCTGGAGGTGGGAGGGGTCCTCTCTCCCTTCTCAGTTTGCCAGTGGAGACTTTGTGGCCGTCTCCCCCTGGCTGACAGCTCCCTTCTGGATCAACCTTTTAACATTTTTCTTGATTTTCTTAAACAGCAAACATTAGACACATTAAGAACAGCAACAACAAAATCATTAAGCACTATAACATTCTCTGAGGAGCCAGATGTATCCTTTAATCAGGTTATGGAAAATTCATTCCTCTTCTAGACATTTATCTTCTTTGTTTATGCACATACCAAGTGACCCACTTCTGAGCATCAAAAATAACAACAAAGAAATAAGAAAAGATTCTTCATTATTAATGGATTTATGTACCATTTATTTTGCTTTATTGGAAGCCAAATAATCAAGTACATTCATTCCAATTAAACACAGCACGCACTAATTGTCTATCATTTCTATCAATGAATCCAGTTCTCTCACTTCAAAGTCACTACTTGACCTCAGTGGGGAAAGGATCAGTATAATACTTTCTTCTATAATGATTGATTGTTTACATTAAGATGGAAAAGCATAGATGGAAATTAGGGGTATATTGTGCTTTTCTCCCTGCATTAGCTTACACCTCCAGTCCCCCATACAGATGCAGGGACTGTAAACACAATGTTATCATTTCATGAAATAATACTGTAGACTGTATCAGGTCAAATTTGTCCCCAAATTCACATAATTTATAACAAGTATAATGTATTGATTTTCATGTAATGAATGATGCTTAGACCTCAAGAACAGATCTCTAATGAAAATTCTGTTAAAAAAAAAATAGTAAACATGATGCTTATGTTTCTAATAAAAATAGCTTATTAAAGGCAATAAAGCTTTAGTCTCAGTGTTGGCCTAGATCCACTGAATTAATCAGACAGACTTGACAGGAATTTGTGACCAAAGAACTTCTTGTTACGCGAGTCGTGTGCCGATGTGATTCATATTTTCGCAGCTAAGCCAAAACTCTCCCAAAAAGGCAACTTCAGAAGAAATAGTATCATAATTTTATTGAGGTTTCATATCCGGTAATTTTTGTTGTTCTTGACAAAACTCTTAATTCAAAACAAAAGTCACCTGATGAGAAAAGTACAGGAAGGTAAAGTAGTAGTAGACACTGCAAAAAATAGAGTAGAAAGTCAGCTACATCAAGCAAAGCTGTGCATTAGCATAGGCAAGGATACTTCTCATTTTAAAGAGGCTATATTATGATTAACTGGCAATTAGTTGCTCAAAATTTACATGGATTAGGAATTGCAATGCAAACCATAATGGAAGTAACAGAACATTGGAAAAGTTATTACCAGTATCGAAAAAACCCCAACAACTTAATCTGCTTCTTTAGACTGAAAAATAAATTTTGTTACATTACATGTTAATTTTTATTTTCTCTGTTAAAACATAGTTAAAAAAGAGACATAACTCTAAGGTTATTTTATCAACAAAGAACTGGCTAAATATGAAATACAGCTCAAAAGCTGTTAAGAGGGCACCTTATAGTACTTAGAGAAGTTGGAAGAAAAGGTGAGAAGGGAATGTCAGGGGAAGAAGGGAAATAGAACCAGGATGCCCAGAAAAGAGAAAAATAAATAATAAATACAAGGAAACATAAAAAATATCTTTATTACTATGCATGATGTAACTCTGCTGAACTAGTAGGCTTTAATGCCATGTCAGTGACATTAACACTGCTTATGATTTTTTTTAATGTTTTCTGACACATCCCCACAATCATTAGCATTTCTAAAAACTTACCATAGAAGCTGGCAAGGTATTTGTCCATGGGGACTGGGCTGGCAGGGACCAAATCAGTCTCCTTCTTGCAGTAGAAATTTTTCATTTCAGGATCCAAAGATGGTTTGAGCGGGCATATTTTCTATTTTTATTCCCGGAGTTATTACGGAATATGAATGTCAATAATAGATAAGCACATCGCAAACAGACTCAGCAAGTTCTGCCTTTTCTGCCCCTGGAGAGTCACTGCTCAAGTGATATCTCACCACTAGGGTGACAGTTCTCCCTGGAGGGGGACAAGAGACAAATCCCTTCCACTCCACAAGCCCCCTGGCCTGCACCATCTGATGAATTTATAGTCTCCAATACAGTTAGGTGTGTATAATTCAATGTATTGCTGAAGAACAGTTACTGTATTTTATAGCTGACATTACAGGGGATATTTTTTTCTTCAAAATAAAACAATATTTGTTTCCTGAAAGGGAAATGTGCTGTCTGTAGCTATCAGCAGCCAACAGTTGCTGCTGGCTAGAACTAAAGGAGAAAAAAGAGGTGGATTTTACTTTAGCAATATTCGGAAGAATAATTTATCATTCATGGTGTTATTGCAGGATCACAGGGCCCATTTAAAAGTCACTACAGGGTGACTGCTTTGTTGCACTGTATTAAAGAAATTAAAAATAAGGGTTACCAAAAATATCCTGACATGTCAAATGCTGTAATTGAATCCAGATTCCTATGCTGTACATGACCCTGTGTGTAGGAATGTGGGGTGCCTATCACTTTGAGGGTCTACAGCTACTTGCCATCAGGATTTGACTCTAATTTCCAAAAACTTTACAAAAATTCATCAGTCCACTCACACAGTGTGTCTATGGGTTACAAGAGGTATTTGGGTTTTCCTTTGCTTTTGGTCCTATTTCAGAGCTTGTGAAAGCACTGATGTATGACTGCTTGGCTTTCTCTCTGGAAGACAGCTACTTTGAGGCACAAAAGGCAAAAATTACACTCTGAAGAGTACTTGGTGTCAGTCCAGAAATGAAGGTCTCTGTCAGAACAACAAACCAACACCAGCAATAATCTGCCCCAAGAGGCCTCCATTGAACTTGTCTGGGTCCACAGGAGGACTTGCCCTTTCTAGAGGGACTACAGACCACCTTCTTCTGCCCTACAAATCCCATGCTTAGAACAACCATTTTTAACCATTTCATGGGATACTGGTTTGGGGATTTTAGGGGCATAAAATTTCCTTTTGATAGGATTTTAATCATCTAGTGGACTATTTAGCATCATGTCAGATATTAGGTCTTGTAAAGAAAATCACATATACTACTGTCCTGTCATACAGAGACCTCCTGTTTATTTCTTTATTTCTTTGCTGTTGGTTTTAAGCTAAAGTAAAGGCCACCTGTGGTGCAGGAACACATCTGTGAAGGAAGAGCAATTTTTATCTATCTCCAAGAGATATAAGAAATTACTTTCTTCCATGGTTTACATTTTTGAAAGGAAATAAATGCTACAGAGGAATTCAAGGAAGAGCTGTCAATAAGCAGGTAGAAACATCCAAAGTCTGCTCTACTAGAAAGCTATGATAATACTACAGTTTCCACAACATTTAAAAGGCCTGCGAATGATTAGCAGATTGGTAAGGTGGCTTGTAAGGATGCAAAGACCTTATTCATGTTTTACACAAAAAAAAAGCATGTATTGTTTGCATTTTGCAGCAACATAGTACAGTTATTTGGCCTTTCTACCATGGTGAGACCATACCAGACTTGTTGAAGGTCTTTGTGCCTCCAGGTCATGGACCTGCAGTCCTTTGGCAGGGGTGAGGTAGAGCAATGAGCAGCTCTTGGGAGGACTCAAACATGAGCTTTGAGAGTATCAGAGCAAGGCATACCCAAGTCATGTGAGGGACAGAGTCTGCCACCTCTGAAGCAGTGTGTAACACAGTGGGGACCTGGATGACATTTACTGGGTCGCTGTGCACAGCTTATCTCCAGCCATTCCAAGTAGAACCATGTGTCTACAAGTGAGGAAAGCATCATGAATTAGGAAACAGCTTGCCTTTTGGAGAAAGCCTCAGTGCTTGGGTAGTCCATCAGACTCTCCATGAGTGCCTGTATCTCTTGCTGCTCACAACTCATTTCTTCCAAGCGTTAGCTGTAATGAAGATGGGATGGTCTACAACTTTATGACAGTTCCATTTATTTCTACTATTTTCACGTAAACCCAGGCAATGAGCAGCAGTTGCTTCCTCTGCAGCTTGATAAATGTCAGTATTAATTAAAATTGTTCAGAATAGGGTTGGGGTTTTTTTCGTCTCTCTGTACCAGGCTGGCAGGGAGGAGAAGCCTGACAGGCAGACACAGCTGCTGAGCTTTTGAATGGAAATGTCATCACTGGGAATGAGGCAAAGGAGTGGTAGCCGGTCTCTGACAAAGTGGATTTGAAATAGTGGAAGTATTTTGTCACCTGCACCACACTGCCACTCAGCGCAATGTGGGGGAGGATGTCTGGATATGGGTCTTGAACTTAATCCTTTGCTCCCCTGGTTGGGAAGTCTGCAAAGGCAGCTGTTCAGCCCATATGGAAGGAATAGTGCTCCCCCACCACTGCTGTCTAATGATGCTTTCCTGACTGACACTCCAGAGAGAGTCCTTGATTCAGGAGGGAAGGTCAGCATGACACAGTGCCTTTTAGGATGCAGGGGGAAAAAACAGGGGATGCACCCTTCACTAAATCTCCCTGTGCCACCATATATTTATATGCACTCTCCTCTGATACCAGCCCTGGAGAGACATTCATAAAACAAACATCTTCCGCTAGCCTTGGGAGTGCTCAAGCAGCAACCAAAATTATGCTTCAGTGGTCATGGATGTGCCAATTTCCAATGGTGAATGTAGCCAAAGTGCCACTCTGACCATCGCGGTGTTGGCATCTTTATGTCTCTTACCACTGTGAGCTCAGAGAAGGCCATTATTATCTGCTACAGCTAATTTTCATATAAGATTATGAAATAATTTTTTTTTTTCCTCCCAAACTTTACTAATGATAGAGGAAAGAATTCAAATGAATCCATGGGAATTAAGTGCACATGTTCTGACTTGAACTGAAACATGTGCTCCAACAACATTCAGGTATATCTGAACCACCTCCCCAGAGTGTTTTTGTCAGGGTCAAGAAAGCAGTTTGGCTTCCAGAGCAGGACCAGTCCCTTTTTTGAGAATTGTCATCAAGAAAAAAGGTGTATGGCTTTCCACACACTTTTCCTAATATTCTGCATTATTCTCTGAGAAACTAAAGAGGAAAGAAAGACAAGACAAGGGAAGACAATAACCTTTTCAGATCAAAGGATGAATCTGAAAGAATACAGATCTGAAAAGGTTTTGGAAGTGCAAAATAAGGTTTTTCTAAAATAAGGTTTTGTGCATTTTATTAGATACATATGGAGACCTAGGCTTGATTTGCACAAGCACCAAGTGAAAAAAGGAAATGCACTTCCACCTAGCTTTTGTAAAAGTCTCATCTACAAACAGAAGTGTGGAAATGCAATTAAGTGAATACCACTATTGTAAATGACAATTCCATTTCATTTCTGTATTGAGGTTTTTTCTGGATCTTTTTCAGATTTCTGATACCATAGGCTGGTTCTTCTAAATAATGTCTCCTGCAGCTACACCTTGATTCAGATGCAAGCCCTAATTTCCTTGATCTTTTTTGAATTTACTGTCATCCTTTGATGACTGCGTGTACTTGTATTGAGCACTATATTTGTTTCCCCTGCTGGCTGTACAAAGTATGTTTTTTTGCAGAAAGACTTCTAAAAGCCTAAGTTCTTAGGAGACATTTCTCACACCACGTGTAATAATCTAAAAAAAATCCCAAGTAGAAGCACTGTTTCCCAGCATAAAAAATAATAATCAAGACTCTCCCACCTGTCCTCTGGTCTAATCTTACAATGGCTTAAGATTTCTGTCTATACTCTCAAAAGAAACCTGGTTTCTGTAAATTTCTTTTTAATAAAAATGTGTTACCTATGGTAAATAAATATTGCCTAGGTCACATGAATCTGATTGTGAAAGCATATTGAGCAAAAGTATTGGTTGTATTCAATCTCATCTCTTTAAAAAAAACCGAACAAACAAACAAAAAACCCAACTAAAAAAATACCACCAAAACCCACACTGTAGCTATTAAGTGCTGGTTTTAATTAAATTCTGTTTGTTTTAATAAAAGTGTAGTGGCCTGAGTGTACATATATTTGTTTTAGCGGCAGTGCATTGGATCTAATAAAGCTATACTGGCTTCACTGCTTATGTCTCCTTTTCAGAGAAAATTGATTGAATGGAAACATGAAAGAGGCATGAATGAGCCAGCCCTGAGGTCTCTGCTCAACTCTGGCATCCAAATGAACTGGTAAAAAAACCCCAAAACAACTGTGTTACTAAACATTGCTTTTAAATTTAAATATGTTTTAATGTCAAGGTTGCACATGCAGAGTTGAATTGCTTCTGTAAAAGAAAGCAGTTCTCAGATCCAGACTTGGCTCTGGAGCATCAGTGCATCTGCTTGAGGCTGCAGAAGTAGAAACCTAAGCTGGCTTCAGTTCTCCGTTCCACTGGTCTAAGTCAGGCTCGTTCATAATAAAGGCACTCAGCTGATGACCATATATCTGTGATAATGTAGATCGAGTGTCAGTGGCCTCCATGCAGGGGCTCTTCTATCCTAAAGTGCAGGCGCACGCAGCATGGATGTAAATCATGTCCACACTGAGTGTTAGCTGCCAGGGGCTGGCATTCCCATGGGGACCCAGCTGCCATGAGGTTTTTATGCACATTCCCCCAGGATCAGTCACTTCTGTCACCTGGAAGGAATGTTATACTCATCTACTTTTGCATCAGATCTCACAAATGTATGTTTTCTACAGAACAATATTGCCTGTACATATTACTGCAGGTACGAACGCCACCAGAGGCGAATGAGGGACTGGTCTGGAGTATGTTCATGGTGGCTTTTCAGAGTGATATATGGTAGCTTCTGCTAAATGGGAGTAAAGACGTACTCAGCAGAGCGTCTTAAGTAACTTTAAGTGTGGTTTAGTCATTCATTTTACATTTGTGAACTATGCTGTCCCAAATTTTTAATGACACCTGGACAGAGCAGCTCAGTGCAGCTGTTTGATGCCCATGGGAATTTGGATCATCACTCTCCCACATGTGTTTGCAAAATCGTTGTCACCCCTGTGTCAACATTCCCCAAAATGTCACCAAGTGCCCTTTCTAAATTCCCTAAATTGAACTAGAAAATTAAAAGGCATTTTTGTCCTTTTCCAAGCTTCCCCAGTGCCACCTTTACAGCCAGTTCAACTTGGGGAGAGATCCACACCTCTGAGATTAGAAAGGACACTTCACTCTCAGCATGGTAACCCCCATCTGGATATTTGCTAAAGGGTGAAATGGATGCTGTTGGCTGACCTGGCTTCTCACGTACCTTAAATCTCTGTAAGGTGACAACCCAACCTGAGTAATGCTTTGTTTGATGCCAGTTTTCCTTTTGGGAGACTGGAATTAGGTTGTGTGAATCCAAATCTGCATGTTATTCTTTCGTGAGAAAACATGATCTGCATCAACTCATTTACAGTTTTTGCTTACCTGGGTGCCCCTGGGACTGCAAGAGCCAATCCAAGTAAAGAGAATTTGGCTGCAGCAGTCGTTTAGCTGTGGTAGAGGAGATGGCTGCAGGCTTCTCCAGCCCTGGCTCCTCAGAAAACTGAATGAAGAAATAATTCAAAGAAAAGCAAACCTGCTGTTAAGAAAGCAATATTCAGGTAAAAGTCCATCTGAGAAGTGAGTTTGAGAGTACTGCACTGAGCATCACCTACAAAATCCCCATGACCATTTGGAAGTGGAATGTAAGCCATACACACTGCACTCAGTTCATATACCCAAGGGACAAGCTATCCCCTGAACCCAGTGTGGCCAAACCAAGTTTCTGATAGCTCTGAGGGCTTCACCACTATACACATGATGGTGGTGAAGGTGGCAGACTTCATGAAGCATCTAGATAACCACTTTGAGTGTGCTAGGTGGGTGCCAGTAAATAAAAAAGATGCAGACTTCATGGTGATATTCTGTGAGATGCTCCCTGCAGAAATGCAGATAACTGTGAGGAGCTGAGAGAATTTTGGATTATTTTTAAGAACTTGGGAAATTCTTTAAGGAGACTACCTAGGAAAGATGGCCTCTACCAAAATCAAAATGCAACCAATTATTTGTCATTTATAGTGCAAAAGATTAAAGGAGAGTTTTTAACTAGAAGTTGGCATAAATCTGTGTGAAGAGGGGTACACAGTCTGAGATGACACCATCTCCAGGGGTGAAAACAAATTCTGTATCAGAAAGGGGTTGGATAAATTAAGAGCAGACAAATATGATCCAGTTCCTCCCAGGTATTGGAAGCTGGAGGTGTAGGTGGGGGATTTATCAGAGGTGTCAGGTCACTGAGCAGCGACAAGTCTTCACAGCCTCTTTCTTGATTCATTATCCCCACACCAGATAGTGTGATGGTGGTGGTGATGGAGAGATCTTTAAACTGCTTGCCCACCACAAGGTCACCCTCCTGGGCCCCATCTCCCCCACAGCCCATTTCTGCCCCTTCTCACCTGCCACCCTGTCTCCCCCATGGCCCATCAAACACCGGCCACCACACAATGCTAGCCCAACACCCCAGCCTTCACTGGCCAATATCGTGATGAGCAGACACTAACAGCTTTTCTGTCAAGCTAGGCATGTTGCAGCCACCTGAACAGCTCATACAGTCTTCTGCTTTTTTTATCTCCTGCCCAGGCATGTGGGAGATGCCTTGTTTGAGTCCTAAATATGTTTCACTTAAGCCATGATGATGGTGTACTAAAGTGCTGCAATCTTTACTAGGTCTCTTTACATTGCTATAATTGCCATAATAAGATGTTTTAACTGGATCTTTTATAAGTAACAGCAACATGAAAATAACTCAACATGCATTTCTTTAATGAGCTACAACTTTTGTGTAATCTTCCCTACACTTTCTTCAGTGTGTGTTTGTGATGGATACAGCATCATTTTCATCTCCTGATCATTGTGCTACTTCACCCCTGAGCTAGCAAGCCAGCCCTGTGACCCTCAGCTGAGCATCCCCCTGGCTCAGCCACTCTGCCAACAGTAAAGTTTTCAGGAAGGCTCAGGGAGTGAGGTGGTTTTGTCTGTGGGTAAAATGACTCACTGAGACAAGGAAGGGGACATTCACCACCACAGCTGCGGGACCTGCCAGCATGTGCATCACACCAGCTAGCTGCTGTGGATTCTGCAGGGAATGGTCACCATCACCTACATCTCATGTCCATTTAAGGACATCAGGGGGGTAAAGTGATGACAAAAGGAATCAATACCCAAGTGCAAAGGCAGAAGTTCAGTGCCGGGGCTGGTAACTGATACAAGTGACTACAGATGAGCCATGAAGTAGAAGGGGTTTTGACTATGTGCCACAGGGATTTGGGGGACAGCTGCAGAGAGCTCTCTCCATCGTTGCTGCTGGCAGGAAGCGCTAACACAGTCAGGCAGTTCCTCCACTCCAGCCAGCCGTTCACACTGCTTCTGCCCAGCTCCATCAGCCCAGTCTCGAGGAGCGCCTCTGCCCCTCAGCCCTCACTCCCTGAACATTGCTGCAGGAGAGCCAGCACGCAGGCGTGGAGTACAGTCCAAAAAGCCTCAGTCAATTATGCCACCATAATATCACATCAGCAAACTCACAGTTTGACTGCTTACGGCAGATGGACGAACACTTGTCAGCTAGCTGGTTCTGAGCAAGAGGCAGATTTATTTCCAGAGCTTGCGACTCTCATTTCTCCCAGCTGAAGCTGCAAGGCAGAGTGTGCATCTGTGATTTATTTTTTTTTCAGGCACAGCTATGTTGCAGTGAGGTCTACCATCAAAAGTAATGGGATTTTTGGCATGTTTTTATGGGGAAGGCATGAAGGAGGGTGGAAGGTGTCACTGCTTTCCATAGCACTTGGAAGCTGCTTAAATTCACACAAGCATGAACTGAATTTCCAAATCTCAGCCATACCCTGTGTGTGCTGACAGCTGGCTCACCAGCAAAGGACTGCAGAGCGCTGTAAAGCAGGGTGAAAAGCACAGGATATCAGCATTAGGGTGACATTAATGTGCACTCTAAAAATAAAGGACACCTTGTAGATGGCTAAGGGTCCACTCATCCCTGTCTCCAGTCCTGGTCATTGGCAACATGACTATTTTGGGGGAACAGAAGGAAAATCCTTGGAAGACAGTTGCACTGGCTGACTTAAAACCTGAAAGTAATGCACAGGCTACAGAAGTAACTGCATTTGCTACAAAACCAGCAAACATTTCTTCAGCAAGACATCAGTGCAACATAACAAATGCCAGCAGGCAGGATCTAACAGGGACTGAAATATATCCTCAGATGTAAGGTTTACTGAAACATGTAAAGCAGCAGCTGCAAGAACCTCACGTACTAACCACTCACCAAGGCTCTTTTATTTCTCAAAATTATCCGTGTTGTAGGAAGTTTGGAACAGATCTACAATGTGTACATGTCCATGAAAGGCATCAATACTGCTGCTAAGGGCTATCTCCTTTTCAAAAAGGGGCTATAAGACTTTATATTTTACCAAGGGTTTTTCTAAGGGTTAGGTAATATTTATTGGAAACTGGTCTTGAACTCAACTGCTGACTTTTAGCTCCTTTGTCTTCAAAGCTGTCCATTGTCTCACTGGACAATATTATTGGTAAAAAGAGCAGTGGAAAGTACACATTAAAAAGATATCAATTTTCTGAACAGTTTCTTCTATTTACTTTTGCTGGGATCCACCTTAGAATAATCGAAATAATTTCATTTGGAGCAGGTTGAATATTTTGAGATGATACCTCTTTTTCCCCCTGAAAATGATAACACAAGCAAAACACAAGGGAAATGGGGGGAAAAAAAACCCAGGCACTATGCTTTTTGCAAGGAAATCTGTTTATGCATGATTTGAAATCAGAGTTTCACTTCATTCTGTCATGTGTTGTTGTATTTCATATTTCATGCTTTGCTTCACACTTATTTAGTCTGTTCCTAGAGGCTGTGACAGGTTGTCCTGAAAGTTTTTAGACTTGCCAAGCATATACTCTCCACATAGCATGTCAAAATGGAAGGAAGAATTCATTCATTCTTATGTTAAAAAAAAAATCCTTTTAATATTTTAAAGACCCAGTCTTTCCTCCTAACATAGTAACATGAAACACATAAGTCATCAATCCGTAAGTTATGAGCAGCTTTAACAAAAACAAAATTTTCTGTGGAATTTCCTTTCTATTATTCAAAGAAATACAAGTGGAAGATTTGATTCTTTTCCAGAATTCAGATGAAATAAAAAATAAAGTGTGTTAGTTTTTCAAAATAAAATTCCTCTTTTCAGCCAGTTTTCATTTTAGCCAGTTTCAGGGGCTTTATTAAAGGCTTTTTCTTCCACATTGAGCCAGGACTGCAAATTCTGCTTCTATTTCCTTCTGTTTTCCCAAGCCAGGCACTCTGGCCCTCACCACAAGAAAATGCCAATCTTGCCATGTGGGTACGACAAAGGCCACTACATTTATTTTTTGTGAAAAAGCCCTGCTTCTCCCCAGCTCAGTCCTGGAGTCATCAGTGTGACTCTAGAGCCTGCATGAGCTGGGGTAGTTTTAATGCACTGTTTCTACCCAGATGATACCCTCGCTTCACATCTCAAGGATTTCCATCAGAGTCTGACAGCTGGGCATCAGCTGGGCTGCCTTGAACCCTAATTGTGTTTCTTGTGCTGGTGTCTGCTAAGAGGAGTGCAGAGAGATGCACTGGGGTCACTGCCAGGTTCCTGGCTCCCTCCTGCTTGGGGATGTTTTATCTCTCAAGTCTGGGAAATGGCACCAATGCCAAGCACACCCCTGCTATTTCCCGTCTCTTTTGTAAATATGCCACTAAAACACACAACAGAGGTCCTTTAAAAACCATGAGCGGCAGAGAGAGAGTCTGCAGCAGTCATTTTATTTCTAGGCTTATTAAAGGTGCACACAGAGACACACAGACACACACACACCTGCTAAACAGTTGGGCAGACAATGCAGCACTACATTTTCATTCCTATCTCTGCCCCTTGTGCCATCCCTCTGTTTGATGCCCCAGGAAAGGTAATTAACCCATTCACTTTCCTTGCAGCCTACCTAAAGGCTCAGGAAACACTTCATCAGAAGGGCAGTGCCTGTTGCCTAGTGACATCCTCAGTCTTGCTTTATAGATGTAGCTGCAAACAAAATCTTTGCCTGGTTGAATCCCTGTGTTCTTTGGATTTCAGGTGTAGCCCCCGAGTCTATTTGGTCACCCTGTGCATTGTGAGTGCTGTATTTTTTGAGGTTAAAAAGTAAAACAAGAAGCAGGGTGGAGGCTGGCATTTCTTGTACCAGGGATCACCGCTGGTCACACGAGCTGACACCAAGCACACCCATTCCTAGTTTCTCTCACTCACCTTTCCCATTGAGGAAATTCAATCCACTGCCATGTCATTGTTATCATTATTTCTGGCTCCCGGACATGAGTCCAAGTATGACAGTCACACAAAACTGATGTCGCACATCTTGGACAGGCAGTATGTCTTCATTCCCTGCAGCTGCCACACTGACTTCAAGTCATCATTCCCCTCTGAGGCAGCTGGACAACACAAGGAAGAGGAACTAGTCATGGCACTCCTGCCTGCTCTGGCTTTTCTAGACGTGACTTTTCCTTGGCCATGTGCAAAATGGGGTGGTCTTCTATAAGTATGTTCCCATAGTTCATCCGCTCCTCTCTGAAAACTTCCAGTGCTTCCTTTATTCCAACCCAGTAAGGTTTTTGAGAGCTTTCTGCTCTCAGTTTCAGGATCTTTGCAGTCTTGCTTTTTCTATTTATTGCTCTTGATGCTTCCAAAGAAGCTAGCATTTCCACAGTCCATTTTTTTAACAAAACGCTCTCATGCATTTTTCAGTATCATTTCTTATGCATGGCCTATCACTCCTGAATTCTCCATAGAGCCATGGTTTCTTCTCATCCCTCCTCAGCTTTTATCATGGTTTGTTCTATTAGTGATTCAGAAAAGGGGCAATTGGGATAAATTAAATCTATGATAAAATATAGGTTCATGCTGTGGTTTTGTGTTTTTTTTTCCTGCCTTTTATATGCTGGATGTATTGTTGGCCTAGTAACATTTCTAAATAGCAGCTACGTCTTTTTAGATGCACAAAGAATAATTCAGGGTAATTCAGCCCAATACCACAACTCTCCCTCCCAGCTGAGGTCTCCTTCAGTGAGTGTTGCTCATTAAGTCTCTCAGCTGCCAGTCAGAAGGTCAGTGGCAGCTGGCTCCACTTTATGTTAGGAAGAAATGGCTCATGGATGAGTTTCACTGCTGAGGTCTCAGGTAGCACAGCTGGGATCCCGTGGCATCCTGAGTCTGGTGCATGGGCATGTGAATATTTCATGTCCCTGCCCTTGATGTGATGCAGTTGAGGCTGTGCTGCCCCAGAGAATAGCAGGACCATGACAGGTTGGCATGCTTGCTCATTGATACCATTGCACCAGATTTTTGAGTTGTCCTGAGATGGGATTTCTGCTGGGACTCTGTCCTGCCCTGCAGAAGCATGGTCCTCTTGTGTTAATTTGATGCTTTCATATCATACAATATTAAGGCTGAGAAGTGCAAAGGTCTGTCAAAATGAAGCGCAGAAGGAGCAGAAAATATTCTTGTGGGTTTCAGAGGCAACTGTTACTGGAGCAGCAAGTACCATTGTCAACTTGACAGAAATGAGCCATTCATTTGGGATTTTGGACAAAACTGGAGCTGATTCTTTGGCCATGTGCAGCTTTTCCTCTGCCTACCCCCACTTGGATGTGATTGAGACTCCAGAAGGTTATTTGTCAACCCATGGGGCAGAGCCCACAGGCGTGAGAAAATGGCTGTGAAACCACTAGGATTTCAAACTCAAAACCAAACTACAAACATATGCCTCAGCCCTCACACATCTGCACTAGCAAACAAGAAGAATGAAAACAACAAGATCTTCTCAAGTTTTGCCTATTTTTTATTGGGTTTCACAGCAAAACAACCACAGAAATGCTATCTGGGGGGTCATTTCTTGAAAAGATTGTGGAGCTCTCTAGTGAAAGCCCATTTTAACTGAGAAGTCCTGCTCTAAAAACCCATCATCTGCTCAAACTTGCATGAACATATTCACTGATTATATCTGTCTATGTAAATTGAAGGAAGAAGGGTACACTGCAGTGTGAATAGCAGCAAACACCCATTAAGAGCTAATGTCCCATTAAGACCTGGCTAGCTGATACTGGCTTGTTTCTTGTTTTGGTTTGGTTTTTTTAATCATCTCTCATATCCAGGGGCTGAGACAGGGATTATATTAAGAGGACTAGTATTGCTGGTAGTTTGAAAATGGATTCCTTTTGACCAGACTCCTCAGTTCTTTTCTGTTTTCTTTCTGCAGACATTAGAGCGATGGAGTTTGGCTTGCATGAACGCTCATGGGAAGCCCATTTGAAGTTTGCACGCTTGACTACTGCCATAAAGCAGAAGTGCTGGGTTGAGATGACAAAGCTCCACCACAGCCTCGAGCTTAAGCTTGCCTAATGAGGGACAAAAATTCTTCATACACTTCTGCTGTGACCATTTCTCTTCATTCTGTGTTCTGCAATTAGTACATTTAAAAGGGACACTGCTTAAAACAGAGGAGGTCTCAGTTCCTTGGGAAATTTTTTAGAGCCTGGGCACACAGGCAAGCAAATGGGGTTTTGACTGTGCCATTGGCAACCCAGCCTGGGAATGCAGGTGCCATTATTTCAAGTGTATGTAATAAAAAGGTTTAATTTCACCTTTTCACATAGAAAGCAGAAATTGTGGTGCAACCATTTTTCCAGGGCTGAAGCTTTGAGGAAAACTCCTCCAGCAGGATAAAATTTATATTATCAACCTGAAGCTCTTCCCCTGATCACAAAACTTGCATTCCTGTAGATGGAGAAAAAAAAAAACCAGTCCTGTGTGATACCACTCATGATGAACTCAGCCCTCTTTTTAACAGGCAGGTTGAAATACTTGCAGCAAACCCTTCACAGTCTATCTGACCTGTTAGGAAAGAAGGAAGATAATAAATTGGACAAGTAAATTTGAATTACAAATAAATTAGAGGAAGCCACAATCAAGGTACTGACATTTGGTATGTGAAAAAAAGAAAGCTTTTGTGTGGGTAAATTATCTACTGTGAATTATTTACTCAGCTCTGCTGTGAAGAGCTCTCAGGATGGGGCAGACAGAAGCAGGTACTTTGTTTGCTGGTTCAGGCTTCTGATCCTGAGAATCAATCTTTGACTAAGAAAAAAACACTGCTGCCTTTTCAAGTGTAATTTATTCAATAAGATACCTTTTTTTTTTTTTTTTTTTTTTAACAGGATTCTGCAGAGATTCTTGATTTTCATTTGTCTTTGTCTGGAGATGTGAAATAAGTTTGCCATATTGTCCATTTCATGCTAATTTCTCAATATATTCAATTATTCATTTTGGATATGGGATTTGTGAAGGACTCTGATGACTCTCAGACACTGCTGTTAGAAAACGGAGATAAACCTGCTGAAGATAATTTAACTCTATTTCTATATAGCAGGTAATATTAAAACTAATATCATATGAAAGAAGATGGGGGGGAAGGTAACTTTGAGTGCTTTATAATGTTTGTGAAAAACAGCAGTCCTTGGACAGGGAGCAGGGACCCCTGGCTCCAGCTCCACGCTGTGCTGCCAACATGCTCAACCTCTTCTCGAGGTGTTGGAAGAGGTGCCAATTTTGGGCAAACCACACTGCCTTCCTTGGTTCAGCCTCCCTGTTCCCAGGAGATCTTATATCTCAGGAAGATCTCATTTTGTACACACAGGTAAACTGTTCTCCAAAAGGCATCAGTGTTTCTCAATCCAGCCCAGGCAGCAGCAATCTTTCTGCTGCTTTCAGTCAAGTCCTCCAAAATAGGAGCAGAGTGTTGTGGTGAGGGAGTGAGGAACAACATAAAGCCTGTGGCTGGAATAACACCACCATGAAGGTGCTTCCTGGGACACAGATGCAGGCAGAACAGCATGTTTTATACCTTCTGTATCTTTATCTTCCAACTTTATATGCACTTCAGGTTGCCACTGGGTTATTTTTAGGTCATTTCAGGAATATATATTTCTGCAAGAGCTATTTCTGGGAGCTCTGCCAAATATGAAACTGTAGTAACCTATACATTCCTCCAAGGATGTATACCAAACAGCCACTGCCATTCTCTTCCTTGCTACAACTCTCAGCCCCTGGGGAGAAGGCATATCAGTCTGTAGGAAAAATGGCTGTAAAATAAATGACCGTAAAATAAATGACCCCACAAGGCCTGGAAGAGACAAGCACCCAGCAGAGCTACAGGCACATGTCCCTGATGGAAGCAGCACATATACACCCATCACTCAGCCAGGGTCTCTGGGAGCAGCCGGAGTGCTTTGTAGGTGTGAAGGAAGGGCAAGGGGGGCAATGTTGGGGCATGACCCCCACTGCCTCCTCAGAGCCATTCTGCTCTGTGTTCTGATGTGGTGGACAACGTGGATGGGAGTTATTCATGTATCAGGCTGTGTGAAGCTGTTTGTCTGATAAGCAGGGCCTGTAACAACTTCTGCAATTCCAGATGTTGTGGCTTGAAGGGTTTGGAAATTCCTTGTGTAAGAAATATTGGCATGGGTTTGGAGTTCTGGAATTTCATCCGGGGGCATCTTTCAATTTGTTAAAAACGCATCATGAACCAACAAGCAAATCTGAGTTTCTCTGGGTTCGGATGCGCTTGGAAGGTTTTGATGCAGCTGGAAAACACAATGTGCAAACAGGTCCCAGGTACTGCTGGGGCAAGGCAGAAGTGTAGGCATGAATACAGAAATGAATCAAGTCTCTTGAAGTTAGTTTGGTTTTTTTCAGGGCTTGAACCTTTCTGTACTTCGTGTAGTAGGGCACGATGCTTTGAAATGTGACCAAAGCTACAAAGAACAGTTGCTTCTCTCTCCTAATCACCGGCAATGTTCTAGAACTAACAAAAAGTCACTAAATCCTTTTTTACAGCAC
Organism: Actenoides hombroni; assembly: GCA_024336885.1. NCBI lineage: Eukaryota > Metazoa > Chordata > Aves > Coraciiformes > Alcedinidae > Actenoides > Actenoides hombroni. Next base: position 17,455,776 of record WUAM01000179.1, on the reverse strand, counting down.
CATCATTTCCCTGTTTGAGTGTCAGGATTTTGTTGTATGCATCTTAATCATGTCTACAAGCCATGATACTGTAAGCATTATGGAGAATTTTTTTTTTACTGTGACACTGCCTTTTTCTTTTATCAAAAAGTATGGATCAGCTAAATTCTGCTGTACATAGGGGACCAATTTTCCACAAAAGAAGTCTATAGAGTAAATGAACTTAAATGCTAAATTAACCCCCCAACAAAAGCAATGTTTTAGCCTAATGCCTCCTCAATGTCCAGAATAAATTTTGCTAAGAGAGAATTTTATAAGGAATCTGTGTCAAAGCAGATCTATTATCTGATAGACAAGTAACAGGCTTCATCAGTCATTTCTATCTATGGGAAGGGGGCAAAGGAGGGAAGAGGAAAGTGAGTCTTTTGGAAGGCTGTCCGTTGGAAGCATTACCCAGACAGGGAGATTGCATGTCTGCATGCAGAGTTGAAAAGACGCAGATCATCAGATACCAGCGCATGCCTTTGAAAATGGATCATAAACATTAGAGGAAGGAATACAAGGACAAAGAGAGTAGCAGAGCTTTAAACTACAGAGGTTATTTAAGTGTGTGTATGTACGTCTGTGTGTCTGCATATCTGATGAAGAGGCAGGATAAAGAACTCAAATCTGTCAAACAACAACATTGAGTTAAAAGCTTGTTTATAACAATATTGCTCAGCACTCCTCTGCCTCCCTCCTTGAAGCTGTGCTGGAAGCTATATTAAAATACATTGTACAGTAGCATCTAAAATACATAGAGGAGCTGAGAAGGCATGGAGCAATGGGAACTGTACCAAATAAAGTGTTTCTTGATAGGAGTAGCTTGACCCATTCCTAGGTGCCAGAAGGCAACTGTCTGTTCCATGAGGTTGTCAGCATGCTCCTGGCCTGGGACAAACATCTTGCCATCAATCAGCCCCACAGCACGGTTTAGGAGTCCACACAGATCTGGGGCAAGAGGCAGTTTTGATGCCATCACACACTTCTTAGAAAGTGACCTTGCTTAGAAGATGATGTGTCTCAGTGATGCCTTCCAAATGAAATGGCATGATTCGCACCCTGGCTGTCATCACCACCAGCTTCAAGGTAAAATGTGGTCAGTAGAAGTCTCTTAGTGGCATACAGGTATTTTTGTCTGCTGCTCCCTCCTCTGCTCATCTCACACTGAATTGAAAAAGTATTTAAAGTAGTAGTGGCTTTAGTAACACTTCTTTTGGGAAACAGTGAAATAACTGGAATTTAAGGACTTGGTGAACTGTGGCTGCAGCAGGCTTCTAGAAGCTCTTTGTATCTTGCTGTCCATGACAGGGCTTTATTCCTCTTGTGACTCAGGGGTGGGAAATGGGAATCTGGTAAGAAAATAAGTCAGTTTGTTCACATTGCAGGAATCCAGATAATGAGATGGGCAAATATTATGTGCGAAGTCACACTGCAGTATGCTATATTAATAATCTTAATCATATCCTTTTTTGCAGATCCCTCTTCTATGTTTCTTTGAAACCCGTGAGATCATCTACTACCTGTTAATGGAAAGCACTTTATTTTGAATGAGGACGAACTGACAGATTTTTGGTCCTGAGAACTCTATAAGACATCCAACAAACCAGATGCAGATGGATGCAGGTGGATCAATACTAGCTGTTCTTTATTTATCACCTTCTGTCTTCCTCACTTTATTTTTATGGCTATTAAAGATGCTATCATTGATATACCATTTTTGACTGTCTCTGTATAACGTATACAGTGGACAATGCTGCCATTGATATTCACGTAAAATGCTGGAGTATTGAATGACCTAGGACAGCAGTGCAGCCTGTCTTTCATTTTCACAGCACTAGGTTTAGCCGGGGCTGGATCTCTAGTTAGTAACAATTGTTACACTCCAGGTGGTATGAGAGAAGTTCGATCTTTGAATATTTCTGCACTGGGCTTGCATTTTCCTTTAGATGGGTCTTTAGCTTACAAGTTCTTGGGCGCACTGCTTCATTAAAATCATTCCCTTTGGACTTGTGATCACCAAGAAGCACAGCAGTGCTTGATTGCAGCCCTCTGATGATGGGATTTCAATTAAAAGACTACTTACCACAGATGAGGGGGAGACACACTCCAAACAGTGATAACTTGTCAGAAGTAAATAACTGATGGGAGCTGAGTGAATCTGAAGCTTGATGTGTCTTAACCTTGCCTGTACTGACTGACAGCATTGTGCCAGCTAATTTGACTGTCAACAAGAGAATTAAACCTGGTTATGGAAGCATGAGTATTAGAGATGAGAGCATCTATGCCGCAGTCCTGAGTGCAACTGCTGGACAAAATAGTCACCTGCAAGCTAGTTTTAAATGATCCATCCTGAGTCTGGTAGCAGTCTGAAGGTGGGAAACCAAATTCAGCAATGACTAGACACCCCACTACTTGGGGACATTTACAGCCTGCCATGTGCTTTTTGATTAGGATGTGAACTTGGACTGAAACTGGACAAGGAAAACTTGATTTTCCATGCAAGTCGACTCAGCTCCTGTAAAAAATAAAGCAAAAAAGAACAATTCCCCTATGTTTACCAAAAGCATCTTCCACTGTGCAGCTGAGGCAAGATTTGCCTCAGATATCAAAATAAGAATGTGATGTTCTTGTAGGTCTGGCACCAGGTAGCTGGGAAACCTGGTCTATCCAAGCAGCCTGTATTGACTGAGGCAATCCCTGCAGATTTAGTAAGAAGAAAATTAATTCCTTTGCCCATCTAAATGTGGGATAAGCAGGCGGAAATCCATGACTAAAGCCTTACAGTAGACGGAAATATTATTCTAGCAACTCAATTTGCTAAAAACAAATTGTGTGGCATTTAAATTGGGGCATCTATCTCTAGCAACCCAGCACCTCTAATCAGTTTCTCACCTTTACATTTGAATGCAGTGAAGGCAGAGGTACTGCATTTACAATTATAGCAGATGACTTCATCCCTCTGAAATGACTTTAAAAGATTAGAATTCATAGATTATTTATTAACTCTTAGTGAATGTATTTCCAGAATGGGAACAACATATTGCATCAATGTCTAGTTCCACAGTTTAACTACTTTAATTAAGAGGGAAATGTGTGCTGCTGTAAGGAACTCAGCCCACATACCACTATGTAAAGCTTTTTCCTTACTGTTTCCTTTTTAGTACAAAGCCTTTGTTCCTTTAAACTCATGTTAATAACAGTGATCATAACACTGGAATCTGCCTGTGATAACTCATAAATAACAGTTCTAACTAAAACAAGGCTGTTCAGCCAAGCCGTCCAAAACAGGCAACCCAACAGTATAACTGACCCGTTTTCATCATGAGCATCTGATTCACAGGTTGGCAGAGAGATTTGTGATAGAGTGGCACTGGCAGCTTAACCCAAACACTCCTGGCTGCCTAGACAACAACAAAAAAAATTGTCTAGGCTCATGACAGCAGCTGCAGCATATCCAGAATTGTTTTCCTTCCTTGGATTTCTTAGCAAATCTCTCCCCTACTAAAGCCTTCACTTGCTTACTGGGTAGTAAAATGGCATGCCTTAGACATGGTAAAAAAAAAAGACCAGACAAGCGTATATACACAATACTGTGTTACAGACCTCCAAACTAAGTGCCAGTCCAGATGAAATATAAAGCTATCCACAGCTAAACGGGCAGAGTTTTCCAAGGAAGGCTAAAAGGGGTCAAGTAGATGAGGAGCCAGACTCATCCACTGAGGGAGGAATGTCGACTCTTTCCAACAAAGCTGGGGAACAAGAAAGAGGTAAACATAGTCCCAGATGCCTGCAGTAGCTGATGAGCACTGGAATGCCACTGAGCTACAGCCCAGGCTCTTCTGTGGGAAAAGATGGGGACCAAAGTCAGAAGCCAGAGTGAAATGCACTGTGATTTACTTTGACAATATGTTGTCCCAATAGAAAAAGAAAACAACGTAATTTAGATGCTGTCAGGACAGAATGTCACCTTTAAAGAAATGGAGATCTAATTATCAAGATATCGTTTGGAAGACCTGGTACGGAATAATTCACAGACACAGTGAAGAATTAAAGTCTATCAAAGCTACATAAACATATTTTTCCTTTATCTCTAGTACTTATGATTCTCAGTTAGGTCAAATGCATCAATGCATTGAGCATTAAAAAACACAGTATATAATGCTTTTAGGCTTGCTGTAAAGTGTTATTACATGCTAAGATGTTAAGGACTAGTTTCACCTCAATGTTCTGATTCATTAGACAACTATACCTCTACAGTGCCATCCTTGAATGATAAGGCATATCTGCAAAATGCAGCAAGAATTTGCAGGATAACACCTATACAACAACTAGGATAATTTGAAAGGCACAAGAACTAAGAACCAGAAAGAAGACCCGTCAAGTGCATGACAGGCTATTACAACAGGACTTGTTCTGTTAAATAACTAAGTTGCTTTTTTAAACTTTTGCACTTCACTTTTATAGTGGCAAACTCAAGAGCAAAGGAGTTACCTGCAATCACCAGAACTGCCTTGTCAAATGGCGCATAAGACTCAGGTTCCAAAAATACATTCTTCATTTTATATTAAAAAAAAAATTCCTTTTGGAAAGGTGCTTTCACAATTGACCGAAAATTTTGAAATGGAAGGTCTTGTTCCAGAAATTTTCACTAAGCTAAATTTCTTCCTTTTTTTCTGGACAAGTGATTTTTGCACCTTTGGACAATGGTTAGGACAGGCAGCCAAACTTGTGCAAAGTGCTAAACATGTCCATGGCTCATTCTTTGTTGATTGCTACAAATAAAGGTAATTGCAGCAGTGAAAAATTACAGTTAATTAGAGTTAAGAAAAGCAACTGTGGAATCTAGTCCTGCTTGGTTTAAAACCTCATCTTTCCTCTGGGCCAAATCCCCAAATCCTTTTATGCAGTTTTTTATTTCCTCAAACTTCCTTTGTCTTCTAGCTTAAATTCAGTGCCTACAACATAACGGTTGCTGAGGTGGAGTTATGGGACATGCCAGGAAAGGAACTCTGAGCTAGTAGTAATTTGCATGTTTAATTAGCTATATAATCAGGACACTTGGGCAAGGCTTTTTTTCCAAGGAAACATTCTTCGCCTGGATATGTGCCTTTGTCAAACCCAGCAACTTCTTGTGGAAACATATGTGCCTCCCAATTCTGGAGTGGAAACTTCTGCCACAGAACAGAAAGCAAGGACCATTCTCCTCCCACCAGGACTGCAGGCTGAGCAGGCACTTACAGTTGCATTTTTGCCTTCAAACAGAGGTCTTTCCCCAACAGCCTCTTCCAAGGTGGAGCTGTGTCCACTTCTTCCAGTCTTGTCCACATTTAAGAAATAGTTAATTTACTGGGAGAGCTTCTCTGGCTCAGTGACCATTACATGAACTGCCAAATAAAATGCTTAGGAAGCAGGTTCCCATCTGAAACAGGTACTTAAAGGATGTGAATATAAATTTCAGATGGTTCAAATGGAGGCACTGGACTTCTGGCTACTGGGGCATGCTCTGTTTTGGGACATCATCCCCCCTCCTTCCACTTTCTAACAACCAGGAGAGGGTCAGGCTCTTCCACGGAACAGTCCAGCCATGTGTGCAAGTTCTTACATCCACAAAATATGGAGCTAAAACCCAGGCTAAAGCATTCTTATTCTTGCTAAGACAACAGCAGATTAAATAGGATGAACTGATCGGCTGTACTTCTTGTAAAGTTATCCCCAGAGATAAATGTACAATGTTGTTATGGAGTCTGTGGTGGTGTCTGCAGCGTAACTAAGGCTGACAGACTGCTTGCATGTGGGTGGCTGTCTTCTTTCCAGCTGTGACCAGCTGAATTATATCACCTGTCCCACTTGATAGATTAGGATATGCCCAAACTCAAGATGCATGTTGCTGCAATAGGGAAATTAATGTCCACCACTGGAGGCAATTAATAATGATTAGGAGCAAAACAGCAGGGTTAAATCTGTGCATTTAACAAAGTGTTCATACAGTTTTTTTATACTATACTTCAGCCATTGGATTCTCTCAAATTTCTGCTCCTTTTTGGGGGCCTAGGACAACCTTATCTTAATTAACGTGTAAACTTCGTTGAAATGTCAAAGCTGTTTCAGTGAGACATGTTTATTCATTACTTAATTCCAGCTTCAGCCCTGGTAGAGGAAAGCATCAAACATGCCCATGTGAAGGAGTCTATAGAGAAAAATGTTAACGTTCATTTCTGTGACCATATTCATTCAGAACAGTACAGCTCTAGGTATTTGTTTTGAAGTCACTGTGTCCCTTTGATTTCTGGACTGCTCAGCTAGTGTACAGCAAATTGGCACATGGAAAATTTGCAGTGCTCAGTTTAGTGCAACTCCTTAATTACCATAGAAAATGGTGAGTGATGGGTTATTAATTTCTCTTTTTGTGACCAAAACATGATTTCAGATATTAATATTGGACCTCTAATAGGAACAGGATGCTCCTGCATATTTTAAACCTCCAGAATACAGGAAGCCTTGTGGTGTGCAGTGCTTTGTGAATGTCTCTAAGAAATCACACAGTATTACCAACTCCAGGCATTCCAAAATTGATGATTGAGGTTTCTAAACTCATAAGAATTTTCTTTTATGAAGTTTTAATAATAGTATGATTCCTTAATATTCGTGGGATTTACAGCGTACATGAACATTTGCAATTCTTTTATCAGTCTTTTGATTTTTATATTATCTTTTAAACATTTTCATAGCTTCCTTTGAAACTATAAGGACTTAAATCTTGAGGGGGAAAGCTACAAGCTAAAGAAGATTACAAGACTTAAAGAAAAATATGATGATTGCAATAAACCAGGGAGAGTCTTCAATGGCTTGTATGTTAGCAGGTAGCCTCAAGATCTCCCTCAAGATGGTTTTATCTCTTTGTTGCATCAGGCAACAGTTTCCATCAACACTGAGAGAGAGAAAAAGATCATAGATTTCATGCAACCCAAGAGCCACACTTGACATTCTGGGTGAGGATGGTGATGATGATGGGGAACTACATGTAAAAAATATTCATAACAATTCAAATTTTCCATGTTAAGTCTATCTTTACAAGTTTCTTATGCAATAAAAAGGGTTCTGGGACTAATTCTCCATTTGCATGCCTGCAGGCTATGGTTAGGTCATTTGCAGAATCCCTAAAAGTTTGCCTACAGCCACAGGCTCTGATGCAGAAGCACTCTTCAAAATGAAAACTTTATGAGTTCAGTACTAATACACCTCACAAGTCCTGCAAGCTCATCAGTTGCACACTGCCCAGATTAGGTTCTGCATGTGAATACAGAAAACCTTTTTCTACTTGTATATAAGGCATCATACATATACTCATCTGGAACTAGAGTTAAAAGTGATGTACTATACCTGCAAGTGCAGCCTAATGGTGGTAGGAAAGCTACTTTGTAACTGTGAGATCTCAGATTTCGAGGGAGGTTTTGCATGTTTTGCTTGCTTTCACAGTGGATCTGAGCAACATTACTTCACTTACATTCGGTCCTGCATACAGAATTGTCAGACTTTCTTCACTTGCCAGGAAAAATGTACTTCTTCGGTGTTTATGAATATGAGCAAAAAAAAAAAAAAGCCATACAAACTGCATTTCACTGAAAATAATAAAATAGTTTAGAAGGAGAGAGAACTTGTCAGATTACTTTAAAGATATCCATTTCTGGGATAGTAATACAAAAACTGATGTAAAAATAGAAAAAGAAACCAATAGGCCATGCTGAATAAGCTAGGCAGAGACAGCAGAAGTGTTCAGCAGACATGACTCTAATCTCATCAACTTGGCCCAAGGAGTATTTGCTGTTAGAGATAGATACATGCATAAAACATGGTGGTAATGACTGCTCTGAACTGGCTTCTTCTTGTGAAGAGGGAATCATAGAATGGCTAGGGCTAGAAGGGGCCTCCAAAGGTCATCTAGTCCAGCCCCCCTGCAGTGAGCAGGGATACCCTCAACTAGACCAGGCTACTCAGAGCCTTGTCCAACCTCACCTTGAATATCCATTGATGGGGTCTCAACCACCTCCCTGGGTAGCCTATTCCACTGTTCTAACACCCTCAATGTAAATAACTTCTTCCTGATATCCAATCTAAATCTACTCTTCTCTAATTTAAACCCACTACCCCTCATCCTTTCACTACAGGCCCTCGTAAACAGCCCCTCCCCAGCCTTCCTGTAGGCCCCCTTCAGGTACTGAAAGGTCGCTAGTAGGTCTCCCCGGAGCCTTCTCTTCTCCAGGCTGAACCACCCCAGCTCCCTCAGCCTGTCCTCGTAGGAGAGGTGTTCCAGCCCTCTGATCATCTTTGTGTCTCTCCTCTGGACCTGCTCCATCCATGTCTTTCCTGTGTTGAGGTCTCCACAGCTGGACACAGTACTCCAGGTAATATAACTCCAGGTACTATAACATTGCCTCTGTTCTTTTCCCTATTTTTACCCTTACCAGAAATTTGAGTGGATTTGCTTCTTGGGCTTCCTGGACTGCAGAGGTACTTATATGAATTCTTGACATAATGATGTTGTCCTCCTAGTTTCTTTGGGTTGGATAAAATGACCTCCAGAGGTCCCTTCCAACCTCAACCATTCTGTGATTCTGTGAGATTGTTAATCATAATTTTCTTTATATATAAAGATTTTCTTCTACACTGTTACTAATGTATGGGCTTTTAAGAGCTTCAGTTTGCACCTCTGGTTTTCATTTCATCTGTCCTGTAATTCTTTTGCTTTTCTGTCTCCACTATTCTAACATATTTAAGGCTCTAACTGTGTTTCTGTTGGGGGACCTAACCCTGTATTTTCATTTCAGGTGTGTCTCTGACTTCTTTTGAACTTAAATTAGTCATTATCAAGAGCTGGACTTGGGTAATAAAATGGTTTTTCTCCTTTGTCAGATAGATGTTATCATCATTAGTGTTTCTTCATGGGACAGTATTCTCTGTTAAGTGCAGCCAAAGGTCTTGTCTCAGTGCCAGGAGCTATAAATTCAGAAAGTGAAATCATCTTTTGAGCACTAAGTGTTTACAATGGTCTTTGTTGACTCTTCTTTTAACACTTTGTCATCACTTTTGAATGGTTGAAGGACCATACCTGTCAGTATCATTATTGCTCTCATGGGTGAGAGGCAAGGGGCAGGTAGTCTTTGAAATATCATAGCATTGGACTGCAGACAGACATTTTTCAGGGGTTATAAAACTATGGAAGAAGTTACTATAGACATTTATAATTTTAGGCATTGTAAAATGGGCCTGTCAGATTTATACATTTTGGCAAACTGTTTAGTATTTTAATCATCCTTCCTCAAAAAGCAATTATGATATTTATTGTTTTTTAGGAGCATAGTTTACATTTAAAGATGTAAGAGTTTGAGATAGCATCACAGGTATGAAGATATGCTTAGATGTTGACAGATATTTAGCTTTCTGTCTTGTCAACTTTTTATTGTTGCAAACATCTCACTCCTTACCCTTCCTCAAAACAAGGACACAAAGAAAGAAGTTAAAAAAAAAATAAATGCAAACTTAGAACCAGACAGCTTAATAACTGATTCTTCCAGGAGTTCTGTAGGGTGCAGGGACGGACTCCGACAGCACAGCCAATATGGTTGTAATCAGAAGTTGCTTTATTAAGTGTAACAGGCCATATTTATACACGAGACAACACTGATCACGCACCCAGGTCACTTCTAATTGGCCCCACACTCAAACCCA
>WUAM01000179.1:17383210-17445929 GCA_024336885.1 Actenoides hombroni | reverse complement strand
ATCAATGAATCTGGAAAAAAAATGTTTTATATATATATATATTTCTGCACTTTGGAAATATTTTGTTTTATATCCAGAATCTATAGCCTGAAGCAGATCATTTGTTCTGTTCTTCAACAGCCTCAGGTGATCAAATCAATATTTCTTCTGATCCAGAGGTGTAAACATGTATGTTTATGGTTCAAATTTACTGAGTGTGGAACTTGCATGCAAACAAGTTCTAGTTACTTATTGATCCCTCAAAACCTCAAACTTTTTCCTTTGGAGATAATCCAGTTTCATGTAAGGCATAATGTAAAGGAAAAAAACAAACCAAAAAAACCCCAACAGGCTATTCTAATACTTTGATGTACTAAAAGAAAACAGCTTAGACATTTTAGAAATGGGATACCAGATCTCCAGCACAACAGTGTAATGGGGAAATTCCAGACCTGAACTAAGAAATCCTGAATGAAGTAATTCTGTGAGTAACTTGACAAAGTCCATAATACTCTTCTCACAACTGGAAATCACTTTTCACACCTGAGTTAAAAAAAATAAATCTGCAATTATGTTATGAAGAACTAAATGGTAAATTGCTATGATGCTTCCTTTTTCCCCCCCCCCCCCCCCCCCCCCCCCATTTTTTTTAGTTCCACGATTACGTTCATAACTACACAGAATGACGATATAGTGTAGTAAAGTTGATAGACTGAATCTTAGGATTCGTTACTAAGCTACAAAGGGATTTTGTTTTGCAGAAAGAAAACAGATACAGTTATTTGTACTCCACATTACATTCCAGTGACCAGAAACAGTGTCCTAAAAATATATAAATTCAGTAATCAACACAGACTTTGTTTTTAGGGATGTTTAGTGAATGCAGAGTTCTTCTGTTCTCTGTATTGTTGCACTGGGCAACCTGTGGCCTTAAAATAGACATAGAACATACCTGCAGAGGAAAGGGAGAAAAGCATAACACTGTATTCCCTGATATTTGTGTATATACTTCACAGAACTCTTCACCGAACAGATATTCAAACAAAAAGGGTAAAGAACAAAATAAGAATTTAGCCATGCGATAAATGTCTGAAACAATGGAAGTTATAACCCTAAACTCTTATCATTTACCACTAGAAGTCTTATCAGTTTGCCAAGACCATAGAAGCTTCTGAGATTTTTCCCCTTCAGAGACACTTACATGTCCTATGATATCAGTGGAAGTAGCCCATAAACCTTGTAACATATAAGGTCTATATATACATATATATAAGCTTTATATATACATATACAAATTTTAAGAGGACTGGGTCCTAGGACCACAGCTCTAAGCCTTATCGTATTATGGGGTGATAGCATTGCCATCTGGCTGGTTTTCATCCAGACTGGCTGCTTTTGCTATGAATACACCAGTTGGAAATACACAGGAGCAAGTTAATCTAAACACGTTCAGCAGCTACATATCCTAAGGTGGCTGGTTCTTATGGACATCAAATGCAGTTGTGTTAATTTGGCGTAGGAATAAAACATACATGAAAGAGTTTGGTAATATTCTTTGCACATTTTGTGGAGGAATTTGCTGTTTTCTTGTTATACTCTGAATTTAATCTCTGGGACAAAGGCAAGAGTGTTGAAACTGCATAGGTCTGGCTAACTCACCAGTTGCACTGTTTTTCATGCTCTTGGAACACAAAGATTCAGTTCCGATCTTTTTTTTTTTCTGCTGACTTCAACATGAATAAGAATAAGGCCTAAGGTCACAGCTTCCTTGTTGTCTTTTTCCTTATTTTTTACAGTTGAACTCAATTTGAGATAAACTTTGCCCTCTGGGGAGGCAATTACAGATAATACTAAAATCAACATAAATTAAAACCTGATCATATTTACAATGACACCAGTTTGTGAATTATGTTCCCTGTGTGAAATGTTTTTTTCTGCTTAGTTTTGGAAGGGTCATTTCTGGGTATATGCTTCTATGTATAAACAGAAATACTGATACATCAAAAAGAATCATTATTCTTTGTAGTGTGGTTTTTTTTATCTATACAGTACCGATAATGAATAACCTCAGTCCAGAAATATGTTTTCTTGGCACCCAACTTCCCTCAGTTTTTGGATCCATTAATGAAAAGTTATTATATGCATCCTGGCTTTTTTTTTTTAAGAAAATACAAAATCCTTTTTATACCCATAGTAACGTTGATGCTTTGGAATAAGTGCGCAAAACAAGACAAAATGAAAAATCACACATTTAGGAACTACTTTTTTAAGATCTGAGGAAATTAACACAGGAAACAAATAAACAGATCTTTACATGGATTAAATTACTTTTCCCAAAGTGAGCAAAAGATATCTAAAAAATCAAAACAAAACAAAAAATAAAATAAAAATAAGGTAAAGAAAAAAATGTATGTAAGAAGTGCTTTATTTTACTTTACCTTAAAAAGAAATATTTCCTGTGCTTGACAAACTGAGACAGAAAACATGGGAAATTGAGAATAGTAGAAAGCAGATACAAGAAAGTCCCGGAGGTCATTCTTAGCCATCCCAAATGCAAGATAATTCCCTATATCATGCTCGTGAAAGTTTGGTCCACTCTGATTTTAAATGAATCATCTGATATCATTTTTACGACCTCTCTAAGGAGGCTTGTGAATCTCAGACACAGAAGTTATAAGGCATTAGAAGTAAAATTAGAGTCAAAGGGAAAATAAACTGAATAAAATGTTATGTATAGTTATGGTTTGCGCTCCAGATTCGATTAGAGTTAACAAAACATAATGAATGTGCATGCAAGCTCTCAGCAGGATGCCTGGCAAGACCTAATTGAGGATTTGAGGCTGAAGGAAGATAATCTTGTCAAGGACTATAGGTCTTGAAAAGAAGTGGATTTATATGTAGAAATTTCTGAAATCATTTTCATATATTTATATATCTCTTTTCCAAAAAGAAGAAGAGGAAGTATGGCTGTGGTTCAAATCTCCCACAGAAGTTCAGAGCCTTTTTTTTTCCCACTAGAAAAATAAAGGTGTGCCTTTCCCTTGTGTTAGGTAACATGTAATCACTATGACATGAAATAAAGTCTTAATTAAAGTTAATTGGTTGGCAGCTTTAAGATAAATTAATTGCATACAGTAAATTATAGCTTCCATACTAGCTTTCAGCCTTACCTTGTTGCTCTACTGCTTGAAAGCCCTAGTCTTTTCCAGTGTTTTATTCAAGTCCACCCAAAAGAATACACCTTTTTTTCCAAAGAAGAGAACGCAAAATTTGCAGCCCTCAGCAATACCTGAGTGCCCACTACATGTCTTACACCAGCCTGGGTAGAGATTGTGCCTCAGGATATTCCCTCTGTGGGTTTGTGGAGGAAAAGAAATAACCTGATCACAGCAGACATCACACTGAGGGGCTGAGGTGGTCAGGAGTTCTTGGGTAAATTTGTAGGTAAACACCCCACACCACAAACCTGATGCCTTAGGGGCAGGTGGCTGAGCAGAAGACTATCATGAGGTCTGGACTTATCAGGCTGTGTGCCCTGCCTGCCTGTGTGGACAATATGTGGGAAGGATGAAGTCTTCCAGATGTTTCAGATGGGTTGGGCAACCTGAATACTTAACAGTTGGCAGCCGCAGATTAACATGCTGCGAAGGAAAGAGCCAAAGAAGGGACAGAAGAAGCCACAGAGTGTTTTCTTGCTGGGGAGAAGCTGGGGTGATGCTGTCCCATGAGCAGGGACAAGCATGAACCCTTTCAGCTTAGAAGATCTCCCAAAAGGAAGAGCCTCTTCTAGTGCTCTTCTAGTTTTTTCTTAAGAAATTCCCAAGCCAGCCAAGGCTTGGCTGACACCACTTTCTCCTACCTGCAGCTGGTCATGAGCAGACAGCTAAAACAGCTCATCCTGATGTCTGTGGGTCCCCCCCACAGAACAACTTTCTTTTACACACATACTGAACACAAAGGCTACAGAGAAAAATACATCATCTCGAAGCTGTTTTCTCCAGTTCTGGAGGAATCCTCCATCAGCTGCTTTGAACGATACAATAATTGTCTGCAACACAGTTGTAAGACTGAAAATCTGGCCAAAAATATCAGTTTATTTTGTCTTTAGCACGTTTCTAATTTGTAAGTGCAGACTGGTCTTACTCACAAGAGGGGAAAGCTATTTTTGTGCTGTTGCCAAGATACTACTGGCACTAGCAGACTGATCAGATAGCAGATGTCAATAGCTGTGACAAACTAACATGATGATTCAAAGAAGGGAATTTAAATTATGTATAACTAACAGTGGTACAGAGCCTGCCTCATATAACTCCCACATGCAAGTCTTCTGCTCCTGCCTGGAAAGTTGGGTAAGTCAGTCCCATTCCTTCACAGAGCTCTCTGTGACACTAAGCATCATGAGAGGTGGTTGGTGCAGGGAACAACCTAGTTATCACTCACAAACCCATCACAGAACCTGTACTTCATACCTAGCACAGACTCCCTTAGAAGTCTGCAATATAACTTGAAGGCTACTATAAAGATGACTTTGAGGAGCACTGTACTACCAGAAAGAATGATGGTACAAACATGCTAGAATTGAAAGACTTGAGGAGCATAAGTGAATTCAGGAACACAGAAGGGGTAGCCATACCTAATGCACCCTAAATGCTTTCCACAAAAGCTTAACAAACACAAGCCAGAAACACTTCACAAAAGCAAGATTCTTTACCTTTATTGCCAGCTCTTCAACAGTAAAATCTAATAATGCCTCATGCTTTCTTCAGAATTTCTGCCAGAATAGCACTTTTCAGTATAAAATGCTGCACTTAAAAATATGTCCAAAATAAAAGAGACATAGTCAGAAAAGGAGTCTGGATTTGCTCGATCTTTGCACAAAAACTGAAGAATAAGCATTGGCAAAAATAATGCAATTTACATTCAGAATTGAAATTGTTTTTAGCAGGATGTGTACACACTTTGCATTTATATGTCTGCAGCTTGGCATAAACAGCGTAAAGAAATAATTTACCAGTGCTACTAGCTCTTACATTAGAGATTCTGTGCCCACATAAAAATGTAAAATGTAGCTCCTGATTGTGAGCTGTATGCACTTAAAATGTAAAATCTCTATCCAATAAAAATGCTTCAAAGTCACCTTGCACAGTAGAATGTACGAAATAACACTAAACGCTACATGAATAGATTTTTAAACAGAAACTTTTTATCTTGGTATAATTAGTGTAGTCTTTTTAAAATATAACCATCTAAAGAAAAAATAATTACTTTTTCTATGTATATATATATAAGCCTCTGTGTGTATACTTATATATGTATGTATGAGTACATATATAGACACACAAATCTATAGAATCATATAACAGGCAACATTAGGTTCAGTATAATACTATCTCTGAAATTTGTATCTTTTGACTTCCTGTAAGTCTGCAGAAAAAAGAATAACATATGATTCCTGCACTCTGTACCTTTTCAGTATCAAAGTGTTAAAATATAAGCAAAAGAGAATACACAGCATTTAGCTGACAAAGCTTCACTATAAAATGCTTTCAAATGAGATAAACACGGATCCTGAATGTCTGTGGGATAACAGTAAAACTTGGATCAAGTACTACAGTTGGGAAACTCCATTTCATCAAATGGAGATTCACTTAGACAAGTCTAGATTTGGAAGGTTCTGAAGTTGCCAGAAAGTTCAAAACTCTTTAGTTGCCACTTCAATGTTTCTGGAGAATCATTATTTTTGTCTCTATTTCCCTGTCAGTCCTAAAGACAGGCCAGAGTTCTTGGGCAGCAGTAGTAGATATTTGATTAATGTAGAGCTTTTAGTACTTTTCAGCTATGTCGTCTCTTCCAGCTAGGAAAGCAAGGGTACAGATATGTTTTTGTATTGGCTTTATGTGGCAAGGTTTTGGTAGTGGGGGGACTGCAGGTGTGGTTTCTGTGAGAAGATACTAGAAACTGTCCCATGTCAGAGACAGTTTCAGCCATCTGCAACATGGCTGTCCGAAGCTGGGCCAGTATTGACAGCCCCATTGGTAGCACCTCTGTGAAAAACTATTTTAGAAAGGGTAAAAAATGCTGCACAGGAGTGAGAACATGTGAAAGAAATGGCCCTGCAGACACCAAGGTCATGGAGAGGGAGGAGGTGCAGCAGGTGTTAGAGCAGAGATTCCCCTGTAGCTCATAATGCACACTGTCCTCCCTCAGCCCATGAAGGCATCTATGGTGGAGCAGCTGTGTACCTGCAGCTCATGGAAGACTTCACATCAGAACAGGTAGATGTACCCTGAAGGAAGATGCAGCCTGTGGAGAGCCCACACAGGACCAGGCTCCTGGCAGTAACTGGGGCCCATGGAGAGGAGCCTGCCTAGGAGCAGATTTCCTAACAGGACCTCTGACCACATGGGAGGGATCCATGACCATTCCTGAAGGACTGTACCTAGTGGAAAGGATGCACACTGGAGCAGTTCTTGAAGAACTACAATATGTGGGAAGAATCCATGGTGGAGCATTCTTGAAGGGCTTGTATCCCATGGGGAGACACCATGGTAGAGCAAGGGAAGGTGTTTTTAGTTTTCATTCTTATTTTTCACTTTCCTACTCTGTTCCAATTATTTGAAAATAATTACATTAATTAAATTTGGCAATAATTAAATTATTTTCCCCAAGTCAAGTCTGTTTTGCTCATAATTGCAATTAGTAAGTGATCTCCCTGTCATTATCTCAAACCCCAAGCTTTTAATTATGTTTTATTCCCCTGTACTGTTGAGAAGCGGGATTGATAGAACAAATTCGTGACCACTTGGCAGCCAGCCAAGGCCAACCCACCACAGTTATTAAATTTGCCAAAATTTCACATATTTCAAAATATAAGGACAAAATGTGTACCAGTTCCATACTGAAGGTGGAATACTAAACAAAAATCGAAGTATGTGATTCCTGGAGCATTTGGGGTTTTTTTATTGCTTTACTGCTTTGTACAAATGCCTAGCAAAATGCTGTAAGGGAATCTCCAATGAAATCAGCATCTAACATGGTGGAAATTTTTACATTTGGATTGATTCCTATGCAAATAGGAAACTTCTGATGATGCCTTCTCAGAGAGTTTTTCAAAGAGGTGGGAACAAAAAAAATACAGTTTATACAACCATTGTATCAGAAGTGACAGATTTGCTCTCCTAGCAGCTATCCTGCAAAACAGTTATTTTTGCATTAATTTTTAAACATGAAAAATATGGGATCACTTATCATCTTAAGTTGATAGCTAGGATTTACAAATGGTTTTTAAAGCTTTTAATTTGGTTTTACAAACTTATTTAGCAGCAAACAGGAATGAACACTCGTTCTTGTTATCTCATTACTTCTTGTTGACAAGTATCAAGAACAAGTAAAATTAGGAAAATAACGCATCATGAAATAACAAAAGTTCAACGTTATTTCTTAAAAACTGAAGGCATAGAAATAAACCCAGAAACCCTTAATTGTGTTATTTTATTTATTGGTTTTAAGTTACTTTTCCTTTTAAAAAAAGGAATTTCTCCAGCATAGAGTGTTTAAAAAATAATGATCAGCCAAAGGATTCTAAAATGGCCATTAATCTCTAAGACATTCCCTTAAATCTTTGTTGTTGCATAGAATCTTCTTTTGATAGATACCTGGGTGAAAATAGAGGAGACAGGTAGGACAAAAGAACTTCAAAATAAAATAATTAGACTGAACAGATGAAAATACCTTAGTTTTATCTAGGAGTTTAGAACATGACATTCCAAATTTCTGATTCAGACTCAGGTGTACAAGGTGTGTGAGAAATCACCCCTATCTTCAGTTTAGAATATTTAGTCTACTCATATGGCTGTCAGAAGGAAACCCCACATATTAAGTGTCAAGAACTGTCATATTTTTTTGCATCTAATATTGGCCCACAGAGAGATGGGGTCCAGGTAGACCAAGAATTTTAGAAGCTTAAGTGACATAGGAAGAAATAAGACTATTGGTCCCAAATAACTGTTGGAGGACAAAAGAAAACAAAAGTAATATTTTAACCTAAATGCACACAGAAATTTTCTATGAACCCATGGAGAAGTGTACTTGAATATTAAGCTTGAACTTTGCAGAAAACAAACTGGCAATAAAGAGTTTAATGTAGGAAGCAATGTAAAGGCTCTGACTGGCAAATTGAGTAAAAACAGATGGTGAGGGGAGAGGAAGAGGGAGAGGGAGGAAGGGGGGAGACAGAAAGGGGTGAGGGAGAGAGGGAGAGGGAGCAAGCCACTCAGGAAACATCCATAACCAGTGGCTAGGTCGTGTACTTGTGATGTTGCTGACCTGCAGTAAAGTAGGTGCTCTGCCTTGTTTGACACAAAGCCTTGCAGTTGGACCTCTTGTATCTGAGTGTCTTCACTAGTTCACTGCGCTGTAATTTCCTTTCCCATTGTATTGTCTGTTTTTTGAGCAGACAGTATACCCTGAACGTTTCAGACTCGTATCAAAACAACAACCTTGGTCATGATAAGCTAAGTTTTTTACAATCATGATAAAAACCTTCCAAATATTGTATATGCTAGGGAACAAGGTGTTTGCACAGAGAGTTATACAATTGCCTGACCTTCCCCTTGCGATTATGTTCTTCCCATCCTGCTATTTTCTCCTCCTGTTGTTCCAGCTCTCTATTTTTATGCCATATCTGTCATTGGACTGAGAACTCTCTGAGCATAGAACATACCTATGTGCCTAGTATATTTTGGGTGATGCCACAATATAGACAGCACACAAATAGGGGCAATAGCTTCACCATATCTGTATCCTAAATGTTTGTAAGCTGGGTGTTTGCGTGGTGGTATTTGGTTGAATCACATTAATTAAACTCGCTGTTTTTGCAAGCACAGGTAGTTAGTGCTCTTGCCAAAATATCTTAGTCTTTGATGCTGCTGTAATATTCTCTAACCTTGTTCTTGTATCACACCCTATAACGTCTTTTTGTTTTGAAGGGTGAGGGTTTATTTCCACTGAAACAAGCCATCCTCTGACGTCAATAGACTGAAATTTGGGATAACAAAAAAGAAATTGCCTAATGGTAGCAGGAGGGAAAAAAAAAAAAAAAAGAAATTAGAGACTTATTAATGACATCTTCCTACAGAAGAGGAAAAGATAAAGACCTGAAATAATAATAACCAGATGACTAGTCATTAACTGCCCTGTCAGCAGTTTAAGACTTTCCAAGTCTTTCTATCAACAGATGGACAATTACACTGGTTATTTTCCTCCATACACACTTTGATGTTCTGTTTAACTCCTTCTGTATGCTTTAACATGCTAGGTGCTTTCAGATGTTAAGCAAGACAGATTTTATCCTCAGAACTTCCACTGGGGGATCAGTTATGTAAGTTGATAATCCCTACAAAAATGTATATAAAAATCGTGTTTGTGTTTTACCAACTCATTAACATAGACCTCACAGATGGACTGTACTACTATACCCAGGAGCCAGCTGTAGTCATCTGATATGGGAGAATATATATGGGAACATGGGTGGTGATAGTCACCCACAGACTGACAGTATCTGAGATGTTTTGGAGAAACAGTTTTTTTCACTATAGTATAGAAACATAATCTCTCTAACATTTCCATTGCCATATACAACTTCATCTATGGTTCACCATCCAGCTGAACATCTTGCTCTTCTCTCCTTGCTTCCCACACAACAGAATATTAGCAAGTTTCATATAGATGGGATCTGCATTCTTGATTTAATAGAAAATATTCACAAATACACACACAGTCAGATTCTTAGAAAGAGTTAGTTGCAAGCCATTTGAGTTAATGAGAATTAACCATGCCATTAAAAATTGCCCATGACTGTCCACTGAGAAGCAGAAGACTGAGAATACAATACTTTGAAGTGCTCACTTGGTTTTATTTTGTTAACCTGAGTTAACGGAAAATCTTTAATGTATCAAGACCACATATATATAATCAACATAACTTTATTTTTTTAAAAAGCCTGTAAGTGCATTTATTAAGGCACATTCATCAGCTGCAGAAGAGATGCCATGTTGTAAATGTACAAATCAGTAAAACCTAGGGGTTTTTTTTTCTGTTTACTGATCAGACTGAACAATATAAAATTATGTACAAGAGTTGGTGAGGTTTTCTCATTTTTCCTGAAACAGTTATCAAAGTAGTCAGTCAGAGTCTTTATTTTCTTTCATGGGTTTTTAACAGATTAAGGAACAGATAACAGGAAGACATTAACTTTTTCAACAAAGAGAGTAGTAGTACTTTTTAATATAAGATGCTTAGAACATACTACACGTCCCTGTCCTGAGAAAAATATTAAAAATATAAACTCAAATAGAGTGAAATGTCTCCTTTTGGGTTATGGGTTTTAAAGTTTCTCATTTGTGGGAGTTCTTTCTAATTTTCATCTTTAGCTTTTATACATGGAATATAGACCAAAAGACTGTATTTCAGGAGAGGAAACTACTTAGAGCACTTAGACTTACTTATTTATCAGGGAAATAATTTACTGTCTACTCTATAAACTCTTAGTTATCTCACTGCTGTGGAAATCATAATGGTCTTTTACCACCCATGGGTCTGTGTAAAGACCATAAAGGTCACAGATAACATTCATGAGTCCCACCCTGAACTTTCTAGATTTCCAAGTCAAAACAAACTATGAGAAAACAGGACAGAGGGCCCTGCAGACAATCTGCCATAGGTTTTTAATTCTTCAATTTCAAAGTATCAGAGAAATTAAAATGGATTTTTTTTCCCCTCTTGATTTAGAGGATTTAGAAAGATGTTTAGAAAAAAAAAATAGCTCCAATCATTGTAGATGTATGGATAGGCTTGGTTCTTTTCTTTGTCCATGCTTTTAGATATATATATACACACATACGTGTGGGTTTGTAGATTCCAGTATTTGAGATATTTTTTCCTATGCCCAACTCTTCTTTAGTGAGCAGACACAGAAAGTAAACAGTATGGTTGCTGTGGACACCTGGGCCAGCACTTAGAAGGGGCACTCTAAGCTATTCCTGATGCATATTCTTTTAAAGGACCAACACAGACACTTCTGCTCTTTGCTGCCTTTGGCATCTCTCATCTGCAGCACCTATCTTCCATTTTACCCTGAATACAAAGTCAAACAAGCAGCAGTCACTCTGAAAAATCACCGTTACTGGGTCTGCATGAACAGGTATCACCCTGCTTTTCTAGAATTCTCCACTGATCAGTTATGGTACAAATTCAATTCCTTTTCTTATTGAAGACAAAGGTCAGTATAAATATAGAAGACCTCGAAATTTTTAAAAGCTTATAAACTTTTTAAAAATCTATTTTGGGAGTAACAAAAACTGGCAAGGTTTTGGTTTTGAAAAAGAGAGCTGCTTCTGAGTGATGTAGGGAGTTTGTTCTTCTATTCAAAGTAAATCACAGAATCAGAGAACAGTTGAGTTTGGAAGGGACCTCTGGAGTGCTTCTGGTCCAAACTCACTCCTCAAGCAGGGCCATCAATTGGCTAGGACCATGTCCAGGTGGCTTTTGAATATTGCCATGGATGAAGATTCCACAACCTCCCTGGGCAACCTGTGCCAGTGCTTGGTTTCCCTCATAGTGAAAAAGTATTTCCTGGTGTTCAGATAGGACCTCCTGTATTTCAGTTTTACCACAATGTCTCTAGTCTTGTCAGTAGGCAGCACTCAAAAGAGCCTGGATCAATTTTCTTTGCACCTTCCCTTCACGTATTTATACACCTTGATAAGATCCTCCTTAGCCTTCTCCAAGCTGACCAGTTCCAGTTCTCACAGACTTCTTTCAGTCAACTTCATGGCTCTTCATTCAACTCTATCCACTACCTATGTCTTTCTTGCACTGGGGAGCCCAGAACTGGACACCACCACTCCAGGCGTGGCCTCACCCATGCTGAATGAAAGGGAAGGGAGGTTGTAGTCAGGTGAGGGTCAGGCTCTTCCCCCAGGTAGTTAGTGACAGAACGAGATTGCATGGCCTGAAGCTATGCCAGGGGAGGTTTCAGTTGGATATCAGGAAGCACTTCCTGACAGAGAGGGTGATCAGACATTGGAATGGACTGCTCAAGGAGGTGGTGGAGTCACTGTTCCTGGATGTGTTTAAAGAAAGGCTGGATGTGGCACTTAGTGCCATGGTCTAGCCGATGTGGTGGTGTTGGGTCATAGGCTGGACTTGATGATCTCAGAGGTCTTTTCCAGCCACAGTATTTCTATGATTCTGTGATTTATCAACAGTCTTAGCTAAGAGGGGAGGTTCCAGATTACTGGAGGCTTGGCAATCTGATGCCCATCTACAAGAAGGGCTGGAAGGAGGATCTGGGGAACTACAAACCTTTCAGCCTGGCCTCAGTATCCAGAAAAGTTATGGAGAGGTTCCTCTTGAATGAGCTCACATGGCAAGTGCAGGACAGACAGGGGATCAGGCCCAGCCATCATGGGCTCAGGAAAGGCAGGTCTTGCTTTACCTGCTTGATCTTATTCTATGACTGGGTGACCCACCTAGTGGACAAGGGAAAGGCTGTGGACGTTGTGTACCCGGACTTTAGCAAAGCCTTTGACACTGTCTCCCACAGCATTCTCCTAGAGAAGCTGGTGGCTCATAGCACAGATAGGTGGACTCTTCCCTGCGTTAAAAACTGCCTGGCTGTCTGGGCCCAGAGAGTTGTAGTGAATGGAGTCAAATCCAATTAGTGGCTGGTCACCAGTGGTGTCACTCAGGGCTCAGTTTTGGGGCTGGTCTTTTTCAGTATCTTTATCAATGATCTAGATGAGGGGATTGAACGCTTCCTCAGCAAGTTTGCAGATGACACTAAATTGGGTGGAAGTGTTGATCTGTTTGAGGGTAGGAAGGCTCTGCAAAGGGATCTGGACAGGCTGGATCGATGGGCTGAGGCCAATTGTATGAGGCCAAGTGCTGGGTCCTGCATTTCTGTCAACAAACCCAGGCAACACTACAGGCTTGGGGAGGAGTGTCTGGAAAGCCTGGGGGTGCTGGTTGACACTCAGCTGAACATGAGCCAGCAGTGTGCCCAGGTGGCCAAAAAGACCAATGGCATCCTACCTTGTATCAAAAACAGTGTGTCCATTAGGAGTAGGGAAGTGATCGTGCCCTTGTACTTAGCACTGGTGAGGCCACAGCTTCAGTACTGTGTTCAGTTTTGGGCCTCTCACCACAAGATAGACACTGAGTAGCTGGAGTGAGTTCAGAGGAGGGCAACCAAGCTGGTGAGGGGTCTGGAGAACAAGTCCTGTGAGAAGAATCTGAGGGAATTGGGATTGTTTAGTTTGGAGAAGAGGAGGCTGAGCAGAAGACCTTATTGCTCTCTACAACTACCTGAAAGAAAGTTGCAGTGAGTTGGGCACAGCTGCTTCTCTCAAGTAAATAACAACAGGACTAGAGGAAATGGCCTAAAGTTGCACAAGGGAAGGTTTGGATTAGATATTAGGAAGAATTTCTTTACTGAGGGAGTAGTCAGACACTGGAATGGGCTGCCCAGGGAGGTGGTGGAGCTACCACCTCTGGAGGTATTCCAAAAACATGTAGATGAGGCGCTTCAGAACATGCTTTAGTGGGTGGTGAGGTATTTTTTGTGTGTGGTGTTGTTGTTTTTGTGTGGGGCGTTGTTTGTTTGGGTTGGTTTGGGGTTTTTTTTGTTTTGTTGGTGGGTTTTTTTTTGGTTTGGTGTTTTTTTTGTTGTTGATTTTTGTGTGTGTGTTTTGTCTCTTGTTTGTTGATGGTTGGATGCAGTGATCTTAGAGGTCTTTTCCAACCATGACAGTTCTATGATTCTGTAACTGCTATCCCACTGCTTTAGTATCAGTTTTTCCTAGAGATGAATTATTGTTTATTTGATGCATTATGACTATGAAAAATCAAACTGTGCTCTGTTGATTGTACGATTAAAATTTATTGTGAGAGCTGAATGGTTGTTAACAAAGCTCATCTTTTTGAGCAAAATCACTCTACAAAAATGTCTGCTAGTGCTGTGAGACTGTGGTGGTTTGATCTTGGTTGGGCACCACGTGCCCACCAAACTGCTCTATCACTGCTTCCTGCCCCCCTCAGCTGGATCAGGGGGAATAAAATAAGATGAAACTTGCAAGTTAAGACAAAGCAGTTTAATGAAGAGTGAGGCAAGGCCGTGTGCACAGAAGCAAAAGAAAACCAAGATTTATTCTCTACTTCCCATCAGCAGAAGACATCTGGCCCCTTTTCTGGGAAGCAGGGCTCCAAACACATAGCAGTTGCCCACCCCTCCTCCTTTTCCCAGCTTTAATTGTTAAGCTGACATCATATGGGATGGAATATCCCTTTGGTCAGTTTGGGTTATCTGTGTTGGTTATGTCCTCTCCCAAGATCTTGTCCCCCTCAGTCCCGCTGAAGGGGGAATGTTGCAAAAACATCCTTGGTACTGTGTGAGCCCTGGTCAGCAGGAGCCTCAACGCCTTCCTAGCTTTCAATGCAAAGCACAGCACTGGGAGGGCTGCTATGGGGAAAATTAACTTCAGCCCAGTCAGACCCAGTGCAGAGACTAAGGAGAGATTAGTTATGCTCAGCTAGGAAATTAGAAGAAAAAGAAGAAAGGTGATTCAGTCAGAGACACTGTTTTTGCTCCAGCTTCCAATTTTGAATCAAGTCTATTTCCTTGCACCCACTTAGGATACTATTTTAGCTGGCAGCATGCAAGTATCGGTAGGGCTAGACCACTGTAGTGCTTTCCAGCATATATTTCCAGGGTATAAATTATTCGGGTTTTCACTTCTTTAAAGCAGTGTTTTGTCATCTGTATGTCTTTTAATCCTGAATGAAATGTATGAGTGCACCATTTTGGCTAAGTAATATGATTGCTTGCTGCAGGTTCAATGCTTATGCTGTGCTGTCCCTTGGTACGCCTGTTTTTTAGTTGTTAAAGTACATGGATCCTGCAATATTAAAAAAAAAAAATCACATACTTTTTTTTATAGGAAGGCAAAGGGCATACTCCCCTGTCCTGGATCATGACATCAGTCCTTCGTGTTGGACCAAGGCCCATGTTTTCCTCTCTTCTTCACAGAGATGCAAATGGACAAATTCTCAAAACTACAGCTTGTCAGAGAGAGGCAGGACAAAGCCCAAAAGAAAATTTGAACTAGAGTAGCACCTCCAAAAGTGCACTTGCAGTACTGCAAGTGTGTGAGCATGTGTGCAGGTGTGCATCTTTAAAGGACCACTGTCTAAATAATGCTGAAGCACTGTCTCCTCTTTTGCCCTCTGTAGATGATAGTCCTTTAGCACATTTATGTATAAATGTATTGTGAACTTCCTTAACCTTCATGCCAGCAAAGGAGTTTGCATTCTACTGTAGTAATGGATGCTGATTTTGCACAGCACCTGATATGGTTCAGTCTTCCCACACAGGGAAGAACAGATTTCAGAATTGCTTCCATTTCCTAGCACATGCTAGACATAATTAGGAATATATATATACTGAACTCTAACTATGTTTGTATTGATAAATATTTTATAATTATCTGACACTTTTTTTGCCAGTATACATGATATTTTACTTCTGATTGCGGTTTGCAGCAAAACTGCATCCTGTAGGTCTCATAAAAATGGGACAACCCTTCATTGACTTTCCCTGTGATAAAGTTAATAAAAGAGCAATTAATATAAATAAACAGTAAAAATACAGAAAAATAACCAGTGCCTGTGGTGAGTCTGTTAATAAGAAAGTAAACATACATGAAATAATTACAGTATTTGAAAGGTAAAAATGGCATGACAAAAATGACTTAGTAGGGTATTAAACTTGCTTCCTGAGACATTAGAGCACATAGCTTACAATATATTATTTACTTCTTATGACCCTTTGACTTATTTACTCCCATAAATGTACTGACATGTTTAACCCTCTAGTAATGTTGAAACTTTCTGAATTAAATTAAAATGGAGATTTCTAAAAGTTTGTCAGTCAAATGAGTGCCCCAGTAACCCTGGTAGCATGTCAAATCTCTTCAGGAGTTTTGTGCAGGAGGATCATTTGGAAAGTGAGAGTTGATACTTTTCCCCATTATATTTATTTGTATTTGTTAGAGAAATGTTTCTAAATGATATGCTTCAAATAAATATCTTAGATAATTTTTATTTCTAATTAATATTTTATTTTTCTACTTAACATACTAAAATCTTTTGTTAGAGCAGCTGAAAGTACACCTTGAAAGAATGCTGGACTTTGCTGTGAGTGAAAGAGTGCCAGTATTTTAATATTAAATGTTGCACACTTGAAGCACTTAACATGAGCTGGCAATGGGCACTGGCAGCCCAATTGTATCCTGGGTTGCATCAAAAGATGCGTGGCCAGCAGGTCAAGGGAGGTTATTCTCTCCCTCTGCTCTTCTGAGACACCACCTGGAGTACTGAATCCAGCTCTGGAGCAACCAACACAAGAAGGACATGAATATGTTGGAGAGGGGCCAGAGGAGAACCACAGAGATGATCAGAGGGCTGGAGCACCCCTCCTATGAGGACAGGCTGAGGGAGCTGGGGTTGTTCTATCTGGAGAAGAAAAGGCTCCGGGGAGACATTATAGCGGCCTCCCAGTACCTGAAAGGGGCCTAGAGGAAAGCTGGAGAGGGACTTTTTATAAGGGCAAGTGGTGATAAGACAAGGGGCAATAGCTTTAAACTAGAGCAGGGGAGATTTAGATTCAGCATTAGGAAGCTCTTTACTATGAGGTTGGTGAGACATGGAAACAGGTTGCCCAGAGAAGTTCTGGATGCCTCATCCCTGGAAGATCATAGAATCATAGAATGGCTAGGGCTGGAAGGGACCTCCAAAGGTCATCTAGTCCAGCCCCCATGCAGTGAGCAGGGAATACCCTCAACCAGACCAGGCTGCTCAGAGCCTTGTCCAACCTCACCTTGAATATCTCCAGGAATATATAGCCTATTCCACTGTTCTACCACCCTCAATGTAAAGAACTTTTTCCTGATGTCCAATCTGAATCTACTCTTCTCTAATTTAAACCCATTACCCCTTGTCCTTTCACTACAGGCCCTTGCAAACAGCCCCTCTCCAGCCTTCCTGTAGGCCCCTTCAGGTACTGGAAGGTTGCTAGTAGGTCTCCCCAGAGCCTTCTCTTCTCCAGGCTGAACAACCCCAGCTCCCTCAGCCTGTCCTCGTAGGAGAGGTGTACCAACCCTCTGATCATCTTTGTGACCCTCCTCTGGACCCGCTCCATCAGGTCCATGTCTTTCCTGTGTTGAGGGCTCCAGAGCTGGACACAAATGTTATGGACAAGACTAATAGGGCTATAAATATTATTTCAGGACCACGAAGAGAGACTTTAAGGGGATGAAATACTGACCCAAGACGTTGTCTTTCCTGTGAGAGGGAAGATTGCCATGAAGGCTTCCACATTCAAATTGTTGCTGACTGAACAGAGAAGTGTTGATCTTTAATGATTACCGTGATATTAATTGAAGAAGAAATCTACTCTGTACAGTGTGCCAGTTTTGAAGAAAGCAACTGATGACAGATAGGAGGAGAAAAAAAAAAAAAAAGAAAGAAATTGAGGAGAAGAAATACACCTTTCAACCATATGAAAGGAATCTTGAATTGCTTCAAGTATTCTGCGTAATTATCTGTAAATCTAGGCTCCCTCACTGAAATAGAAGGCAAAACAACCAAGAAAAGTTGCACAAATCTTGACACGGTTCCATGATGACCAAGATAATAAAAATAAAAGCAATAATTTAAATCTTCTCAAAGCCAATTGATCTCAGGGCAGACCTGATTTTTGTGACAGCTATCACCATGATCCATAACCCATGGATTATATGTTTTGTCCCAAGAATTGTATTCTTCATTTGTTGAATTAGTCTTCATTCTGTGAAATGAGAGCATAGCCACATAGCTTTTATATCTGAATGTTAATTTTCTGTGTTACTTTTATTTTGACTTAGTTGACTTTCAGCAATTATTTATGCAGGCCTATCTCTCTAACCTAATCAGTTTCAACACATTTTTCTGCAGTACTCAACCTTGGGTGGCGGGAGAAAAGCTGTTAGTTTAGATGCTGCTACAAGTATATAGGGAATAATTGCTTAATCTTCTTGTTGGATTTAAGATATGAACTGTAGCAGGCTGGGCTGGACCAAGGAAAGGAGCAGACATCTGTTCACAGGTCCTTGGGCTATGTTTGCTTGATCTTTCTTTATCAGCAATGCCTTGATCTAAGAACAAGCAGTGCTATGTGCAGCTGGAGGATGGAAACACTGATGTTTTTTATGTTGTTTATTGTTCTGAGCACTGCTGTACATGGATCTGAAGGGTTCCTGTGTGTTTCACAAATCCCAGTGAAAACGACTCTTTATTTTCTTATTGGCTATTTATTGATACCTTTTTTTTTTACTCGCAGGCCTGAACATGACACACAGGTTCACTCTAGCATTTTTCAAACACTGTGCCTCTGTAGCTGGGTAAAAATAAAGAGATGGTCAGCTAGCAGCCTGTTTTAAGACTTTTTTTTTTTTCTAAAAATAAAATTGTGCCAGATGTTTATTTAGAAAGGTGGTAGAACAGACTGAGAGCAATTCCAGTTTTTGCAAGTGGAAATTGGAATTCATTATTACTGGGCACTAAATGTTCAGATGCTTTTCTGAGGTCCTTAAATCTATTTCATTTCCATGTTGACAGAGATATTAGACAGCTGTTGGAAAATCTGTCCCTTCTTTCAGTGCTACAACAAGAAAGCTTTCCATTTAGCTGCTAGGGGTCAATAAAGCTCTTTAATGTACTTATCTGTGTTGAGTGAAGTGTAGGAAAGCATAAGAAAGAGTTCTTTCACTTTAATTTTTTGTGAAATTTCATCGGCTCTTCCAGCTTACCAGTATCAGTCCTGTCTGTGTTCATGATGAACTGGAGGGCTGAAGCACATTTTCTGAATGGTCACCCCAAGGATGGAGAGGGAAAGTGTCTTTGTTCTGCCCAGGGGCAGGACATGACTGCTCAACCTTTCCCTTCCCAGCCACGCTTTGGGGACTGAACAACTGCAGAGCAGAGTTGTGAGATTTGAGATCTTGTGCTTTTGCATTGTGTGAACAGCATTCTAGCAGAGATTGCCTTGTGGCCATCTCTTCTCTCACTTGCAATCAAGCGACATCACTATGGAAACCACTTGCATGGAAGAATAACATTAGGGAAGGCAGTCTGGTTTGTTAGCTCTCTTTAATGCAATATGTGTCTTAGTCTTTCCTCCCAAAAGTGGAATTACTGTCTGGATTTGCTCTTTATGGGAGCATTCCCAACCCAGCTGGTTTGCTTCCCCACTTCCCCAGGCCATTCTTTCCTGACACCTGATTTTTCTTTCTCCTCAGTCTGCTCTCCGAGAGCTTGTATCCTTGCTCCCTGGGTGTCTTATACTGCCAGCTCTGATCTCCCTGGCTGCTCCTGCTCCTCTTCTGCTTGCAAAACATGCTGATAAGATCCAGGCGCACTGATGGCTTTGCCCTTAATAAAAGCAGATCTCCTTTCCTTTTCTTCTTCTTATGGCACATGAGGATGCCCAAGTGGGGCATCTCACTGATGTTCTCCACCTTCTTCCCAGCTGCTTCATCACAATTTCAGGGACTTCTAAGAATACAGTGTCCAGGTGACTACCAGAGTGGCTGCAGAGGAGAAGGACCTGGCTTCAGCTGAGCTTTGAGTTCAGATTTCAGCATCAAGCTGTGACCAGGAGACGTTCACAATTCCTGTCTCCCAGGGTATAGAGCTGTTGCTGTAGGAAAGCATTACTGTAGGTGTACACCTGGCTCTCACAGGACATTGCTAAGACTTTTTCCCATCAGTCACAGTTCTCATATAACATTCAGTATGTCAATACCTAAGAGGAGGGGATTTTCTCTCTCTTCATTTACCAGTTGATGATTAAATTTTCTATTTTTTTTTTCACATTCCCCACACCAGAGTTTGTTGAAAGTAGAGTTTTTTACACTGCTTGGTGGACTTCTTCAGATGTGATAGTATACTGTGAGTCCTTTTTAAGTACTTTAACACTGCAGCCCACTTACTGTCCTGGAAAACAAACAATAATTCAGAAATACATGGCTAAAAATACATCTGCAGTGTGGTGACTATTGAGAAGCAAAGGACTGGCTGGTTGCTCTTCCAATCTTCAGCCCTCAGTGGTGCCATGACAGAGAACCAAGCCTCCATAAAGTTCTCTTTTCCTGGGTAGTTATTTGTAAATTATATATCACACCCTTTTCTTAAAAGAAGAATAAGAAGGTGAACAGCTCCCATCTCCATGGATGCAGGGCTGTAGATCAGCACAAAGTATTATTATGACTAATAAATGTTAAATGCTGCTTTTTTTTTTTTTTTTTTTGGCAGGGGATTTCATGAGTTCACATTTTGAACAGAACTTCTAGGAGTATTTATTATAATTTTCCAATGGGATGTTGGCCTTCAAAATCAGTAATCTAAACCAGTATGCAAGAAGAAAGGAATATCTTTTTGCTGGTGTAGGCAATGAGTACACTAGAACTATGACATGAGTGTAAATGTTTTGCAATTGTTTGCTATTAAAGTTTTAAAATCAATTTTCCAATAGCTTTAAATACTTGGGTAAAATCTTATAATAGCTGGGCAATCATTTTAGCTTTTATAACATAATGTGAATTCAGACACATAGTTATGCTAAAATCTTTCCCACTTGCATACCTCTTACACAGATTACAAAGGGAACGTGTTATAGACAATAAAATCCCTTTTCTTCAATGCCATTAAGCACAGAGACAGTGATGCTGGCCATTCCTTTGCAAAGGAAAAACAACAAGTTTACGGTTCCTCATTTCCCATGGTAAACAGATTGCTTATTTTAATTTTGAAAATAAAACGATGGAGGCGATGTGGGTCTGTAAATAAGAGTGTGCATCTCAATTTTCTGCAAATGCTTAAGTGGTTTACATCTGTTTCCTCCCAGTTGTATTTCTCAAACATGAATTTCCATTTTAAAAAGAGTCATAAAATCACTACTGTTTCTCTGTGGATCTATTAGCAATAAAATAGCCTACAGAGGTTTGCACAGCCATGGAAAATGTACAGTGATAATAGGCTGTCCTGCTGTTACATGGCTTATGCAAACTTTACATTTATCACTGCAGAACCATCTATCCGCAGGGTTGGAGTACAGCAAACAACTGAATAAAAAAGACCAAAAGAAGGAAGATGATACAGGAAGCTCTATATACACATCATTAATCAGACATGATGAATTCTCAAACTTGAATATATGTTTTCTCAGAGCCAACCAAGGGGAAAAAAATGCTGATCACAATCTGAAATGTAAAACTTTACATAAAATTAATCTCCTGCAAACTGATACTGCAGTAAAGGACAGAGACAAAGAGAAAGAGAGAGGAAGAAAGCTTATTTTCATATCTGTCTATTAGCTTTCATTTATGGCACTCCTGCTATCCAAAGACTAGCAACTTGTGGAAAAAAAAACTTGCAGGCTGATAATAGCTGATACTGAGCCACTCAGCAATTAGTGCATCAAGATCATGAAAAGGCAGGAGTTGCAGCCAGACTCAGGAAGGTCTCCAAACCATTCAACAGGATCAGACACACTAATTTCCATTAGTCAGCTTTGTCACTAGTGCTGTCCTAGTTTGGCATCTCCAATGGAACAGGGATCTACAGCCATCTTAATTTCAGCCAAAGAGGTCAACATGGTTACCTAAGTTCAAGAAGAACTAGACCGGGCATCACCAGGCTTATAGCTGGAGTTCTTCATAGACTTGTCACCACAGGCAGAAGCTCATGACTCCTAATATTTGCATGACCCTGGGTGGGCTGTAGGGTTTCCCAAGGCAGCCAGGAGCACGTGGTAACCCCTAGCATTCTGACCACATTGTTCATTTGCTAGTTACACCTCCTGCTAGCGGTCACCAAGGAGGATGGCTGGACAACCATTAAGCTCACTCTTTATCAGTCTGGGACTGTTTAGTGTCTTCCACAGGAATGGCAGACTGCAGCCCCTACAGAAGAAGCATATATAGATTTATTTCTTATAAGAAAGCCTCATTGGGTTGCTCCTTGTTTGCCTCAGTCTAATATAAATGCTTATCAGGATGAAAGCAACTGGCTGCTCTTTATAGATGGTAGAAGGTGACAGTAATATCATTTGATGCTTCTTAGCTAAAGGGTAATTGGAATCAGAGAAGGAAAAGGGGAAGAGAAGACAAATAAAAAGGGAAAAAATGTGGCTTCTAAAGGGATCAGGAAGACTGGTGAGAAATAACACCTCTCCCCATTTGGATGGGCTTCTGCCATTATTTGAGGTGCTATCTTCACAGCATGAAAGGCAGAAAAGCACCCAGTTCAGGCACACAACATTAATCTGGTTGCCTAAACAAAGTAAAAAGGTGAATGAAGATAAATGATTCCTCAAAAGAAACACAAGACACATTATGAGCTCAGAAAGAGCGATGACTTTTTGTACATTACTTTGGAGTCAAAAGAAAATTGTCAGAAGTTTCTTTTTGAAAGTCTGTGTGCTAGCTTTTGTATAAATACATCATCTTTTTCTCTCATCGGGGATCTTGTGGTAAGCATGATAGAAACCTTGATTGCTTGTAAATGGCATACTGAAAAATATGGGACAGATTCATTGCTGGTCGAGTCATAATTTTGTAAAAGTACCTCTGTGTATGAGTTTGGACCTATGACACCTTCTCGGTGCATTGGTGTTTTTAGCTGAACATAGGCATGGTTAGAAATTTCAGCTTTGTGAGCAGGAGCTTGGCTGTTGACTGTTTTAGGAGAGATACATAAGTCTCAGTGATCATAAAATACTTTCAAGATCAGTGAAGCATCCTCAGTCAAAAAACTCCATCACACTGGAAGAAGCTACTTTTGTCTTTTCTCTCAGACAATACATTGACAGGTTTTGTGTGTTTTTAGCTGTCTTGAAGGTTTGTTTCTTCAGCTAGCTCTTCTGTTGGACACAATGAACAATGTGGTAGCTTCCTTATTTCTGAGTATAATTATTGCCTGATGATTCTGAGAGGCAGAGTTATTGAGTGTTACAATGTGTATTCAGCAGAAAGGCTGACTATCACCTTTCTGAATCTGTACAAAACCTCTACTTTCCTTCAACAGTGTAAATCACTTAGGCGAGCTTATGTTTGCCGCTGCTCCAGGACTAACATCAACCTTCCAGGAGCTGAATAGAATCTCAGTCTGTGTGTTTATGCTACTCAGGGAATTTCTCATATTCTCAGGAAATGCAAGGGATCACCTTCTTGTGGGAGTTTTCCTTGATGCAGATTAAATTGTGGCTGCATTGTGGCCCTGTAGCCATAGAACCTGGAGAGAGACTGGATTTCAGGTCCTAGGTCTTTTGTTTTATGGGCAGATGTCATGAAATCTGCAGAAAATTGGTTCCCTATCTGTTGTTCTGAAGTACAGGGACATCTCCCTTGTTTCAGTAAGCTGGGCAGTTTTAGCTCTGTACAGACCACATAGACAGATCGCTGGTGTGAGAAGGGGCTGTGAAGCTCCCAACTATGACAGTGCTACAACAGTCCTGACAATGATACATGCGGGAGATGACCTTCCTGTGCATAACTGGGAGGATATTTTTGTACTGGTAAAGAAGCTTTAACACCTGAAATAATCATATGAAAACTCTTTCTAATATTGGACACCAAAAAAAAGTATTCTGGAAGACCTAAATAGAAAAACAGTGACTGACATCCTGAGTCAAGAAAAAAAAGGTAGCATGACCTTCATCAACAGAGCATTAAGTTTACAGGACAGTATTGTTTGTTATTCAATGCCTGTCAGTTTTCCATCTTGGACAAATGGTAATGAGCAAGTATTTTGTAAACATTTAGAGAGCACAGGACTGCATTTCAGGTGGAAAAAAAACCAAACAGGGTTATGATCTTGGACAGCAGGATTTTTACCATCAGTTGGCTTGTTTCCATACTTTACTGTCTTTAAGACTCCCATAACATTGAATTAGGGATGTTAATATGATTGTTGTGGTTAAATTCCAACTTGGCTTTCCATAATAAACTCCTGTCTAAAATCCACCCCCAGTTTCAGCTGGGTGAAAGACTGCACTTACCCATTTCAAGCTTTTCTGTGCATGGGCAGAAGATTTGCACAGCTCAGTCCGGAGGTGGCCACAGTACCTGGGTGGGCAAAATGGTTCACAACATGTAAGGGTTTGCTGATCCCTCCATGGGGAAGGGACCTTCTGTGGATCGCTCCACGGGTGTCAGGCAAGAGGCAGAAAGAAGGGGAGTGATCAGCTGTAGGAAATGTTAGTTCATGACATATGGCTTGGTTTTCTTTGTAACTAGCCTGGAAAGCTGATCCCATGCTTCAAAGCTAACAGATAAAGGGCCAAGATAAAAGATAAATATCTACAGTCTGTTAAGCAGCATGAATTTTGGAAAGCAGAGGAGATCTGCATGCTGTCAGAGGCTGAGAGCTACAATGTTGCTCTGGTGAAGAGGAGCTCATCTGAAGGATGCCTTGCTGGTTTCATCTTGGCTGGAGCTGTGCTGATGATTTGGGTCATCCCAACACCACTGCCACACCCTGACACAGGCAGCTTGCCTCCTGGGTCCAGGTGACTGAATAAAAAAATCAGCCTGATCTGTCAAGGTGGGTCTGAAGAAAGGTCATGTGGAGAGTCAACCTCCACCACAGGGACAAGGAGGAGATGGTGGGCATGCATCACACATGAAGGATCACCACCCAGAGACACATGATATACAAGTGACCAAATCCTGAAACCAGATAATTTCTAAATAACATCTTTTTTTTTGGTTGTTTTTAATTATTCTGGCTTTCAGGTGCATGGGGGAAAGGTTGGAAGCATGACTTATTACTCAAAATTCCTGCTTTTCAAGGCCATCTCAAAGCAAACCTTTAGGAGACCTGCAAAAGAGAGACAAATCCTGGCTAAAGCACCTTCTTAAATATCATTTTAAACAGTGAAAATATCTTACTTCTACTCAACCTAGTTAAAAAAATAAAACCCAATGAACTCTTGCAGCTCCTATTGAGAGCAGCTCTGTAACATCATCACTGATATGAACCTTAGGACAATGTTCTCTCTGCTGATGGCACTCCATAAATAATACTCCTACTCATTACTAAAACCTGAAAAAAATCTGAGGAGAGAAATGTCATGTGCCTGGATATAACGATATTACCCATCTGAAAGCTAATGCTCCTATTTTTTCCCTCATACTGCACAGTATATTGAAAAGACCCAGTATATGCTATAAGTGAGGATATGTATAATTTTTTTTTTCTCCAGGAATCTTCTCACTTTCTAGACTTATTGAATGCCATAGAGGGAAGGAACAAGTTTTAAAAACAATTAGTAGGACATGTGGTGCTCATTCCTGGCTGAAACTGCACATTCTCATCTTGTCTGAAAATACTCAGCAGTCATTCATGAAAAATGTTTTTGAACTAATGAGCTATATTTGCATTCCCCTTAGAACGAATTCAGAATTTTTCATCTACACTGCACCATGAAAAATGGATGTGTTTTTCACAGAGGTAATTTGAACATAAACCACCACATCAATGGGAAGACAACCTTTGCAGAAACTTTTTAACTTAGCACATTTCATTTGTTTTCACCGGGGAAGGTCAAACTTATGTGAGAGATGTAAATTTCATGCACAAACCTAGATGCTGATGAGATTTGTTTTTGTAGATAATCTGCAGCAGAGAAATTTTTCATAATGTCACCACAAAATAAATTAAAATGTTCATCTTCATATGGCTGGTTCCATTGCATTAAAATAAATGTTGCAAGCTCATTTAATTAGTATAGTTAGGAATGTCTCTTCCCTGCTTCACTGACTCTCCAAATCACAAGTTAATTTGTCAAAATCAGACCATTGTTTTTCCTTCATTCTTCATTACTGAAAAGACAGCCCCATTTAAATAAATGTTTATGCTACAGAGAGCAGAGCAGTGAACAACCCCAAATATTTTTCTAAGTCCATGTTGGAAAAGTTTTGAGTGCAAAGAGCTAGAGTGCATTCGTGTGTGTGCGTGTGCGTGTGTGTGTGTGTGTTCTTATTGGATATCTGACTAGCTGGAAAGGTACAAAACTGAGCAGTCTGCTGTAACTGATGATGTAGTGCACACCATCTCTCATGCCAGCGGCTACATGCACTTGGAAGCAGTTTTCTTCTGTGTTTTCAAAGACAAATGATGACAAAAGATACAATCTCTATAAATTACCCTAATCAAATCATTCTCTTCAAGAACTCTTGGTTAATCAATTAGTCAGTGTTCTCGGGTCTTATGAATATCACTTCAGAGCCTCCCATAGCGTTGTTCTCTTCCAACAACAAATATTTAGAGCATTTTATTAAAGAAAAACAAAAACAAACAAAAAAAACTAACCCCAAAACAGCCAAACAAAAACCCCACAAAAACAACAAATGAAAATAATGACATATATAGCAAATAGGGAACTTCTCCAACCATGTGGACTCCATTGAAGTAAAGCAAACTCTTCGGATTTACAGATATTATTGAGCTAGCAGTTACTTGAATTTTGTTTGTTTGATTGGATTAGTTATTATTTATATCAAGGTCTTTTCATAGGGAACATATCGTGAACGACTGGAGAACACAAGACCATCATCTGAGTCCTATACTAGTGCATTTTTACACTGTACAAGTCAGTTACTGCTTCCATGACATATGCTGCAGTGCTATTCTTTAGCCTTCTCTGAGAGCCTTTCAACCTGCCCAGAAAAAGCTTTTACATCTCAGTGCTATCTTCTAACTGAGAGGACTCAAAACAAAGCAGTTAGAAGACTCCTGTGATTTTCTTTATCAGGAGCTTTTTGGCTTTATCTTGCACTGGCTTTGGGCTTTTTCTGTTTTGAAGTGGGCTTTTTTGCTGTTTATCATTCTTCTCATTATTTCTTTCTGTGAGTTGTCTGGAAAGGGGCAAATGAAGGCACAAAGGAGCATTGTCACCACTAGGTTCCTTGGCATGGCAGTATTTTAAAATGTCATTCAAAATCTGTATTTAACATTAATTTTATGATACTGTGAGGGAGAATCAACCCTATTTTCATTTTCAAGACCTTCAGGATGAACCTTCTGTCATTAATAAATCATGTCATTAACAGAAAAATTTAATTGCTGTGATACTTCATGAATTCACCGTAAAAGCATGCTATATATTAATGGTTGACATACTGACTTCCACACATAGGAACTCTTGTGAACTGCAGAAAATCCACATGTGCAGCTGTTAGGAAAATCTCTCCAAGACCACTAGAGTAGCTGAAGAGAAAGTGACCTGTTGAGAGGACTTACTCAAAGCAAGCCAGGATATGGATACATCTTTTAAAGGACATTGGTGATGCCATTTTCTGGCATGACCTCTACTTCACTTTCTTATTGGCATTTGTAGTGGACATAAGCATCCCAGAACAGGAAGAGTAGCTGTCACTAGGCAGCTTTGGGCAGCCCAGGTTTCTTCAGGCAATAGGTCATGTCCCAAGGCTGGATTAGCTCTGTAGCAGGACAACTTTTTTCTGTGTCTGAGAGGAGAGAAAAGGACTCTGTCACATCCCAGGGCCAGGGCATCTCTCTTCCCGTAATGACCTTCCTTCTTTTGAGACAGACTTGGGATCTCACTAGAAGCAGACAGGTCTCTTAAGGCCTTCCTCTTAAGGTTAGGCAGAGAGGAAGCCCAAAACCTGTTACAGCAATCTGCCCCTCTCCTTGCACACCCACACGCCCATGGAATCTAGAGTAGGTGCCTTACTTTTCCCCTCAGCCATATGGAGAGTAGAGATACTGAGGAGGATCAACCATCAACAGGAGGTGCTGGTGTGCCTTGGGATCCTCCCACTCCACCAGTAGTTGCACAAGGAGAAATTGCTGACAAGTGTCCAGATGGAGGAGACAAAAAGCCTCTGTGTCTCCCTTGGACAAGACCATTTCCACAGCTATCTGGAGAAGAGGGTTAGGGAATGATCTGAAGCTCCCTGTTCCTTTTTCTCATTGGCCATCTGATACACGTCTCCTGTACCAGTTCAGCAGCCACATATGAGTCTAGGAAAATTAACTGTAAAAGAATACACTGATAGGTTTATTATTCTTCTACAGATTATTTTGTATAGGAAATGTTTCAAAAAGTAACAACCAAACTTAGACTCATGAGGCCTGGTTCTCCTCAGCAAGCCAGCTACAGTAGGCAGTGGAATCTGTAGCATTTCACTCATACAAAAAGTTTCAGTTAAAGAAGACATACAAATCTCTACATTCAAAATCATTTAAACCTCCCCCCCCAAATCTTCAAAATAAAACTCCTCAGAAATAATCCTGTTGGCTGCAAAAGAAAATATGGACTGAGCTCATCCTAGAAACTGAGAAACCAAAAGATGTAGTTAAACACTTCATTTTTAGCAATCATGCATCTATAAGGTCTGTTTTTTCAGTACTGTGGTTACCTAGTGGCTTGCTCTGAAATACACAGACTGAGGGGGGTTGCAGTGCAAAGCTGTGCAGGGAAAGGTCTGTTGTATGCACTTTCCACCTCTGCTATGAATTCACACCCTGGGCTCAAAGCCTGCTTTGAACCCCTCTCAGAGGTCACAAACAGGAAAACCTTTTGCTATAGCCAGCTGCTATCCTCTCACTAAGAGGCAGAAGTCCTCTTTTCCGCCAGGTATGCTGGGAACTACATGAAGCATCTGAGATTCAGGCTGTGGCAGTGCTGTTGCCTTGCCTTGCTGCAATAAGAATCATGTCTGGAAGATGGGGGAGGCAAATTCCACACTCAAACAGGTCTGTGAGACCAGACCCGAGCTGGTTTAGGACAACTGTAATAAAAGCTGACTGTGATAAGACTTTTCTCAATGAAAGTAGAGCTCACATATTCTTATCCAAAATCTCTTGTGCTTTTCCATCTACACTGAGGTTACAGATGACATTTGTTCAACAGAAGCAAAGTGGGAAGCATCTTCAATCAGGGAAATTAATCTGCTGCCCTCTTCTTCCCTGGGAAAGGAACAGCTTCTGTTATAACAGAGAGGTTGGTTTTGCTTCAGTGAATCAGATTACATCAGAAACCCCAATAAGATCTCTTCTGAAGAGCAAAAAAGTTTCATGACTCTTTATTGTCAGTGCCTCCAGGACTCAGCTATGCAAACAGATGCTGTATCACCATCCATGGACAGTGCATAAGAGACACAGTGGTCTCCTAAACTGACTTGTGCAATAAAAAAGGACAGGAGAGAACACAGAGTACAACTTGATATTGCAGGAACACATCTTGACTTTTAAGAGCCTATATATGGTGATAGCTCTCTTCTCACTGTTATAAAAGTCCTTAAAACAATCCAATAACAACTTATCATTTTCATAAATGTTAGTCTGTAAAATCATACTTCCTTACTGTATTGCAGGGCCCTTAGACCTAGTTGCAGATCAGAGAGGAGCAAGAAGGCTTTTTTCCAGGATTTTTAGGGTTTTGCTGAGGCAACAGCCATATTCCTCCTTTGTATAAAGGTGCCTGTGTCCCAAGGACTGTTGGTAACAGTTCCAGTAAATTAGTGTTACACTCTCTCCATCTCTCTTTTTCAAGTTGCACCTTGAGATCATGGTCTTTGAGTATTTCCAAAGTGAAATATACATCAGAATGGTGTATGTTTGCAGGTCAATTTGCACAGGCAGGACTGTGGACAGGTGTAATAAGACTACAGGTTAGTCATACTAATATTTATACTATGCATTTACTACTTATATCAGTCTCTATGCATGTTAACAGAGATGCTGCAAAATTCTCTGAGCCTGAGTCTTCATTATTGTGCATCATGCCAAAAACTGCTGCTGCCACTATATTCCTTTATATTTACTACCTGGAAGCCACCTTCTTTTGTCTGTGGGAAACAGTGTTTGTTACCAAACTCTGCCTCAGAAAGAAAGGCCAAGACTACAAAATCATCTGAGTAAACTGCTTCACCAAGAAAACCTGAGTTAAGCTGCCAATAATAAATACATTTATTGGGTAGACAGTAAAAAGTACTGAAGAGTTTAAAATAAATTCTGAGTTATTTGAACTTAATTTATGACCGGTAAAATAAACCCTCTCTTCTACTATTCATGTTTTTTATCTGGGCCATCAAATGTCACACCCTACTGATTTTGGATGTAAGGTCACTGAAAACAACATATCAATGGTGTCAGCAATACAAATTAACTGAAATTCCCTTAAAAATAAAAATGTCAGGGTAAAATAATAGGCAATAGTTATTTCATGGTATGAAAGACTTGTAATATATCAAGAGTTCACCTTTTTCTATCTTTATCATATATCACTTTGAACATTAAATAAACCTCCATTTCATATATTTTAAATATAGATAATGTATCTAGCTAAAACAATAATCTCAGAGAAAAGTGCACTGAAATGATTGTTTGGGTTCACATTCACTTTTTGAAATGTCTTCTAATTTATATCAAATGATGAAGCAATAACCCTGTCTGTAAAAGGCAGTGCAGTGCACCAGCTGATGCTTTCTAAGAACATATTTCTGTGTTAATGGAATACGGGAATATAAAATTGATCTGGACTAATGATTTTAGGAAGATGAAAAAGAAGGGTTGGCCCTTCACTCTGGCTGACCCTTCCTTTGGCCTATGAAGACAAGACCCAGCCTAGACCAAGCATTTCAGGAAGCAGTAACAAATCCCTCTAGGAAGACAACAAACATCACACATTTGTGAAAATGCCTCTTTTGAAGCTTCTGTGTAGATGAACACATCTGTGCCTGTTAAATTGTCTTTAGTACAAATGGGGATTTCCTCAGGCCATTTGTGACTGTTATTAAATGGCTACCAGAAAACAGGTTACTAATTTGGCTTGCATCACTGTGCTGAATTATAACGAAACACACTAAATGTCACACTGTGTTGCATGTGGCATTCACTCAGATAGAAACAGGAGGCTACAAACTCAGATTGTGTGGTGATAGTGACATGAATCTGCACATCCAGTTCAGATAGAGTTAGGTTTGTGATTGGGTAACAGCCTGTGAGCATTTGGACCTCTTCTATTTATGTGTAATGAGGAAGAGGATGAGGACAGACTGGCTCAGTGTTGTCACTTCACTTACCTCTAACAAATCTGACCCCATATCCATGGAGCTTCCTGGCCTGGAAAACTCCTGGGGTCCCTGAACACTCTTTTATGGTCCAAGCCCTTGGTCCAGTACCCCATGTGATAGCAGGATCCAGGAGCCTGGCTGCTCATCCCCAGCACTGTGTCTTTGGATGCTCACCAGTCCTGCCCCATGAGCAGCATCCTCTTCCCTGGAGTGGGGCTATAGGGTGACTTGTCCAGCTTTTCCCTGCTTTTGTGACTGCCACCTGTGCCTCTTCCATTACACCTTGACTTCAGAAAGGAGAAGTTCCTACACTGCCACAATATAGCTGCAGAGTTTTGGCTCACCGTTGTGTCTGGTCTAGCAAAGATGGGATGCAGCCCTACCACGGACTGTCCTGTGCTCACACAGAGGTAGTGTGCAGCCATTTGGGATGGCTTTCAAATAATTTGCTACCAGCCAGAACAACTTTTTTTCTCACATGACTTTTTATATGTTTGGTTGATGTTTGTAGCAGGTGCAGGGTGTAAGTTAACCCTGATGATAAGACAACAGTTAGGATGGCAAAGAAAGGGAACAAGATAAAGTTGTTCTCACAAGTCAAGATGATATAGAATCCTTTTAGGATGGGCTGGACACATCAGAAGTTAAGCCAGAAATGCTCTCAGAAGCTTCCATCTTGAAGAGAAAGAAAATTCAGAGGTCTGTCGGAAGGTAAGGTACCCAGGCAATAGTACAGGGGAAAAAAACACCTTGCAATTGGTATAAACATTTTTTGTAAAGAAGAACTATGACAGTGGATTGAAAACAGTTTTGAAAGCATCTACCAGCATCTCTCTCAAAGAGTCCATCTTTAGGGTCCTTTCCTAAAAAAGGCAGCACACTCATCCATCAAGTCCTTCCATATTATATGGAAGTGCAACTGCACTCCACATTTTTTGTCATGTTAATGTTGTTGGTGCCCAATGCAATACAGATGTACAACATGCAGATGCAATGGTGGTGGTGGAACATGAGGTGATGATTCAGATTAGTGAAACTTTACAGGTTAAAGATAAATCATACTAGCCAGCTCCCACATATGTTGTTCTATCAGGGCATCATATGGAGCACAAGCCGAAAGGTATGTCATCTGGAAACATCAGGAAGGAGGGATGCAGCCTGGAAGGTAGGGGTGATGTCAGGAGGCAGAGGTGACAGAGCATTTCTCCTGTACCTGAAGCCTATGAAACAAATAATATAATATTCTTATTAGGGAGTTTGGAAGCACTTCAGTAATAAGAAAGATGCTTTTCTGGCTGTGTTTTGTCATAACTATTGCTACAGATACATGGCTCCTGGGCAGCAGTTTTCCTATTCCCTCCAGCACTTCTCCTTTGTATTGATTCAGCAGTTTTCTCAGGCAAGAGAACTTGGGTTTCATGGTAGTGACATGCTCTAGCTTGGACCAATAACATGTATTCCCCAAAAGGGAGATCCTGGAAACACTTTTAATTTTTTATAGTTTATGCTATGCAAGAATTGAGATACTGACTTTGATGAACTGTGCATATCACCTTTTCCATTCCCTGTATGCTGCCAAAATACTGTCTTCGGCATGGAAGAAGTGAAATGTATCTGATGAACACAGTTCCATTACGTTAGGAACTCTGCTGTTCCTTATTATGATGGACTTCTCCATTTCTGACTCAGATTCTGATTCTGCCTCTTTCCTGCATTAACCTGCTGTGATCGCATCAGGAAAGTTGCTCCATGAAATTCAGGTTATAGCAAATGTTACTTAACCTAATAACTGCTCTGAGAAGTTTTTTAATTTCTTTTAATATTTTCTCTCAGGTACTGTTTTCATTTACATTGTGCTGATAGCTGAGTAGCAGCAGCCATGGAGACCGACAGGAAAGATGTATTTTCCTTCTCTGTGGTATACAAATATATCTAAACTCCAGAGGAATCCATGAGACAATCTTGTTTACTCTGCTTGATCTGCAAACATTCCCTTTCTCTGTACTTTTAGCTGTAAGTTATTTTAAAATCTATTTATGGCACAAAATGTAGGGTTACCCATACTGGGGCAAGAAATCCTTTATATATCTGTAGTATGTTCAATAACACCATAGATAGACAAGGTCCACGCTGCTTCACAAATATGTATCAGCCTTGAACTGCATAAACCAATCGTGGGCTTATTGTGGTGTTTGTATAATACAAACCCAGTGCCTCTTCCCTGTAGAAAGTAAACTGAGATGAATAAACTGACTTCACTTGGCAATACTCTCAGCAATCTGATCAAAATGATTAATGGTCATTCTGGTCAACACTGGATTTAATTCAAGGTCACAGAAAAAAAAAAGATAAAAGGTCACTTTGCTGATGAACCTCTATTCATCTATGGATTTTTGTTATTAAAGGAATTAATCTGATAGTGTTTCCATACACAACACATTAATTATTTATACATTTGATACAAAATGACTTCATACAAAGATTAAGATTGAGTCTTAAATTGCCGGCATGGGGCACAGAGATTTAGTCCTGTGATGAGTCTCATCTAGACTGACACAGCTGAATCCCAGCTTAAAAATGCAAGTTTAAATG
Source organism: Actenoides hombroni (assembly GCA_024336885.1). Taxonomy (NCBI): domain Eukaryota; kingdom Metazoa; phylum Chordata; class Aves; order Coraciiformes; family Alcedinidae; genus Actenoides; species Actenoides hombroni. Next base: position 17,412,162 of record WUAM01000179.1, on the reverse strand, counting down.
AGTTCTGAGCCTGGTATTACACACAGACAGACCAACTTATACAAATTGTTACATGTACTGAGTAAACTGAAGTGCAAATAAAAAAATCTTACCTTGAGAAAAATCATAGCTTTTGTAACATCAGAGTCTCTGTTTTCAAGAAGGCTTAGCCCACCATCTTTCATTTTGAAACTTGAAGTGACAGATATTTAAAACAAATAATGATACAGCAATTTCATTCAGTTTCCCGAAGTTTGAGGGGTACATTCCCAGCCTTAAGGCACTGAATTTCAGTCAGAAGTAATTTCTAATGTTGCTTCATCCTATTACTTGTAAATTCAATATAATTAGAGGCATATTCAGTTCATTACTAATTTGAACTCTTGCCCAGCTTTTTTCAGTCTGTTGCTTTTTCAGAACACTTTATTAAAAACTTGTTTTGCTGTTGTATGTTTTAAAAGGAAATAATACTTCACAACTAATCATTTATTAAGATAATGCAACCACACAATGAAGATAAACAACAACATAACCTTGTGAGAAACAGATGGAGAGTGAGAAATAAATCTTCGCTTGGTTGCACATGAATATTTTGAACTTACACTTGAAATATGTATTAGCTGTATTTTCATCCCAGGAGTGATAAATACAACATTAGATTGAAAAACAATTATTTCCTTTGCTTTTGGGCATACAGTACTTTATTACCTAGACTCACTTATTATTTCAAATCATGCCTTCTGAATTTTCCTGTTTTTCACTTATAAGTGCCTATAATGAGAGACATGAAACCTGAGTAAAATGTGACAACTATTTCACTGTATTACTGTTATTTTGTTCTTTTCTTCCTGCTGCCTCATTAGGTCAGTTGTCAAAATCACATAACAGAGAGCAAAGGTTTACATTTTTATTGATGGATGATGGGCAAGAGCAATCTTTTCAAATTACAGACAGTGCTTGCCCAGTATAATATCCTTTGATGTTGAGGAGAGGTGTTACATGGGTTAATGATAAAAGAAATGTTTATACATTAGTCACAGGTACCCACAAAGCTCACACTAGGAACCATGCATGCTGAAATCACTATCATCACTAAACACTGGGTAACCATTTTATCTGGTCTCAGGCAAGTACTAACAATGGTCTTGCTGCGTTCCTTGTTTGCATACAGCATTGCTGCTCTGGCTCTACACAAGGATATGAAAGCTGTTTCTCCACACTCTTCAAAGCTTTACCAAGAAGCTTGAAATCTGTACCTCCTGTGTCACAAGGCCACTGTTTCAGTAGCACACCTTATCTACAGGTGTATTTGCTTCATCCAGGGTTAACAAGATGGTGATAGCAAGTTAGGTACTGGGACAGCAGTGAAGGGCATGTTCTTACTGTCTGGCCCAGCAATACTCAAGGGACAGTACACTTGCTGAACAATGAGTGGAGATTGTAAATGATTTCCCAAGAGGAATGATAGAAAAACCTCACATCCCAACTCATGTTTACAAATCCCAAGGGATGAGTTTGAAACACAGAGAGAGCCCTGCAAAGAGTTTGGGTAGGTAAGGTCAGAATGATCCTCAGAATTGATAGTTGGACCTGGGATGCAAGTTATGTGTGGAAACAGGACTGTTCCTGCCAAATCCTGATGGACTTGTGCAAGCATCATGACAGCTTACCAACTAGATACCCAAGGAGAGAAAATACTCTCAGAGTCACTCATTGTATAGGTATACACTCTTAATAGCACAGCAGCACTGAAGGAAATCAATCCTTTGACCACTCTTGCAGTCCCCCAGGTTTCCCAGATCTGTCAGCAGTGTCTAGAAGGTGTCCATCCTCACTCACTGCCTGTGAGATTTGTGAGATGTTAGTGCAAGTCAGCATGAGAAAAATCATCTTCCAGTAAGCAGCATTAGGGAGAGTCTCTGAAGTGCAGTCTCTGAAATAGACTCTCAGACAGTTTTTAACCATATTAAATAACTTTATAGTTATTATTTATTCATTTCCTTCTTCATACAGTAATCATCTCTCAAAAGTATTCACCTATTTATATATGTATGGTTTTGTCCTTTTTGTTTTTCATGTGCTTTGCCCTTTGCTTCATTTTCTTTACCCTCCTCCTTTTTTTTCCCTTCTGCTCTCTTTTGTTTTACTGTTGTTGCTTTAATTATTTTCCCCTTCATTTTTTATTCTTATTTAGCTTGTCTTCTACTTCTGGCCTCATTCTTATCCCTGCTTGTCATTAAAATGTCCAGCAACTGAATAGTTAATGTTGACAGACAGACCAACAGAGATTACCACAACAAGGCTTCTAAATTGATACCCTGCTATCATTGAAAAGTCTGAGGGAAACCGAGCCTCTAAAATCTAATAATTAGGACTACTCACAGATTCATGAAAACAATAGTGAATCAGCTGCACTTCTTTCAAAATATGTTGCAGCCATGAGGCCAGAAATATAATGGTTTATTTGTTAAAAAAAGTCAAAACCCTCCAGCATATTATTTAAAGTAAGAGTATGTTGTTTAGGGCAGATAAATGAAGGCAAGTTGGTGCCATGAGATAAGAAGGGCAAAATTCTGTAACAAAAGGATGAAAAAACAAAGCCTGTAGTGGCCCAGGGTTTGGCAATACATGGGGTATTCCCGTAAGAGGAGATATTGTGATCTCTGCGCACCTGAGGTCTGGGTGGCATACAACAGAGGTGTGAACATGGGGATGCCTGTCCTTGACCTGCTCTGATCGTACACTGTGGACAAACAGTAACACAGAGGACCTGCACTTCTGTATCAGCACTAAGGCTGCAGGGTTTTCATATGTCTTGCCCAAAGCTGACTGATTTTTGGCTACAGTTTTTGCTGTTTAATCTTCTATAGGCAAATAAACATCCTAACAGATATTTACATGACTTACAGTCTAAAATAGGGTTCTCAAGCAAGTTCTTAGTGGTCCCTGGATCAATTGTGCTTTGTTTATGTGGGTATCCAGTGTTTGCAACACCTAGGGGTTCATAAATTCTGATTATTTCCAAACTGACCAGATATTTTACTTGGCATTTGCAACTTCCAAAAAAGCCTTTCATGCAGTGGTGAAACACAGTGACCCAGAGGTGGAAATCTGGAGCTCCTGTTGCACTCAGCATGTCTCTCCCATCCAGGGAGAAATGCAGTGTGCAGGTCAATCAATCTGGCACTTTGCACAGACATGGACATGTCCCTGAGAGGCCTAAAGGGGTTGACAGGACAGTGCTAAAGGCATTTCTGCAAGAGTAGTTACTACTTGGATCTTTTGGAAACCACAACATACAGATAAATCAATCACAGACTAACCACAGCTGGCAGTAGATACATTCTCACCTCATGAATGGAAGTGAATTGTCTTCTTGTCTGGTAATGCAGTTGTTTAGTCCCAATATCAGTTTGCCTGTTTGAATCAGAGCAGATTTCTGTAACTCAGCACTGCACGTCACAGCTTGAGTGAAACAAATGCTCCAGTCTTCTTTAAACTTCTGAGTATTTTGACCTTCAGAACTTGTACCATGAATTTTTCAATTAACTAGATCATAATTAAATCAACTGATTAAATAAAGAAGTTTTAGTTGATAAAGTACCGTTATGCATGCAAATGGCACAGGAGTTTTAATGATATGTAGATTGTCCCTAAGAACAGTGCAGAAACAGACTCCAGCCTCCTACACAGCTTCAGGGGTGCCCCTCTGCCCTGCAACCCGCTCATTGCCCAATCCACCCACCCAAATAAGGCATGGTGGATCTGGAGACAAGAATTCAAGACATTTTGTCTCTGCCCTCAGCCCTACAGACACTGCCAGGGTGTACTGGTTTATGCCTCCATTTCACACTCCAAAATGAAACTGTGACACCATCTCTACTATGGGGTGTTCCAAGAGGAGCGTAATCTAACTCATCCTTGAGACTTAGTCTCACAACACAAAAGTATATTCAAGCAGCAGCTCTGGAGTTCGGAAAGAAGGGGTTGTCACTGAGTATTTTGCAGTGAATACCAAATGTGAGAAAAGCTGGAGAAAAACAGGAGACAAAATAAAACATGGACATTTCTCAAGCAAGTACTGGGAGATGTGGCATTAATAAAAGCAGAGGGTTTTTTGACTGAAAGCTGACTGAAACAAGATTGCAGTTGAGAATGAATAGAATCACAGAATCATTTAGGTTGGGAAAGACCTTTAAGATCAACACCAACTGTCAATCTAACACTGCCAACTCCACCACTAAATCATGACCCTAAGCATCACATCTCCACATTTTTTAAGTATCTCCAGAGACAGTGACTCAACCACTTCCCTAGGCAGCCTGTTCCAATGCTTGATAACACTTTTAGTGAAGAAATATTTCCTAATATCTAATCAAAATCTCCCCTGGCACAATTTGAGGCTATTTACTCTCATGTATCACCTCTAACACTTGGTTTATCTTCAGGTGGCTGTCAACCAACACCCCCAGGTCCTTCTCCACCCGGCAGCTTTCCAGCCACCTTTCCCCAAACCTGTAACGTTGCATGGGGTTGTTGTGACCCAAATGTAAGACCCAGCACTCAGATGTCCTCTCCTGTTATTTGGCTTTTGAGCAAGAGATGCTGGTTTCTGTGTAAGTAGACGGTTTGCCTAAAATATTACACTTCCCATTAGTTTCTCCCTTTAATAGAAGCAACCTCCAGAGGTCTTGGTTCACCACAGGGCCCAGGCACCACAAGACATTGAATGAGAGTCAACCATGTGACTGTTGCAGGTATCTCAAGCCCAGACTACCCTCATCCTTGCTTAAGCAAAAAGAACTTTCCATTGTATATAAATTTCATCCGGCTTTGGATCATTACCAGACCATACCAGGAAAAGCTGCTTGACTAGAGGTGTCATTTGGCCTATCCTTTCCCATTCCTTAAAGGTAAGCACCATGACAAAACACAACAAAAAACTTATTTCTCGGAGGATGGGAACAAAGTGCTCCAGATTTTTCTACAAGCTCTTTAGGTCAGGTCCTCAATGCAAATCTTTCTTCAAAACATAGGATTCTATATGCAACATGAAGCCATACCTACTGCTCAGGGTATAAATTTAGATTCTCTTCAGAACTGAAACTATACCAGAGAAAAAAAAATTAACAATGGTCTTTATTTAATTTGACATAACTCTCTTCACAAAATCCTTTTGTGTTCTTTTAAGTAGGACAGTTTCTTAAAAACACAGGCAGGCACAAGTAGAAGCATAAGAGAAAATAAGTCCCAAACAACCAAACTGCTTAATGCTGCAAGTAGGAAGTAAGAGAAAGGAGGGAAGAAGAAGGAGGAAAGAAAAAATGCTTGGAAGAAAAATAAAGAAAAGGAAAGAAAAAGTAAAATTAAAGAAAAATGTTGTGCAACATTTTGCTGATTCTTCTAAGGCTGGGATGCATGTAACACTGTCAATATTTTGACACTGTCACTTAAATATCTCACTATTGAAACAACCTGAAAAGTGGTAATATCATATAAATAAAAATTATTCTTCTTATTACATCCCACTGCTCAGTTCCCTTGCACGTATGCCTCCTGTCAGGATTTCTTCTGTGTGTTGTTTCACTTTCAGGGAAGCATACAATAGGAGCAGGATCCACTGCTACTCTTACCCAAAGTCATAACTGCATGTTTCATACATGAGACCTAAGTCTGTACAATGGACTTTGGTGATGCAGACAACACATAATAGGATCAGAGGAATCAAAATCAGACTTTTCAGAATCAATCAGATGTGTTTAATAACAGAGGGGGAACCCAAATCCACAAAATAATTTATACCCTAAAACAACACTAAGTGGAATGTTTTTAAAAATGTTTTCAAGATATTTTACTAGACTTTTTTATTCCTGAACTATACATATAGCACATTTGTTTGATTTAGAGTCTAAAATATGCTTCTACTACTTTTTATTCATGCTAGCACTGAAACAATTGACACAGCAAAGGGAGAGTGTATAAGACTCTCCTGCAGCCCACTCATCAACACAGATCTTAAGTGCAGTCCCAACTGCATAGTTGAGCTTTGCCCTTGGCTTCACATCTGCAGCGCCACTGACAGATATCTTCTGATGTTGTAGAGGTGATGCAAGCTGGAGCATAAAAGGTTCTGCAGAAGCATAAGGAAAAAGTTTTTCACTGTGAGGGTGACAGAACACTGGAACAGGCTGCCCAGAGGGGTTGTGGAGTTTCCTTCTCTGGAGACATTTAAAACTCGCCTGGGTGTGTTCTTATATGACCTGCTCTAGGTGATCCTGCTCTAGCAGGGGGGGGTTGGACTAGATGATCTTTCGAGGCCCCTTCCAACCCTTAACATTATGTGATTCTGTGATTCTGTGATGTTGTTTTGGCATGTGTTAGGAGGAAGAAAATGCAAATACAATTTTCCAAAACTCAAGCAGCTAGGAATTGTGATATTGAAATGTGGGTGGATCTTGGAAGGGTATTTCAACAAGTGATGGAGACAAGAGATGTCAAGCTCTAGCTAATTTCTGATCCAGATGCTCAGAGGGCAGATCACTAGATGATGGTGCATGTGGAAGGTGCAACAGAGGAAGAAAAACAGAGAAAATAATCAGCTAATAGAGAAGCAAAAAGAAACACAGGTTTGCTTCACTGGAAAAAAAAGCAGGAGTATAAATAGACAACTTATGAGAGAACAAAAAAGGAATTCAGTCCCAACAGAAGAGAGAAAGAGGCAGCAGTTAAAGAACAAGGAATGTTCATAGGATGTTGCATGAAAAAAGAAAAACTAGAGGACTCTGTAGGTGTTTTTACTCACATAAAGAAGAAGAAAGTCTTTGTGACCAGGGATTTTTATTAAGAGTAACTGAGGACACTGTTGTCAAAATGAGACAAGAGAAGGGGTACTAGCATCTAGGAGCAAGGATATGCTATAGGGCCAGAGAAGATCCTGATTTGAAAGAATGCAAATCCATTGGCTGTCCTTCATGGTGGACCAGATGACACTGCCATAATCACATTCAAGGTGATCGGGAATGACTGCCAGGTGAAAATGAAGAAATGAATGAAGTTGCAGGTGCCCTTCAGTAGGCAAAGAGCAAAAGTGTGACTCAAGAGGTTGGATAAACTGATGGCTCATGGGCCAGTGCTACGAACAAGGTTCTGGGATGTATGACCCCCAAAAAGGGTTTTAGAAGGTGAGGATTGCTCTTGGGAGTGGACTTCACAAGGATAACTCCAAAGGTTGTGGTCTCATGACTGATAAAATCTTTAAATCAGAAACAAAGGCAACTGGGTTGGGAGACTCAATCTCCATGCCTGATTCTAACACAAGGGAAAAAGGAAAATCAGATAAATGAGATTATTGCAATGGGTAATAGGACGCAGAAGGGGCGAGGAATAGGCAGCAAGAGAATACGGGAATAATACTGAAGAGAAGAATAAATGTTTGTGTGATACATTTAATGAAATTTGCTATTTAAAACTGGATTAAAACAAAGAAAATCAAGAGAAATGTTGTGCGGTAAGACCAGATAGATATAGGAAGTAGAATCTGTTATGCAGAACAAAAGAAAAGGATATTACAAGAACAATAGAAACACATTGGAATCATAATCTTGCCTCAAACACAGGCACTGAAAGATATAAATTATTTAAAAAAGAATAAAAGGTAGCAATTCTCATTAACTGATGAGCTAGATTGAAAAAAAGTAAGAATTGGCTGTTTCAATAAAAGTCAGAAACATGATAAGTCAAAAATCACTTTTGGAAAGACTGAAAAAGAGGACCTGTGGGAATTAAAAGAGAGTCTGCTCCTGACTTTGCTGGTTGTTTTTTTTGTGGCTGGATATCACCACCTTATTATGAGAAATTAAGGGAACACATCATTAGACGAGTTTCAATTTTATCATGCTGGAAGCAATACTGTCAAATGGAGAAGGACAATCTTTGCATGAAAAGTGTAAATTTCTACAGCAAGTGGTCCCAGGCTATAGAGCAACATCACATCAGATACAGTTCTGGAAAATACCAAAATATTTCAAGGTAACTACTTGTAGCATAGAAGTTTGGTCTAAACGAACATGAGCAGTCTCAGTTCTAAATAAGCAGAAGGACAAAATGAAGCCTAGATCCATAACCTGTGAGTTTGAACTTAAAATGTCCAGCAAGCCAGAAAGCAAAATCTTAAGACCTCTAGGATCTGAATGTAGGAGGGACTTGGCCTCAAGAGTCAAAAAATTCCTATGAATTTGCACCTCCATCCCACCCTCCCTACACACAACAAAGGGGAAAAATCACTGGGGAGTAGGAAAAACATCTCTTACAAAAAAAAAGATGAGGAAAGAGCTGACATAGACCAAAAGAAAGACCTGATCAGCAAAGGAAAACTTAATTAAGGTCAAGAAGTGCAAAACTGAACTACAACTGGGTAAGACTCAGGCCATGGGAAATCCTGACAAAGAAACACACATGAAGTGTGCACCAAAATAAGTAAACATATGGACAAAAAAAAAATACAAATATCGTTGCTGGGGCATTTTTCACCAGCCCTCTGTTCCAGCTATCCCCGTGTAACTCAATTTTTCCCAAAAGTTGTTCAGCAAAAAGCAGTATATCCACTTCCAAGACAGAGCAGAGCTGGTTTATGCTGAAAAGATCTGTAGAGTCTATGAGCCTACGCTGTCTCATATCACTGCAAAAAAGTTAAGCAAATCTGGTTTACTTTGCGTGGCACTGAATGGGAAGAAATGTGGATGGTTTAGTTTTATGTCTCCAGACGTATCAACAGCACCATAAACTATCTCACCATACCAAACTACATTTGACTACAGGAACTGCAAAAGGGGAGCAAGCAGCACCTTTGAGCTTTTATTTACATTTCATAGTGGCTGTTAGATCACCATTTGGAGAGAGCAGAGTTGGCAGAAATGGGTGAGGAAGAAATCACAGGTGAAGAAAGGGTGAAGTACTTCATATATTGATTAGCCCTGTATATAAGGGAACCCGATGCTTAGGAAAACTAAGAGCTTGAAGTTGGCTTTTGCAGAACAACATCATGCAAATAGGAACTGACAGCACAAACTTCCCACAGCAATCCCAGTACTGTACTGTGAGTGCAGACAAGAGAAATTACACACACTGAGAGGGAGGGTTAAGGCCTGTAGTGTTTTAGGGGCAGGGATGGTGTTTATGCTGTATTTGTACAGTGACTAGAGCAAGGAGGTGTTGAGCTTTGACTTAGGTTCCTGGATGCAACTGTAATAACTACAAAAATAAAAAGAATACAGTCTTGGGCCTCAGCTCCTGTTTACACTGAGCAAACCAATGTGCAACTGTGGGTACCTGTATCACTGTGGCAGGCAGGATACATTCAGGCTTTCTCCTGCAAGGTGTCCAAGACCTGGCATATCATGCCATATGCCACAAACTTCAGCAGTTATAGGCAAAGCCTTCTTAGCACAGTGACTGGACTATGGTGAGAACTGTCTTTACTTCATCAAGTGCTCCCAGGAACAATGAACCCATGGCCAAGTGCAAGAATCAAAATCAGATGCTTGGCTGCAGCCAGGGCGAGACAAATCTAACCACAGCTCCTGTCACCATGTGGTACCTGGTCCGTCTGGGAAGAATCCTAGGTGACCTATAAAGCCCACGTCAATTTTTGAAACAATACCCAGGTATTTCCCAGACAGTATCCTAGCACCTAAGATGCTGTGAGTGAGTAGCCCTGTGAACACACTGGAAAGCAAATGATGTGGGCAGCAGTGACCTGCAACATTCATGCAAGGCATGGGGATCTTCTGCCGTCCTTTACCAGTCCTTTGATGTCTCTAGTGCTACCTTGCAGTGTCACTGGGGTTTTCCCAGCCCAGTCATTCCTCCTACAACTGCTACACATGAGCTGGAAATGACTGTCTGCTGTGTTGCTTCAATGCACTACAGCGCGCAACAAAGACTCCCATTAGCATCTCCCTATAGAATACAGAATTTCTTTTTTAAGGTTACCAAAACTTTTAAAAACATTGCATTTCACACAGGGTATACACCTCCACCAGTGTGAAAATAATGTGTGTGGCTCTGCTCCTTCAGGCGACTTCTTCTTCTTGCATCAGGTAAATGATGAATTACCCTGTCAGTCAGAGCCCTTCCTTTCAGAGAGATAACAAGCATGTGCCTGAATAGAAGTTATTTGGTTTTAGCTGCCACACATCTTCACAGATGGATGTGACAGGTTGCTCTTGTGTGCCCCGTCCTGGGAACTGCCTCTTAGATTTGGCATGGGATTCTGTGAAGTGCTGCAATACAGTGGCCAGAGCTAAATTTTGGGTTTCTGGGCATCATCTGACTACACAAAACATTGCAAAGGTTGCAGGGCAAGGACAGCATAGAGTTATTTTCATCTCTAAACCCAGAGGCTGACACACAGAGGCCCTGCTGAAGGCTACAGCTCAGATTTGGCCAAGGCAAGGCTTTGAGCTTTTACCTAGGCAGGTCTGCCTAGGTTGGGAGATGAGTCATCAAAAAGCTGCAGTCAAACTAGGATGGATCTCCCTGAAAATTATAAATTTATATGTAAGTGACATGAGGAAATAAATGGACAACATTCACGGGCTGGGGAATAGCCCTGTCCTATAGCTGTCTTTATAGAGCCTGTTTTTACACTTCTCACAACCAGAAGAGGAAAATGTGGCTCTTGATGGGCAATCAGTTCCGGCTCTTTACTGGAATTACTTCCATCTTCATGTCATTACCTTGCTATCCCCCTAAATGTTTTCTCCAAGAGTGATGAAAGCAACTCTGACTCTACCCAATTGAATGTACTGTGGGGAGAGGATAGTGGTTGTTCGTGGGGCCTTTCTAATGAAGGATGATCCAGGAAGATTTTAACCTTCTCATAGTTGATAGCTGTGAGGGTATTGAGCATTGTACAACCAGGTTGGTCCACTGCCAACAAGTCTGAAATTTACTTACAGCATGTGGGTGCCTATACCAAACAGTATGTAGCATAAAGAAAACAAGTCTTACTTTATTTTTTACTGTACTGCCTAATAGATGCTCTGTCAAGTTATACATTTCTTGCTGTGACAAATTATTCTTCTTCTCCTGACAGGACTTCCAGCTGAGTCCGCTGTGCTCAATTAGGAGAAAATGCATATTTTAATCCGCCCCATGGTGTAGTAACATTTCACTCTGTGGCCTTGGCAAAGGCGCCATTTAACTATTTCTACAGTGGTTTCACATGCAGCACATTATGCTAACGTCAGCAGCATTTCCGTCTGTTCTAGTTCCCTTGGCAGTACTCCCCTAGGTATTGGGATGTGGACAATTAAAGCCCACTTTATCATTTTGGAGCCAGTGATTTTCTTCCCCTGATACAGTTCATCGCTACACAGCAGCTGCTCTTAACTGTCACAACCATCTTTGCTTCTCCAGGCCACTGCGGTCTGCTGGTAAGCTGTTGTAACCACTGTCCACTGGTGAACTGGCAAAAGCTGCTCCTAATCCCTTCCTACAACAATGCATCATGTCTTTTCACTCCTCAGTAGACCATCTTCAGATCTCCCACCTATGTCAACAGAGATCACCTCGAAACCACAGAGTGTATGTTATATAGAAAAAAGTTACCTCTTTCCAATGAATCATCAGGACTTCTGTGAAAGGTCTTCTGATACTGTTGTAGCAGTTGAAAACTACCCAGGCGTGACTCAGCAGTCATGGAGAGCTGATGAGATGGGTACCCACATGACGTTAATTTTATGGTACAATATGGTTCTCTTCACTGTTTTCAAGGGAAACAAACAATTATGGGTTATTTGTGGGTAAAAAACAGTCCAGGGAGAGGAATAAACTGCACTGAAAAAAGGAAAATTGGAAGATTCTTTACAGGAAATGAGGATCTCCATGGAAATTCTCAGTTCTGCTGGTACATTCAGGATGGTGTCTGCCCAGAGGGATGGCACTGCTCTTTTTGTCTGCCTCCAGGTTATTCTTGGCCCACTGAGTCTCAGAAATACTTCTAAAGAAATATTTAATTTCAAGTCCCAATTTTTAGCCTTTAATCTTTTTCCAGAGGATCGTCTTTTGCTCACCTGAAGGCAGAGGTTTGATCATTCAAAAACCTTGTTTGCACAAAACAAAGACATAATCCCTGATGTATTCAGTAGCCTGCAAATCCCATTAGTAATTTGAACCCATGGTTAGCTGAATTATTTCAATGTCTTCTACTTGGATAACAAAGGTTTTACTGCATTTCTTTTTCTTTTATGTGAAGTGTGCTCTCTGGTACTACTTATCCTATTAAAAGTATATCTTGCCTTTTAATCAGCACAAGCAAAACAAAGATAAGCCTGCTGAAAAGGGCTTTGAAATGCAGTTAAAGTAGCAGAGGAATTATGTGCAAGTCTGTAGAGTATATTTATGGTTATAAAACATCATATAAAAATTTAATTGGTACCCATGAAAGGCACCAGCAGCTGGATTGAGAGGGTTCTCCACGGAACAGTTCAGCAAGACAGCAGCAGGAAAAATGTCTGTCTTTTCAATAAACTTAATGCCTGTCTTGGAGGACCACTGCTGAGTGGTCAAGCCCGCTTAGTCCTTAAATTCTCTAATGTGGCGAGCCAAGGTTGACCAGGGAAAGGCATCAGTGAGTAGTATGATCAAATGCCTCAAGCTAAAAGTTCAAGGCTTTGTATTGTCAAAGGCAGTCAAAGCAAGCAAATCAGGCCATCTTGAGATGAGGATTGCTGTACTTAAAATGGTCACCTCTTGCATTGCATTGCAAGTCAACAGACTCATCCACTGTAGCTCCAGCGGATCTGGTACCTAGTAGGGAATCTAGTCTGCTACAACCTGTTGGGTGATCCCAGGACTCCTGAGGAAAATCCAGTGGTAATTAGAGGACTCTGCGACATGTCAGCTCTCTGGTTAGCAACAGGTCCAGCAGACACCTTGGACATGAAAGCAGAGATATGTACACAACAACATAGGCTTTCATTAATAGAACCTAATTTCCAAGGGAGAGCACCAAACTCACACTTCTCATGGTTTGAGCTGCTCATGCACCACTGGTCATTTTGACACTGTACATAACTGTCATCTGATGTGGTGAGTATGCTGTGAAGAATGGTACTGGAGAGCTATCTCAATCATTAACTCCTTTGAGATACTCGTTATTGCTTTTTATTGTAGATCTGTGCTGGATCAGAAACAGTGCCTTAGCAATGCAAAGCTCCCCAGGAGATATGGGAATATCTCATTAGCAAAATTACTTTTTTCCAAGAGTGGTTTTTGTGTAAACATAAAGCTCTTCATTTACAATGGGAGCATTTCAGCAGCCATCCCTTCTTCCTATTTTAATATAATTTGTGAAGAACATGTATTTTTTTGCTTGTATTCATATGGGAAGGAGCAAGATCCTTCAGGAGTTTGCTAATGAAGTACATGTTTCAGGAAATGATAAGTACAAACACAAGTGTAATCCGGGTGTGGCTTTTTGTTTAGTTGTTTTCCTATTGCTTAGCTTCTTTATTTTATTCAGCTAGATTAACTCCAGCCCTATCAAAGCAGGGTCTTACTGGGTTGTGGTATCACATGTGTCTCACCTCACAGAAAAGAGTGAAGGAGAGATGCTCCACAGGGCTTCTTTGAAGCAGGTACAACCCCCCTTGCTGCCCAGTATAGCTGGCCCAGACCATGCTCAGTCAGAGCCACTGGTCATACCTCCAGCAACTTCAGTCATTCTTTACATACAAATAGGGGATAAACAATACTTAATGTATTTTTGTTGTCTCTCTTTTTTTTTTTTTTTTTTTCTTCTTTTTTTTTCTTTGTTTTTTCTTTTTTTCCAATTAAGGAACCAGGAAAAAAGAAAAAAAGTGAGGGAGGGTTCAGAGAAATTCAGTTAGGGAAACAATGACATATTTGTGTAAAAAACCTTTCAGACAAATAACTTTTGGGCTGAGAAATAACCTTGACTTGTTTTCACGAGCACAAAATAAGTAAGTCTGGGAGATTGTGACCAGGCCTTGAAAGAATAATTCAGGAAGGAGACTGGATAAGGCAGGAGAAATGGGATGTTCTGCATTTTACCCCTCCACACTGTGAAAAGAGCGCAGGAGAGTTTAACATAGACTATAGGTCCTGTGCAATTCACAGAAATGGACAGTAGGACAAAGATCAGCTGGACTAACCCTGGCTGTACAGCCCCAGTGCAACTGGTCAGGCCAGAACACCAGCAGACCAATGGCCATCTGGGTGACTGGATGTGCTAGTAGACCACAGAGACGTGAAAATACCTCTTCTCTGTCAAAGGTGACTGAATGGAAATCCCTGTAGTTTTGTGTGGATTAGGATCTAGAGGCTCACCTCTTTTTTCAGGAGACATTTTGTTGCCTTAGTTTTCACTGAGTTAATCTCATGTAACTTAATTTCAGCTTCCCACCCCAGTGATATCTCAAATGCAAAAGTGAGACTTCTTAGTACTTTCTTGGTGACAAATTTCTCAGTCTAGAATAGAAAACGATGAGCAGATACTTAGGTCGAAGCCTTGATCCAGCAATGGAAATGTTATTCAACATTTGGAGCATATAGGAGCTCCCCGCCTGTGGCTAATATCACTGAATTAACCAGTAGCGTGGTCATCTAGCTATAGGAGAGAACTTCCTTCTGAGCATCACTGTCTCAGAGACAGAAGCTTACTGATAGCCAGCCTTTATGCCACTGTTTCTACCATAACTTTGGAATATGGTTGACAAAGCAGGTCACATTAAAAAACTGCAGATAATGAAGTGAGCTATAAGGTCAGAAAGGACACACTAGTCCAACCAGTACTAGAGCTGAAGGCAAAACCCAGAACATCTAAGTCCCTATCCTGCACCCTGTCAGAGCTTGTTTTCTCCATGCTTTCTTACCTACCCCTGGATGTGATGGCAGCATATTTGCATGCTGTCTCCACTCCAGTGAGATTCACCTTCGGGAAAAGGATATCAGCTAATTATGAGCAAGCTCTCTGATGATCAGTTCATTTGCAATTCCTCACAAGCACAGTTTTGGGGTTGTGTAATACAAGGCATAATACCGGCCACTCCGGTACAAGACAAATCAAGAGAGATGTGCACATGGAGAGATGAGCATTTGTCCTTGAGGGAGGACATTTAGCATACCTAGAAACACAACCATTTTTAAAATTAATTAATCCCCTTAAGGAATTGTGAGTGATGGATTAGAGACCTTAACTGGGGAAGCAGCCTGTGACACTGTGTGTGTTTGAGGAGGCACTGAAAAAGGATGTGAGTTTGCAGTCTCATGTGCTTAAGCAAAACCATCAGCCTCAGAGTGGAACATATTTATTGGCTGGAGAAGGAGAGGCTCAGAGGGACCCTTGGAGCTATACACAAGCGGAGGAGGATCTGCGGCACCTATTGCTGTCCAGCTAGCTAGCTCTGAGAGCAGCTGTGCAAGAAGATGAGGGGTAAAGCTTAACATGGCATCACCACGGAGAAATATAACATGCAATGATACTTTTAAAACATATTCTTGACTCTAATAAATGTGTAGATAAGCAGGGTAGTAGACAATATGTGAATTTCTTATTTTAATGGAAAAGAACAGCAGGACATTGTTTCAGATGTGCTTCCGTATGAAATCTGTTAGTTTGTGAGCCTGAGTCATCTCTATCTTAGTATGCAATGTGTTCCACCAAGTAATGAGATTTCTCTGAGTTTCCACTGTATTAGATTTCTCTACACATCAAATATTTAATAAGAATTAGCATTCACCCATCCTCCCTCCTTCCCTCCACAATAATAATAACTTCTACTGAGACGCCAACATTTTGCTATTCACAGTCCTGCTTTGAAGTGTAAAGCGAAAAGGCCCTGTTTATTTTTCCAAGGGATTTACTGTGGCTCTCTGCAAACACACAGTAATTAAAAATGACCAAGAGAAAAAGACACAGTAAACTGAAGGTGTGCAAAGACACTTCACATTAGTCTTTGAGTCAGTTACAGTATCTGAGGAACAATTTCATAGCAATAGCATATTTATTTAATGTGGCACAGATATCTGGGCTCGCTGTTACGGATGGCATTTGTTTTTAATGCTTAAAGTATCTCTTTAACAAAATGGCACTCCATAAAAATTTAGTGTGTTCCTACTGTAATTAAAAAACCCGAGTCATTTTTGCATTTATGATATAAACTATAATAGCTGTAAAATCCCGCAATTAATTTGTGCCAACATTTCATACTTGAGAAATTCTCATTACAAATTTCATTACTTATTCACTTATCTGTAATTTGTCCTATATAACCTAAAGAATATTAACAAATTTAGAGTCATTTTTGCTCTATTAAAAGCTAAATAGAAAAGTCTTTCACCTAGCAAGCCAGTTGTGATAACACTCTCAATCCTGCTCCAAAATGGTGGTGAGCTAGGCCAGGCTATATAAAAAGAGATATTCCTTATGAAGCACAAGCCATAAACAACATGCAAAGCTCTTTGGAAACTGTGTGATGTATCCTGAGCTAACACACAGCACCCACATTATTGAAAAGCATTACAGGACTTGAGTGTCTTCACTGTGGCTGTGAGTATGTCACACAGCTATCTAAAGGCAGGACTGGCAATAAAGCAACGAGGAAAGAGTTACCCATCCAGACAAAAGCAACGATGCAAAGTCCAAAAGATGGGGATTTCTGTCCCCCCTTCCCTCTTCCCTCTTCAGTTTTCTTCCCTGCTGCTCAGAGTCAAAATTTGCACTCTGGATGTCTGCAGGACTTTGAAGGCTATGAATTCTTGAGGAGCTCTGACACAAAGCCCCAGTTTTCTTCCAAATAAGTGACAACCCTACTAGAACAAGGTGAAAGAAAGCACTAGCAGGAGAGGGCTGCACACATGAGCCAGTGGGAGAGGGAGAGGAATTTCTGCTGCTTTGTAGTTTCTCCCAGCTGCTGAATTCCGACAGTGTGAGAGCCAGAACACCCAACTGCTCCTGAAATTTTGACCGTAACTTCTTTGTGGTTTTGTCTTCTTTGTCATCTCCTCTGGGGCCAGTGCTCCAACGCAACAGATGCCAGAACTCTTCTGAAAGCAGCTTAAGTAAAGAAAATAATGATTTCCAAGACCACTGACAACCTCTTGTTCCATCCAAGTCCAGACCAGCTCTGACCAGCCTCAAAACATCCTTTTCAAACATGCTTTTTATGAACTTTCATCCTCTTTATTTAAACTGATCTTTACTTACAGAGGATGCTTTACTTCTTTCCCAGTTCTTGACTGTGCATTTGCAGGACATTACCATTCACCTCACTCGCTGTATTAATAGGATACTCCTGACAAGTCTTGTGCATGATGATAAAAATACAATGACAAAAGAAGCCAGCAAGGAGCATGCAGGACCCAGTACTGGATGAAACTCAAATTAGCACCCTGGCAAAAAAGGAATAAAGACATGTTCTTCTTCACAGTGCAAAATTTAGAAGTGCAACTCCACCT
This sequence comes from Actenoides hombroni, assembly GCA_024336885.1. NCBI lineage: Eukaryota > Metazoa > Chordata > Aves > Coraciiformes > Alcedinidae > Actenoides > Actenoides hombroni. The sequence goes on along the minus strand of WUAM01000179.1, from coordinate 17,394,702 downwards.
CCAAAAAACTGCCCACAGAACAATTTGTAATACAGTAACACAAGTTTTGGGCATGCCCTGAGTATTTTATGATATGCTAAGAAGAAATAAGTTACAATCTCCTAAAGCATGGGTAGGCTGAAACAAGAGAAAACAAACTGGGATACCATTGGCTTTATTTCACCGAGAACTCTTGGAAGCGTGCAAGTAAAAAATAAGATTTGATTCCAATGGGAAAAAATGAACTTTGGCTGACTTTGCATCTTGACTTTGCAAACATTACGAAATCCATTATAATACATTATGCAAATTAGAAGTAGTATGGAAAACAACCCCTGAACGAAAGAACAAAGCCCAAACACACTGTACCAGGACAGTGTCACTCAATTTCCACCAAACTATACTTACAATGAACAGAGACTCAGATATAAGTATATAGATGTATGTACTATATAAAGATATATATTCTCCCCTTCTACACCATATATAACATTACACTGGCATTTTACTAGCGTTTATACCACATTAATTTTATTTCAATCTGTAATTAAGTTCTACAAAATTTAACTGTGAGGTGGGAAATTACTATTCTAGCATAAATAATCTTGCTTCTGAAAATGACAGGTTTAACACAACCAACAATACAACTCATAAATGAAATAAATTGACATACTTATTATTTTGTGTGCACCATCTTTTATAGACCATTATGATGTAAATTGAAATTTTATATGATTTAATAAACTTATATGATAGCCAAGTACCTACATAATTGTAACAAACTGTACTGCTCTCTTAATCAGGGCTTTTGGTACATGTAGGGCTTTCTTTCATTATCAAAGCCTTAGCTTATGATAAACCAGACAATGTAAAAGTACCTCCAGAAAAGTACATTTACAGCACCACAGTCCTTCAGATATATAGCCCTTAATTCTGGAGGATGGTTGTTGTAACGGAGAATATAGGATCTACATTCTTCCAGCATGAATCAACTTTGCAAACAAGTTATCCAGCAGAATTTCCATTGAGCTGCATAATAATAGAGTGGCAACAAACAAATATACACACCTAAAGGCATATGTGGAGTTTTGTATCAAACTGACAGACACTAAAATGGAATAACAGAAAAACTTGGGCTGGAGAAAAGTTTATTTGGCCTCCCAATCTCTGGTTAGTTCTACAGAGATAATACCAAAGATTTAAAGTTTCTTTGTCTTTTGTGCACTAGAAGCACTATATGATGCCAGCTGACATCTTTCAAAAAGTTGCTGGCCCAAGTAGATAAATGGTCCTCTGTAGGAAGACAAGTGATACACAAGGCTTCTGGTTTGATCTAAAAGCCTTCTCCTTAAAATAAATGTAAATTCATTGCATATACTGGATACACATACACCACTCTGAAAAGATCATCAGTACTCTGACAGTGCTATTCTTTACATGCTGGCTGCCATCTTTTTACTTGCCAGGATTATGAGGCCCTTGACATCCTTTCCTGTAGATTTAAAGGGTGTCTAGTAATCAGGCTCAGTGTTTATTCTGGTTATCTGCAAGTAAGTATCAATGAAGGAATGATTCACCACATTCCCTATGAGCCACCCACAAGCATCTGAAAACAAGTTCAGTGAATGAAAGATGTTCAGTTGTTCCCTTTGCTGCATGGAATGTCAACAGAGTTATAAACAGGGACTTCCAGAGGCAAAGGACTTGTCACTGGTTTTTGTTCTCTGTTTGTGTGTTAAACATGACCTTCCACCTGAGGCTTTTAATGTATTTTTGCACTCTGGAGTACAGACCATTGTACATAAATTCATGCCTGAAATACATTTTCTGTGTTCACAATACTTTTAGAAATTATGTTTATAGAATATCCTTGGAAGAGAATGAACCCTTTATTCATAATACATAAGCTTTACATTTTTAATAACAGAATTAGACCTTCACTGATTTTATAGCTATACTATTAGCCAACACACTCTCGTTTCAAATTAATTTGAAATAACTCGCACAATGACTTTCTGCAGTCAGAATCGGAGAAGCATGGACTTTGAAGTAGGCAGTCTGTTAAATTAAGCGATAATTGCAGCAACCACTAATGAAAGCACATAACAGTTTTCCCATTCCTTTGCACATAGCCTGGATTTCTCCCAAGACTGAAGAATGTATAAGCTGTTGATCGCCTTTTGCTAAAATCTGAGTTCAGAAGTGGCACAAACACCTCTGAATAAACTGCATTTCTCAGAATACTTTCCCTACTTTTCGTATCATGTAAATAGGCTTTTTAAAAGCATAATGATAATTTATATATACACCAGTATGGAGTCTATGCTACCTTCTCACTAAATACCTACATTGGATTAGCACTTCCCATCCTCAGTAGGATCATGGCCCACTGTGGCAAGAGATGCTAGATGTGCAAACGCGCGTGACTGGAGACCTCTGCAGATCTCAGTGACTCACTGCTCCAAGTGAAGGAAAGCTTCCCTTCGGCATTTAAACACCTATGGGAGCTTTTCTGAAGGAAGACTATAATGTTTGCCAAAGCCTAATAAAACCAGGACCTAACTGGACCATGTAGGTGCTGCTATAATATGATTATTTATTATACAGGCCATATTAACCCATAGGGTATACACATGTTGAACTTCAAGAAACAAACATGATTATGAAACAGAAAATGTCTTTGAGAAATTGTATTGTAATAAATGTATTAGTCACTGTGCTGGATCCTAACAGTATGTAGAGGGGTTAAATTCACAGGACATGGGGTCAGCAAATAAAATGCTGCATTATAAATTAATATGTATGGGAGCTGGTGGAAGTCATTACTGGGCCACTCTCCACAATCTTTGAAAAGTCCTGGAGAACAGGAGAGGTGCCTGAGGACTGGAGGAAAGCCAATGTCACTCCAATCTTCAAAAAAGGCAAGAAGGTAGACCCAGGTAACTATAGGTCAGTCAGCCTCACCTCCATCCCTGGAAAGGTGATGGAATAGCTTTTTCTTGGTGCCATCTCAATGCATGTTGAGGAAACAAGGCCTCTCACAAGTAGTCAGCATGGATTCAACAAGGGGAAGTCATGCTTGACCAATCTGATAGCTTTTTATGATGGCATCACTAGGTGGATAGATAAGGGGAGGCAGTGGATGTGATCTACCTCAACTTCAGCAAAGCTTTTGACACTGTCTCCACTGGCATCCTCACAGACAGACTTAGGAAGTGTGGATTAGATCACTGGGTGGTGATATGGTTTGGGAACTGACTGGAAGAAAGAGCTGAGAGAGTTGTGGTCAATGGGGCAGAGTCTAGCTGGAGGCCTGTGACCAGTGGCATCCCCCAGGGGTCAGTACTGGGTCCAGCCCTATTCAGTATATTCATCAATGACCTGGACAAAGGGTAGAATGTAATCTCAGCAAGTTTGCTGATGATACAGAACAACAAGGAGTGGCTGACACAGCAGAAGGCTGTGCTGCCATCCAGCATGACCTGGACAGGTTACAGAGCTGGGCAAGGAAAAAGCTAATGCAATTCAGTAAGGGCAAGTGCAAAGCACTGCATCTGGGGAGGAACAACCCCATGTATCAGTCCAGGGTAGGGGCTGATCTGTTGGAGGGCAGCTCTGGGAAGAAGGACCTGGGAGTCCTAGTGGACAACAGGATGACCATGAGCCAACAGTGTGCCCTCACAGCCAAGAAGGCCAATGGCATCCTGGGATTCATTAGGAAGAGTGTGGCCAGCAGGACAAGGGAGGCTCTCCTCACCTGGAGTACTGTGTCCAGTTCTAGGCTCCCCAGTTCAAGAAGGTCAATGAACTGCTGGAGAGGGCCAGTGCAGGTCCACTAAGATGACTAAGAGCCTGAAGCACCTACCATAGGAGGAAAGGCTGAGAGAGCTTGGTCTGTTTAGCTTGGAGAAGAGGCTGAGAGGAGATCTTATCAGTGCTTATAAATATCTAGAGGGTGGATGTCAGGAACATGGGTCCAGGATCTTCTCAGTGGTGTCTACTGACAGGAGTAGGGGCAATGGCCATAAACTGGAAAACAGGAGGCTCAACCTCAACATGAAGAAATGCTTCTTCACTATGAGGGTAACAGAGCACTGGAACAGGCTGCCCAGAGAGGTGGTGGAAAAGCCACCTGGACTTGTTGCTGCGTGATGTACTCTAGGCAACCCTCCTCTGGCAGGGGGGTTGGACTAGATGATCTTAAGACATCCCTTCCAACCCCGACCATTCTGTGATTCTGCAATTCTGTAATTCTGTGATCTTGGAGTGGAAAAACCCCATCTCACCCCTTCCTCCTAAGCCCTCTAATGTCCTAAATTTTCATAGGTCCTTATACCACAATACTGAACTCAACAAAGTTATTTATACAAGTGCAAACTCAGCATCCATAGAGATATACTCAGATTCCAACAATATCCCCAAGAGTCAGGTGAGGAATAAACTGGATATGATTGTTTTGTCCACATACTTCAGAACCATCTAATTTCTTTACTGCAAATATTTCTGTGGCAGATTCAAATAGACCAACATGTGCAAAGAAAGGCAACTAGTGCTGGGCAGTATCTAACCATGGAGGAGAAAAAGTTGTCTACTTTTGATGACCGACAGGTCCTCCTATGACAAACCTGTCAGAAGTGTTACCTAACATTGTTGTCTGTATCGCAATCTGTTTCCCAGTAACACTGGGTCTGAGTAGCAGTAATAGAATTAATTATACTTCATTTTGCTGTCTTTAACAGTATTGACCAAATTTAAGAACAAATGAGAAGCGCTTATCAAGCTTGAAGAAAATAATCCATCAGTGGCACAATTTAAATTCTCTGCAGTTCTCTTATTAATCAAAGTAACACTTACTATCCTATCTCCACTTCCCATTAACAGTCATTAAGCACTGTTGCTGATTGAAGCAATTTCTTTAGGGATCTCAACCTCATTTTTAAGAGAACCTTCTACAGTGGAAAACAATATCATACAGGAACAGCAACTTCAAGAGAGGAAGAAGGTTCTTCAATCATGTTCTGACCTTGACATTTCTCTGCAGCAGAAGTTCACCAAGTACACAACCAACATGCTCCAAATTTCTGCCATCTTTCTTCTGGCAGCACCAGTGCACCCCTATCAGCCAGGGAGAAAAAACACCACTTCAAAAGATAGTTATAGCCAGCAGGTTAAGCATCTTTAACAATTGTACCAGTCTGCATCGGTGATTATTATTTATAGAGCTTTTTTGTACACAGTGAACCAATAAACAAAAAAAAAGAAATGAGACAGCTTATTCTGTCACCTTAAAGTCAGCCCTTGGAAAATCCAAGCTGTGATAAATCTCAAAGGTTATACAGTACAGAAACGATTTCTGATGTTGGCTTTTTCTCCCTGTTATAAACAATGTCACAGATTGATAGCTTTTTTCGGAATAAATGCAGTACTCAGAGGAAGCCTAGCACATGGGTGTAACACAAAGAGGCAGGGAAAAGCCTGAGCTATAAGCACTGAGCTGTGACAGCACAGATCAATACACATTCAGGGCTGTGGGTGCATTGTCTGAGTTCTACACTGTCAATCCCAGGCTTGTAGGTGGCACACAACCATGTTGGGTAACAAAAAGCACTTTACGATTCAGGGGGTTCCTGTGACTCTGCACTCTCAAGGAGTTTGCTCTGTGGATGAAGTTTGTTGGATTCCCTGCAAGGCCCTTGGGTTTACTGATTTTACAAGACTTCACCTCGTGCCATTGTCCCCTAAGTCAGCATTTCCCAAAGTATTTCACGTTTACTGCTTTAGAAATTTTTAGGGAAAATGCTTTTCTTCCTAAATTGGGAAAAGTACTTGGAGGCTGAAGAAATCAGAGCTAACTTACATTTCAGCAGCAGTAAAAATCCCAACCTGTAACATGTCATAATGATGTTTATGTGCAAGGCAGGTGTTCGCTGCATCGCAATTCAGCTTGGCAAAAGGCATATTTCAGAGCCTGACTGCATCTCAGCATTTCCACATCTTTCTCAGAGCAGGACTTTTCCTGATTGGCCATTTTGGTCAGGTATCCATCTGCCTCTTGGCATTTAAACACAAATATTTTTGGCTGGTGTATGCCTGTGGCCATATCAAACCTAACATCAGCCTTACTCAACTCAAACCTCCAACATTTAAGAGCTCATAAGATCAATCATAAATGTTCACACTGTGAACTGTTTCCAAAGTTTGTCACCCATCATACTGAGTAACTGAGTTCACTTTATCCTTCCAGGGAAGAAAAATCCATCAGTGGTACTAAATATAGAGACATCACTTCTGCTTAAGAAGTACTTGACCTGCAAATTAGTGGGTGCTGGGAATATTTTAGGAAAGTATCACTATATAGCCACACAGATCTCATTCTGGCAGTGTCTCAGTTATCAAAAAAAAAAAAGGTTACTGGCCTTGATGAGCATTGGTACTATCCCAGTGTGGCTATTTCATAGCCACTACCATGGTCCTTCCACTTCAGGGAAAGAGGGAAAAAAGATGCAAGTTTGGCTGTGTGCTCTGCCTACTTACCACCTTCACTTGTGTTTATACTGGATGAAAACACAGTACAACCTTGGAATTTGATGGCCAAACCACATGCTGATTTTGTTCCACATATAAATGGTATTCTGAGTATCAGGTTGGCAAAATTCAGCTTAGAATAGAGGGAACAACAAAACACCACTGTATTTTTATGCAGCTAACTACACAATACCACACTCCACAATATGAAATGTTAGGCTAGATTTTGGATCAATGTAAGGCTTACTCCCATTAAAGCACTTAAAAAGGAAAACATCTTACAAAGTGTCCCATTAGGCTGACAGATTTAGCACGCTATGAATGGAAAACCAGAATACAGCATTGTGTTCAGGGAGCATGAATGGATTTCAGCTCTGTAGTGTTTCACCTATACGAAGAAGGTTAGATAGCCTATCACATACTTTCTCGATATTTATCAGCTCCACTTGCTACAGATACATGTATTAAAGTAAATTAACAACCAATTGTGGAGTGAGTTATGGCAACTGTAGTGGGACTGAATAGAGGCACATAGGAACATAGTACATTTAAGCTTCCATCTCTGCAAATGTCACTTACCATTAATGCTAAATATGATTAGAAGGAAAATCCTTTTCCATGTACTCTCGCATACACAGGACATCACCCCCAGCAAAGTCCATAGTGTAGGGAGGGAACGTTCAGCTCTGTTCTTCAGTAGGTCTATGCAGAAGCATAAAACTGCTAGTAGAAAATCTAAAAGCTCTATGGATGTACTTGATTGACACAGTAAAATAATTTAAAATGATGGAAACATAGGAAAAAAACCTGTAAGAAGATAGGAAGGCTCATTCTGTGCATAAAATCTTTCCTTCTCTTTCTCCTTCATGAGTTTAGTCCTGGTTCTAAATCCCATAAACCAGACAGAATACAAAGTCACTAAATGCAGCACAGCTATTGAAATTATTTATGCCATAGCATCCATAGCTTACTGTCATCTTTCTAGAGCACTTGGGCTGCAGTAACTATGTATTCTAATAAGTTAACTCATTGCATTATATAGCCTGTTAGTCAAAAGAGCTGTTGGGAACAATCTGTTCCCAGTCAAGCCAGAGAATGCTGTTTGTTTAACTACCACGATATTTTACAAAAAGTAAGCACATTTAACACCACAGTCATAGACCTGTAGACATTTTTGTCTTATTAAAATGGACAGATATATGACAGGACAAGGGGAAAAAAGGCAATTTTTATTCTTACATTTTTAATTTTTAATGTGAGCACCATATTATGATAAGCACTTCGAGCACATCTTGTGTAATAGAAAAATAAAATATCTCTGTACAGAACCAAGAGTCATATAATGTTGAAGGTCACTTGCCTTACAACTTCACAAATAGTTCATTGATATGATGTGAGAGTGAAGTAATTAGAATCTACTAAAAACAATAATAAAATCCACTGGCTTTTGTTTACACTGGAAGTTAGCAGGAACCATATTACCTCTGTAAACTATTTTCACTTAGCACTATTCAGGCGGAATTATTGCCATGACCTTTTAAGAATATAAAAGTGTGAATCGATAGCCTTTCAGAGGCACGACTGCAGGAGCAGAACGTGGTGGTGTGTATTTCTGCATCAGAAGGCAGCCGAAACCTAATTATCGTCAATCACATCGAGGTAAGTCAAGTGACAAGCACTTTGCATGTGAGCATAGGTGGGCAACGTGCCTATGGGGATGCCTTTGTGCACGTGAGTATATACCCACAACTCTTCCAACACCCGTGAGGTGAGATTTAAAGGTGAGTTATAGGCAGTGTCACTCATTTACAACAACTAACTCCAATCTGCCAGAAACAGCAACCTGCCGATGATGTACGGGGGGGCTGGCAGGCTGCCATCCTCCTGCAGACCTTGCAGCCATGAACTGCACCAGATTGTTGAGGTCATTACAATGCTTAATTGGACTCTGTCCATCTAGTATTAAAAAATAATAGTTGGCCAATCAGCAACATTGCTCAAGCCCAAGGACAACATAAGAAATCCCATTTTGATATTTCTTCCTCCCTCTCTCCCGAAGCATCAGTCCTTACAGTTCATCCTCAGAGGTCATGGATTGGGGTGGAGGAGTGTCCCACAGACCTCCTGCTGCTGCAGGTGTTCACATCCATGCCATTTCTATTGAAGCTGTCAAGAGAATTTTGAAATGTTCATCAGGAGCCAGAGCCAATGTTTTGTAAAATTAATCTCTTCACCTACCAGCAAAATGTTAACATACAAGTGCTTAGTTTCATTCGATGGCCTAAGGATGAAAGCCCAGCATCATTCAAACACACTTCAGTGAAAGATGCATAAGGTTGTCAAACAGCATTGATAACAGGAAAGCACGGGCAACTCGGTGCAGCTCTTCTGAATGCTAAACCGTAGTTCACAGGTCTGTGCCTGTCAGAGCAGTGGGTTTTAAACCACCTTTCTGTGGAGGTTGAACCCATCCCCAAATCAGCTTGTTCTGGAACACACCAGGACGTCCTTAATATCCAGATTAAGCAGAATCCCATCCACAGTCTTAGAAACATTAAAAAATGGACTTATAATCCAGAATGCCCACTGTTTGTTGTATGGAGTCTACCAATAATGATACTAAGGAGGAAGAAAGATAAAACAAAACAAAAACTTATTCTGAGTCAGTGACAGTTTTTTCCAGAAATGCCTATTCACCTTTGAAACTTTGCATACAAGTGGCAGATCAAAAATTCAGGCTAGCTCTCCGAGGTGCCAGCCAGTCAGGCCATCAAAGTACTGGAGTGTCTGTGCCATCAGTGTCCTCCAGTTCAGCAACAGCCCCTCCCGCAGCCACTGCACCAGTCCCATGCAGCCATGCTGGCACATGCTGCCTTTCCCTTTGGTCAAGAAGTAATCCCCGTAAGCAGGAATTGCACAAATACTTCTAATGTCATCCTAGGTTTGGAAGTCAGTCAGTAGTAAAACTTCTCAGATAGCACTGAGCTGCCGTTTAGTGTTGCTGGAGGGATGGGGTGCAGGATTTAGGAAACCAGATACAAAAATACAGCCAAGCACTTAAACCTGTGTGCCTTACAAGTGAGGTAGGGATACCATTGCATCACTTAACTCTTATAAGCTGCAGGTCAACAAAATAAGATACTTTCTCTTTATTGATCCTGAACCAGCCTTAGCTCCTTTTCTATATGGGAAGTGATTGCTGTATAAATGTTCACTGAATTTATGTGATGATAGGATCTCCCACACAACCACCACACAGAATATCCTTTAGCACTCTGCTTCACAGTATACTATGCTTCCCATCTCCCGCAAGTGCTGTTAAGTGGTGGTTGTTGACCATTGTCTTTTTTAATGTCTCCTAAATAATAATAATAAATTGTAACAGTTAAAAAATGAGAGATTTTTTTTCAGCTCCAAGTAATATATTTCTCAATGACTAATAGATGATGAAAAAATAAATTTCCCTTCTGGCAACTGTAGTTCTTTGAAGATAGGATTTTTACATTAAACTTGGAATCTGCACAACTGTTTAACATCATTAAGGGAATATTATATTGACTGCAAGTAACTGGTTTCCATGTGGTTATATTAATCTATTTCTGTAATACTGTACACTAGTTGTTCCCCTAGAGTACTCCTTGTAATGCTGAGAAAGTGTCAGAAGTAATGACTGTCTACCTATATCTGCAATAAAGCGTAGAGCATGGATATTATAGTTGTAAGTATCAAAGATTTATTTCATGACTGCAGGTAATGATGAATCTTTTAGCACAACTAATGTCTAGAGGAAACCTCTCTTCTTCTCTGAGCTGTCACATGGAGACTATTTATAGGGCCCTTAGTGCTGTGGGGCTTTAGCATAAAGAGGCAATGTGTCTGAGGTGCCACTGGATGGAAATGTTAGCAAGGGCTCCCTCTCATTGAAGATCTTTTAGTAGATGGCATTAGATTCCCTCTTTGTGTGTTTACGTCCCCCCAAAGACAGGGGACAGATGTTTAACATCAAACCATTAATTCCCTAGCCCAGGTTCCTGTGACAGTGCAAACCCAACAGAATGAGCCCTTTGCCTTTGCTCAGTGTAAATGCCGCAATTTACTGCTGATTTACAGAGTAGGGTCAGGCCATTAGAAACTTGGCAATCTTCTGTACAGCTGGAAAACAATATGCATGATAAGCTAAAATTCAATACCTCCTTGCACTAATTAAATGGGTTCCCACCAGGACAAAAACACAAATTACAAACAGGGCTTTTCTGCATCCCTATGCATTTTTCCCTGCAGATGTGACCATGCTTTATTTGGGTCTCTTTCTCCTGACCATGCTCAAACATTTAGCTCACATTTGCAGGACAAGGAGCTGTGCTCTGATCGGCACTGCTTCCATTGTTTATTTTTCCCATTCCCGTAGTCTTAGTTTTAAACTGGCTAGTTTATTCCTCATTGTTGGTCAGGCAGGCAGTTGGACGACAAAACCAGCAAGGAACGCTACAAAAATACTAGCCTAATTTCATTACACAGATGGGCATTCAGACAGCAGATGCATCCTTTAAACTGGAGGATCACAAATACTGTCATTCTAGAAAACAAAACAACAGCAATACACCAGCATCCTTCATTTCAAGTCCAGGATAATTAACCTTATTGCAGGACAGTGCCATGAATCTCTGTCATGAACTGTCATCTGGTGACATCATGAGCATAAGCAAATATTTAAGCAAACTTGTTCCAAAGCATAGAAATAATAAAGTAACGGATCTTGTAAAGTGAGTATTCTCGGGGGAAGGAAGGAAGGACGGACGGAAGGAAGGACGGATGAAAGAGAGAAAGAGAGAAAGAGAGAAAGAGAGAAAGAGAGAAAGAGAGAAAGAGAGAAAGAAGGAAAGAAAGAAGGAAAGAAAGAAGGAAAGAAAGAAGGAAAGAAAGAAAGAAAGAAAGAAAGAAAGAAAGAAAGAAAGAAAGAAAGAAAGAAAGAAAGAAAGAAAGAAAGA
>WUAM01000179.1:17362725-17379784 GCA_024336885.1 Actenoides hombroni | reverse complement strand
GGTTTTAAAATTAAAAAAATATATATAAAAAATAAAATAAAATAGCCCAACAGCAACATCATCCAAATAGTCAACAGCCTAGAATGTTGTAGTAAAATAGAGTGTATTTTCTCCTCTAAAGGAAACTTGATCCTTCATCTTTTCTGTTCCAAAATAAGCTAGTATTGTACATTTGAAACAATATGCAACACTGTGGATGCCACTTCCAAGTGCCTTTTTGTGGTTGTTAATATATATCACTTCAAAACTTATATTTATTTTTTGCACTCCATCTAAAAGACTGTGTGATATTTAAGATATAACTTCTTCTTTTTGCATTTTTTTTTTCAGGCAGTGCTGTTAGTTCACCTTTAGGAAGTCTTTAAGCCAGAATTTGGTTTACATATTTATTTGATGGGTTGGTACCTTTTTTTTTCCTTCAGCCAAAGAAGGATCACTTTTTACTATGAGTCCTCAGAAATGTTCATTATTAACCAGGAAATTATTGCACATTTTGGTTCTTTAGGCAAATAGACAAAAGTGAAACTTTTATTCTTAGTCTGGATAAATCCAAATTCTCTACAGAACCTTTTTCGGGTGCTTTTTTCATCAATCAGTCTAAAGCCATTTGTTTGATCTGAAGTGAATTTCACAAATGCTAAGGGAGGCTAAACAGCAATTACTCATTTTTCTGGTTTTACAAAGGTAAGAGAAAGGAAGGCAGCTGAAACAGAAAGAGCTCTCAGTAATGCAGTCTTGATGAGAAAGTCCTTTTACATCAAGTTCGGCACATAAGAGCACAGCACTGTATTTAGTGCAATATTCATTTTAAAATTTAAAAACTCTTTAAAAATTAAGGCAGTATATAGACTATAACATTGCTCCTGTCCAAGTATGTTTCCATTACAATTAAGTAATCAATATGCAGTATTTATTGCTGAAAGATTATGCATAAAGAGGAGCACATAAAAGGAACCGTGTGTTTAAACCTTCCCAACTTTCCTTTAGCTGCTGTTTATCTAGAAAGAATACTATTTTTCCCCAGAAGCAGAACTGCTAAATGCCATCCGGTACATTCTATATAAATGCTGTCTAGTCCTTGCCCTCACAAATAAAAACAAATAAATGGATAAAGAGATGTCAGTTTGCAAATAAAATACTGGGTTATATTTCCTGAAAGCTGGACAAGTCAACTTACAAACTTGGAATATTACAGATTTAGTTTTACAAGTCAATCATAGCGATATATTTGGCCTCATAATTGCTGTCAGATTTGACAGGGAAGGCAATATTTTTCTTTCTGACATGTAAGTTTCAATAAAATCAGGTAGCCACATCACAAAACACTTTCTTACACAAAGAATTAAAAGGACTTCTCACAGAGATAAAGAATACTGCCAGGATTAAATATATGTCATACATACAATTCAAGATGAAAAAAACAAACAAACAAAAAAAAAAAACCCAACAAAAAGAAGGACTATCCTTACAGGTAGACTTGATCTAAAGCCCATTATAAGGAAGAGAATGTTTCTATTTACTTGAGTGGCAGGAGAAAGAAACAACAGACAAAACTGAAGACTATTTTTAGCTTTTTGTCTATTTCCTAGGTCATTCAGACACCAAAGCAGTAACTAAACTTTAACTACCTGAGGTGAATAAATAGCTACAGCTTGAATTGTAGTTGTTTAGCTTAAAAACGCATGAATGAAAGATAGACAGTAACTAGAGACAATGTAATGTTGCACGTCTTCAAAACTGATTTAATATCTGGTACAGCAAAAATATGATACTGCGAAGAAGCTTTTAACTTTTTTGAATGATACTCATTGTGCGCCAAATTAATTACTGAGGTAATGAACTAACATGCTTGTTGGGCAGGAAATAGGGAACTTGCTTCTTGCTTGGAGACTGTGAAGTTGAAAGGGACACGTGAACCCACATAGCAGTGGCATTTTACTATACCAGGCAATGAAAAACTAAGATTGGACTTGTATTTATTCTGGCATTTCAGGGTAGTGTCAGCTCACTGATGACTTACAGCATTGCAGAAAACTGACCTGGAACAGATCTTAGGAGGTCACTGTGCACAACCACAACCCCAAAGCAGGAATCTACATGGTTCAGCCATTCCTAGCAGGTTCTCCAAATCCTCCAGAAATGGAAATTGCAGAAGCTCCCCAGGCAAGCAACCCCAACACTTCACTGCCCTCACCATTGGAAAGCTTCACCTTCTATGTACCTAATACCTGGGAGCAATGCAAGCCTGTTATTTCTTGGTGTCACCTGATGATTAACATGATCTCACTTAGTAAACAAGGCGTGCAAGCCTTACAGAAAAAAAGTTGCTCAGTCATTACTAATGTTAGATGAAGCAAATTATAAAAATGACCAATTCAGAGTTTATTCTAAAGTTATGCCCTGTGTCACGCACCCTTTGTTTGGAAGGGGTGGACTTACACCCCAGACACATCAGAGTAGAAACTGCACAGGCTCCTGGCTAGGCAGGAGCTGTATTTCCTGCTACTTTCAGAACATAAAACTACATTAAGTCCTCAGGGTTGGACTTAATTATTAGAGCAGTAAATTTGGCCTAGAGAAACTGGAATATACTGGGAGACATGGGGATTGTCAGTGGCCCATATGCAGATGTTATAATTTTGTGTCAGTATATTCATATAACAAGGTAAATCCTCGTTATTACACATTTAATCCTTGGCTGAAAGGATAGAAGCACAGCCAAAGCATTCATCTGCCATTGACAGCTGTCTACAAAAAAGGTTGCTGAAGACAGTAATAATATCTGCCCCTATACAATTAAGATTTGGGAGGGAGGGGACAGGGCAACAGATGGGGTCAAACGCAACTTTTCACTGCACTGGTGTTCAGCTGGCATACCTGCTATGCTTTCAGAAGACTAAGTCCCCATTAATCCCGGCATAACCAATCAGACCTCAGCTCAGAGTCTACAGACCACCAGTGTGTGAATTGAGAGTTTAAAACAAGTAGCACATAGAATACTTCCATCCGGTTACAAGAACTATCCTACACCAAGGGGATCTTCTCTGGGCAGCTGGAGATCAGAACCAGCAATTCCATTCACTTTGTGTTCATAACACTCCCCATATCTGTTCAGTGCTGGGCATAGAGTGATTATGAGCATGAAGAAATACGTTGGCATCCTACGTATAGGTGGCTAACTCATGGTTAGGGGTATCCTTTACATCACAAAAATTAACTTTCAACAACACAAACAACTTGATTTTAAATCCTGCATTTCACATGAGCAAGAAGTTTTTAGGAGTACTTCCAATGAAGCCAAGGGAACTACGTGACTGAATGCTTACTATTGTTAATTAGGAGTTAATACTGTGCTTTCAAATTAAGAATTACCTGCATAATTTTCATTGAGGTTAAGGAAGCTAAATTCCCTTGTTTCAGACTGTACATGCCAAACTGACTCTGTTTTCAAGAAGCAGGCAGTGGAAAAGACAGAAAACGTTTGTGTCATTGACAACTGCCTACATTTCAATTTTTTTTTCATAATACCAGCAGAAATGACAACACTTAGGACGAAAAGAACATTCAAGAGTCCACATATATAGGAAGGGCAGACACTAATAAGTATTATGATGAATGCATTCTGAATAGCTACTGTAATTTCAGTTAATACATTTAGCAAACAGTATGTATAGTGTTACTGTTAACTAGACCAAATTATTGAAATACTTGTCAGAATTATCACAATTAATTCATGAGCAAACACTATTTACCAAAAAAAAAAAAAAAATATATGCTTCCAGTAGCTGGTCAGTACTCAGTTCAATGATCCACTCCAAATCACTCTAGTTAGTTATAGACTGAATTACTTTAACACATACTCCACATATTCAAATGACATCTAAGCAAGGGTATTTTGCCCGAGGGCCTCCTTAACTGGGGCAACATCAACCAGAATGTGCAAAATAAAACTCTACTTCTTAGAATGAAATAGATTATATTTACCATAAGCAATGAAATAGGCATGACGAAATCCCTTTGTGGTCCACATGTGCTTCTTGGCATCATCAGCTTGTCTGAGGACACATAAACGGGAACATATCACATCATGGCTTCGTAAGCTGTTCTGTCAGATCAGGCTGTAATTCAAAACAGCGATCCACATGTGATGACAAACACCTGCATAAATTGCTAGCTCATTGAGTTTATTAAAGATGTTCAGTAGCAACATTGCAGCTGAAATGCCCGAGATAATATTGAACATAGAACAGTAAGGATCAGGTTTCAGCAAAGGGCCAGTCGTGTAGGTCTTCATTCTCCATTGCTTGTCTAAGTCTGACACCAACCACCATTGGTGCAGATCCAGGTTCACACTCTCAAACAGGCATTGCCTTAGTCTGCACCCAAAACATCAATTTGACCCAATTCTGTAAAAATCTGATGCTTCATGCCTCATGGTTCACATTCTCCTCTTCAGAATTTTGCATAAGTAAATGGATGCAGGAATACTGTGAAGAGAGTATTTACAGAGGTGCAAGTCATAAACATGGTGTAATGAGAGAGATTATTTTGGATGATGCTTCTGCATTTTGAAGTTTCACTCACCTTCTGAAAATTTACAAAGCCCATGAGAGAAGATGCTTGTTTCCTGAACGTTGCCTTCAAAGCAGTGCTAGATACATTAGAGGGAAGGCAATTCTGGTCACAAGTCAATAATGACCTATAGGTGACCTTGGGTGGCCATCATAAGACAATAAGTAGCTGAATAGGTAATTTTAGACTAGAAGTGGGTAAGTACCCACATCATTTATAATGTACCAGTCTCAAGGAAGAGAAGAATGAATGGATAGGAAACCGATTAGTTTATAGACCTTCCAAAACAGTTCTCATAGCTGGTAATGTGGATTTTTTTTGTTAAATAATGGAAATCTAGACTTATAGATTACCACTCCCTCCCCTTTTTTGTGGTCTAATACCTTAAAACTATGTCCAAATTTGTTTGAAAATAGGGGGGGGAAAGAGATGTTGCAAAAAATGAGCCTGGAGTATTTTACTGGTACAGGCTAACAAAAATTAGTGTCACAAAAGACATACAGATTTTGCTAAGAGGCACCTCACATAATGCACTAAGAGTACTGTCAAAATGGGAAATGTAGGACAAGAGAAGTTACTAGTGTAGAGCCTTTAAACATGAAATAGACGTTTTTAAAAGCTAGAAATACTATTTTTCCATAATAAAGGCAGTATGGCTATTTTGAGCATGCAGACATAAACACATTATAGAAAGGATAAACCAGCATCAAAACATGATTGTAAGTGACTGCATAATAAAGCCCACTCCTTCCCACACATACATGCGCATTCATGCCTGGCTGCTTTTAATTTAAATATAAGGAAAGAATGGCAGCCCTCTCGGAAGAGAGTAGCAGAAAAGGAAGAAGGTCCTTCTGCTTCCCCAATGCCACGTGCCCGTTTACAGATTTCATCTTTTCCCTTCTAAACTGCAATAAGTCTCAGAGGCTGAAGACTGCCAATGAATAAACTGAGCTGCCCACACCTGTCAGGCTGACTGCGCTCTGCTCTTCTCATGCTGATCCTACTAGATTTGACTATTAAAAAGCAGCATCGGGCCATGTCAGCTCTTGGGTGGGAGACTGCCAAGGCACACTTTCATGCTGCTGGCATTTGAAAGAAAGACAATGATCCTGTGTAACATTTTTTTTCCTTAAACCCAGGAAGGTCTGCACAGGGGTCAGTTCTATGGTGCTACATACCCTGTCTTGTAGCATAAAGTGTAAAACTAAAATCTCGATTGCCTGTGGCCATTAAAAATCCCATGGTGCTATTTACAAATATACAAGCAATTACAGCAGACTGGAAGCGGCCAAACTGGTAATTCCATTCTGCCAACATAAATCCTCCCACTGTAACTGAATGTGGAATATTTTTTCATCTCACAGCATAAACTTTAAAATCTTGCTGTAAAATGCTTATTAGCCATCACACATCTTTATGGAGTAGCACTTGCTTTACAATAGAGAGTGAAAGGAAGTTAGTTCTATAGGTTGTGAGACACTGAGGCTTCTTTAGAATAAAAGCTCCAACAGATCAGTTTGCTACAGTAGCAAATTAAAAGACAGATTTGTTTTTAGTGGCATTTGAAACAATCTGCCTCTTCATCTCCCAGCAGCTCTTCTTCTCAGACTGTCTGCACTGTTTATTCTCCCGCTCATTGCTACAGGATGACACCTTGGATTTTTAAGTTTTTCCTGTTAATTAAAAGACTTGTACCTCCCAAAACACTGGGAAGAAGCTGACATTTTCGATTTCAGATTTGACTCGTGTTGGCATAGCTTTCAGGTGCAGCGGTTTTCCTTTTACTTTGCTTTGAACCCAGCTCCCTATGAATTTGTCTGTGTGGTAGTTTGGACTAAGGAAAATTCCAGGCAGCTGAAACAGAATTGTCTAGATCCCGCTATAACATTGTTCCTAAACAAACACATAAAAGGCTAAGATATTACAATTCATGGCATCTCATTGCCTGATCTGTTTTACAGTTTAAAGGGAAAATTATATATAAACCTTGGCACAACACAGTTGGATAAGGAAAGCATCATCCTTTTAGCCTGCATATCTTGTCACCATCTCGGCCCCCCTTTACTTCTTCCTCTACCAAGGAGAGACCATCCAAGTCACCATTTCATCCCAGAAGCATGAAATATTGTGCTTCCACCCAGCCTGAAACCATGATTTTAAGTCCATAGTTTGAAGTTGGTTGGTGCTGGTCCCTCACAGTAAGGCACGGGATGCTGGGCAGGAAATGAACCCTGAAAGAGAGATGCAGATTTGGCAAAGCACTCTGCACTGAGCTCAGTGCCAGTT
Source organism: Actenoides hombroni (assembly GCA_024336885.1). Lineage (NCBI taxonomy): Eukaryota > Metazoa > Chordata > Aves > Coraciiformes > Alcedinidae > Actenoides > Actenoides hombroni. The sequence continues at coordinate 17,372,923 of WUAM01000179.1, read as the reverse complement.
TTTCTAAATAAAGATGGAATTAAGCAGACATTTGAGACATGTCAGCTTCAGAGAAACCCTGCTAATTGAAGGCCTTACAGTTTATCAGTATATTGTGCTACATAAAGTGGAAAGTTGTTTATAAGGTTTCCATGCATACACTTATTCCCACAGTCACATACTAATAATTTTTTTCATCAGTTTGAGGAAGAGAGATGAGAAAAACATCAAATGGTTCATGCAGCTGAAGAGCATGTCATTTTAAAAGTACCTGGGTACTTTCATCCCAGGTTTTAATAGTTTTACAGCTTTCCTACAGATCCCAGTGAACCTTACAGAGCCAGGATTCTGATCTACAGCCATATCTTCATTTTGTTTTACCTGAGATAGAAGAATGGATTTCTATCTTTTAGCTACAGAGAAGTCCACACTTTTCTTTTGTTTAGTTCAGCTTATGGAAATAGTTACACCTCTTTCAAAAAGAGGACAAAGAGTATTCACCAAAAGGCACTTTGACAGTCTACTTCCTGATTTTAAGTTGCTGTTCTGAGACCCTGATCCAGAAGAAACCAAATTCAATAGTTTCTCAGTTTCAACAGTTTTTGGCTCAGATTCTAAAGGGTTATTTTTACAGTCCTTCTAATGCTGTGTTATACTCAGACTGCAGAGCCAAACAGAAGAAAGTTTTTGCATTTGGCTTTGAATACAGAATGGGATCTTAGTTAGCATTCACATCCATCTTAATTCCAGTCAAAACCAGTATTTGTCATTAATAGAGAAGCAAAAGGTAAGTCAACACACAACACTTCTCAAAATCTTATGCATAGATCTCTCTGTATGAAGAACCAGAGCAGATACTACCATCAGTACATGTAATTAGTGGCAGTATGCACAAAGACCTAACTAGATGCTGGAAAAATATGTGAACCAGTTGCCTGCATATAGAAGTACATGAAAAAATACTACAGAGTGGCATGATTATATCCGTGTGCCTCTGTTATAAAAAGCATTTGTATTACCCTTACTTCTCTGAATAAATTCAAATGACAGCCCCATTTCATTTCTTCATTCAGTCTGGAGGCCAGATGGCATTAGAATCATTTACTTCACCTTGTTGTGCTTAATTACTACAATCAACACACTATTTTCCAAATTAATCATAACAAAGTAATTTCATTAGTAACACAGCAGGCTGTTGAATTATTAGCATCATAACAGTTTGCAAACAATTAAACTTTATTTGAACCTTAAAAATTTGCAGAGTAGAACATTATTGTAAGATCTAATGGCAGTATAGTACAAATCCAGAACAGAGCAAATAATCAAGTAAAATGCTGTACAAAATATGACTTACAATCACCTTTTAAAAAATTAGCTGCTTTCCAGTGCAAGGAAAGGCAAGTACAACCTAACTAAACAAAGAAAATAAAGCAATTAGCATTTTCTACCACGGAGTTTTGCTTAAGTAGTATTAACAGAGATTTTCTTATCCAAAAAATGTTACGGCATTTGCATTTAAAGTAAGCAATTCATCCGCGGTCCATTGCAGGTTTATTCTAAGACATTTCGGGACATCTTTCAAGTTTCGAATTTTAAGGCAGTTTGTTTATTCCACTGACCCACCCACCTCACCCCGTATGTCCTACGAGGAGGGGAAAGCCCTAAAGGAGAACTACAGACAAAAGACACTTTATTTCCCTGGTTGCCACCACCCAGGCGAGTAAGCGCTCGGCAAGCCCGCCAGTCATCGCCTGGGTCGGGACTCCCTCTCCTGGAGAACCGGTAGAACCGACGCGCGGCCGCATGGGAGGGGGGAAGGGGACGGGGCGTCGGACTCCGCCCGTGCGGTGAAAATTTGCTGCCACCTACCGCCGCGGCCGCGCACTGCAGCGCAAGGCCGCGGGATCCCTCCCGCCCGTCCCGCACAAGTGCTCCCGGCTCGGCAGCAGCGTCCTCACCCTGGCCCTCGCCGACGGCAAGTTTCGCCCGTATGCGCCTGGTGTCAAGGAGGGAAAGGGGGGATTTAACTCCCCAAAAAGTCGGTGGCGGTGGAATTCGGAATTAGGTAATTAATGAGAAGGTATTTCGGTTGGCAGATTTACGCTGCCACGTTAACACGAGAGAAGGCGCTTTTCTAGCCACGATATTAACGCTTCACATTCTGTACACAATCCACAAGTACGCTTGATAAATTAAAGTAGTAAAAGATCTGAAGACTATAATCTATCATTTTAAAGCTTTACTGGCAACGCACAGGATCAATTTCAATTACTATCTCTTTTCTTAAAAAATTACAACAAAATCCTGTACCCTGTTTGACTTCTGTTAGAACCCAGTGTACCATCAAGTATCATACACTAGCTAACATAAAGCGCAATACCTTAGGTTTACTGAAAGGATCTGAGTTCAGATTAACATTACCCTTTTAACCTAGTGTTTCCAGGGCCCGCCTGAAGCGTAAACAGCACACGCTACAACAAGGGGACCTGCACAGGCTCAGCAATTCACAGACTGGCTTGATCCGCCGCTTTGGCAGATTAAGGGTCTCACAAATCAAGTGTGTGGGAGGATTCAAAAAAGTTGATCTTGCATGCTAACAGTAAAGCACATCTCCAAAACAAGAGTATTCAAAGTATTAACTCTGACTTGCCCAACCCCTTGTCCACATGTAACAGTATTTTTGTGTACCTTTTTATATTTTGACAGATGTTTTTGGCCTCAAAGTTCTGGATTTGAGATTAAGACTGCAGGTAGCTGTTTGTAATCCATGTAGAAGTGAAGATGCCCGCTGCACAAATCGTATCAGAAATTCCATGTATCAAGAAGGTATCCAGATTTGACTCTGAAAGCATCTCTAAGGTACAGATAAAATATTTCACGCTACCACGGACAAAAATCGTTCTTACTTGCCATTTAGCTCATGCTGACTTAGCAAGAACTGTGGGTTGTAATATATATCTTTTTTTACAAATTTCCACATAATTCGTATCTCCAAGTCATAATGCTATCAGGGCAGTATTACCACACAGGCAAATTTATTACATCAGCAAAAGAACCAAACCTCCATTTTGTGGTAAGAAAACATTAATTAACAATACAATACTAAATATATAAGAAAAATAAATCACTGGCTAAAGCGTAATACAAAAACATTTGCAAACAGAATACCTTAAAGACTGGCAATATTATACACACATTTCCCTGATTTTCCTAGGAAACTGCACAAAAAATACAGTAAGCATTAAAAGGTCAACGTATACATGAACTGAATAATAGTTTTCTACTTGCAAAACTCAGCTTAATTTTTCTAAATCTGAGGACCAGAAACATAGCCAGATTCCCTGAAACAACACAAACCTATATCAATACAGACTGCTGCTAATATGCTTTTAAAAAGAGCAACAGGCACTATTTGGCAGCTTGTGCCCCATATGTTAATTACCATATATTTCATTCCCTAGAATTACAATTCTGTAAGAAGTGACTAAGAAGAACATTTCCCCAGAATTATGATCAATTACAGTTTTTAATGTTTAATATACACAAGGCAATGATCTGACTACATTCACTAAAACCACAAAATGTGTACTGCAGAGTCTTCTTTCACAGGATGGGTCTGTAAACTGCAGCTGTACACCACGCCTGTTTGCAAGTGCAGATTTCTCCTGATTAGGGAGAGGGAAGTTGAAAGTTCATCATTAACCAAAAAACCTCAAACATGCATATCAAACCCTGTCCAAATATCTATTCCCTTCCACAGTTTTCTGCACAGATAAGTATTTATCTGTATTACTGAAGTAACAAAACTAACCAGAAATCACACTAAATTTATTTAAAACAAAACAAAAACAAACCCACCCTTCTGGAAAAGGAACATAGTTATAAAATAAATCATCTTTTGTACACTGTGGTTTAATATTTCATACAGAATCCCAGAAAAAGTGCTTTATTTGAACCTTCAATATATTTTGCCGCAATCTTTATGTTAACAGGACTCCTACAAAGGTTCCAGGAAAGAAATACTTATAAAACAGAGAACAAGGGAACATATAAGCCATTACAGAAGATTGGATTAAAATGTACTTACCCAGGCCTCTCAAATATCATACATCTCCATTAGGTAGGCTTTAGGCACAATGCCAATGTTTCCCTCCATTTCTCCTACCCACCAGCCATATTCATTGTAGTCCTAATTGAAAACAATATGCAATATTAACCTTTAGTCTGATATAAATGCAATAGAGTTTTGTATGCAACTCCTTATGGATGCTTTCTCTTATATACAGTTATAATCATTTCAACTGAAAATTAAAACATTGTATCTTTTTGTTAGAGGCAGTCACATGCAGAATTAGGCAAAGCCAGAAGTTAAATTTTAAAAAGGGCAGGCATAGTCAGGAAAATTTCTTCATTACAGCCACTTCTCTATAACACCTACTAAAACTAGACTACCTCTCCATCCTCTATTCATCACAAATGTAAAAACCTCATCTTTTTAACTAAAATCTAACAGCACAATGTTGACATACAAGAATCAACTGGGATTCTTTCAGTATCACAAGGCTAAACTCTAAGAAACTTACAATCAACTTCTTTTAAAGACTACTTCGCTCAAATGTGAAGAGAACACTAGATATCTAATATATAATCTCTTTCTACGAGCAAAGTCTATCGCTTGAGGCTTACAGAAAATTCTACGGCAGATCTCATATGTCTGACAGATGACTAATGTACTTTTGTTTTAAATTTGTTTAGGCTTAGTGAGATAAATATGAAACAAAATGAATTATAATAGTTTAAAGAAATAATATCTTCCAAAAGCAATACCAAGTAAGAGTATTGTGGGATCCAAATTTAATTTTTTTTCTATGAGGTAAATATTTTAAGATCAATCCTAACAGCAGCTCAATAAATTGTAACAGCTGAAATTGCACACACACATATATTGAGTTACAAATGAAGCATTATTAAAACAGACCCCATTCAAAATTGAATGATTAGTAAGATAGAAATTACTTTAGAACAAACAGGGAAAATACAAAATACACAGATATCTCTGATAAGCAACATCTGCTTCCTGCTACACTGCTTTTCTGACAAGAAAAGCAAAAGGCTGTAGGATTTTGAATTAATGGTCCTACTGAGATGAAGCTATTATTTTGACTGTAGATAAAGTTTTTTTGCTTATAAATAGTCAAGTGGAGCTTAGGAGTTAATAGTGTTTCATTAGAGCCCAAGCTATAATGATTTGCTGCTGGCATATGTTGCCTGGTCAAGAGTTCTCTAGGGTCCTAGGAGGTGCTTGGTGTACTTTGATGGCCCCAGCTTTTTTTTTTTGGCCTTTCTGTTTTTCTAAACATGCTTGTATGCAGGTTGCACACAGACACACATATTTCTTATTGTGGAAAGCTGAACACCAGTCTTCAATATTTTTTTCCTTCACAATTAATTGGTGATTTAAAAGATCCCATCCTACTATCCATAAAATACCACAGTAAGTGTGATTTAAAGAAAATCCACGTAAGAAGCATCAGGAAAACATTCATTTATGATATGAACACAAAAACTGAAACAGCTGCAAAAATAATTCTACTGTCTTCCTGCTTCCACTGCATAAGAGACTGCTGGGGATGGGTCTGGTTTGAAGGTCTAGAGGTATCTGAATCTGATCTTCAGTGCAAACTGCTCTCCACAGAAGAACCACTTGTAACCTTTCCCATGGGGGTACACATTACACCCCAAATCCTTAAAGGCTAAATAATACCCTGCACTGAGGTTTATAATCTTCCAGATCAGTCTGTCTAAAAATCTATGTTTTATCTCATAATACTCTGTTTAAATATACAAACTGGATTTTTAGGCTAAAGTGGAAAATTGCTGGAAGGAGAAGTACTCATGTACACTACTGGAATCCCAGCAATAAATCTGTCCGAGAGAAAAAAAAAAAATATTTTAAGCCGTTACGTGGAACTAGTGAAGTGACTGAGAAGAGCGATTAAGCAAGTTTTGCTAGACATCAGCAAAAAAACCCAAATAATACATAAAATGAGGGAAGTGGCTTAGTTAAGTAGTCATTAAATTGCATATGACAAATGGCATCAAAAAAGCCTGCGGACTACATTATCCATTGAAAATGTTCCACTTAGCAACACTACATGAACTTAGAAACAATTGTTTTTAAAGAAACAATTTGGATACTTCAAATTAAAATTAAAAGCATGCTGCTGTTTTGAAAACTTTCTGGGTTTTGCTGCTTACTAATACAGCACTTACTGCTTTGGCATGAAGCAAAGTGAGAAGATGAAATGAATGTTGATCTAACAGACTAGTAAACTAATTTAAGGATTCACTGCAACCATTATACCATACAGACAATATTGCAACACAGAAGCTTTTACTTTACATTACTATTCTTTGCATCGGTCTCAAGAGCAACATGAATCCCAATTAAACTATCTGCAGTCTATAGAAGTCTGAACAAAAATACAGTGCAGATACCTGGCTACCTAGAACATAAAACTTTTAATCCTAGGTTTTAGAATAATTAGATAATTAGATAGCACTCCCTTTTGAACTAATTAAAGTACACACATTTCTCTTGAAACTCATAACCACTCATTTCTGTTGTCAGTATCACAAAAGAATGCTTACTAGTCAGGCAGCTAAGTGGTCCCTCTCAATCCTTTCTTGAAGTCACATATAAAATCCAAATTGATGTATTGTTTCTATCAACATTATGAAACATAAACTCCTTCATAGAAATATAATTTAATTAATACACTGCTGTTGTGAGTTCCATATGTCTATTACTGCTGCTTAAGATGTGTAGAATAAGTCTAAAGACCCCATTTGTGGGAACTAATTATTTATATGCAGAAGGATATGAATACAGTTAAGAGTTTTATATTCATTTTAAGAGTTGGGAAGCACGGTGCCTTTGCAAGCGTTAGTTCAATCCTGGGTACCACTGGGTTTACCATCTGGTATCCCTCACTGCATTTAGCTCTTAACATCAGTGCTAACATAGCAAGCGACTATACTTCAGAAGGACTGATAAAATAATAAAGAGTCCTTTAATCTACAGGAAACCATTGTAGTCAATTTATAAGAAATATTGCATCCCTTTGTAGGATGTGTAATTATTTTCTATTAATCATGTGCTATAAAGCTACATTATGTGGTTATTCTGTTATCACTAGAAAGAGGCCTGCAGTCAGCTCTTGACAATGTTAGGTAATTACTAACACAAAGCTTCTTTCTCCTTATGTAGAAATGCTATCAAGATCCAGAGGTGCTGTGATGCTCGCTGTATGAAAATAACTCTCCAAAGAAATTCAATAACTGCAAAATGAATTGCTCCAAGGCAAACAGAGGGATAGGAGAGGGGGGCAGGGCCAGATCCAGCCACCCTGCAATGAGGAGAATGCACAAGTGTGCGGCCAGGGCTCTGCCATGTGACTGGGAGCACATTGCTACACCAGCAACGCTAGGCAGGGGCGGGGGGAGGAAGGGGCCACTGCAACCCCTGCAGGACAAGCACCAGGGCAGTAGAATATATTACGCCAAATAATATGATACAACCACCTTAACAAATGACCAAATGCTTTCTGAGGTACTTCTGTGTTTTCACTGTCTGTAGAGTGGATTTTTATATTTTTTTCCCCCTCACCAGAAACGTATTAACCAAAGTGAAGTAATTTCACAGGGCAACAAGGAACAGGTTAAGACTTAACATTTAACATGCTGGCAAACACTCCCTGTACAGCATACTATGATAGCAGGGTGGGGGGCGGGGAGGAAATCGCATCAGGGTTTAGAGGCTCCTTAAATGCTCTCAACTAAACACATTGTGAGCAGATGCTTCTCCTTGTCCCCATCCCACCAATTTCACTGCACTGATGTTTATGTACCTATGACTCCATGAGGCACTGATCATAAAAGTTGTTGCACTTGGGGATAACACTGGTAGAAATAAACTACCTGTCTTTTACAAATATCTTTTAAATCCAAGATTTTTGTACTATATAGGATTTTGATATGCCAGAAGAAAAATGTTTATATGCAAGAGGATTTCCAGAACAGTCTCTACCTTTAGAACAGATCCTCCGCATAAATGAGGATCTCCAGATGCTTTGCACCATATTAACTTCTACTGACTTCAGCAAAAGTTGAGAACATCTGGTCCTTGTCCAATTAGTCCCTATTGTTCAATACATATGGTATGTTTTTTTATGTTTGTGGGGTGGGGGTTTTGTTGTTGTTGTTTTGCTTTTTAAAAAGAGTTCCTGAAAATCATCATTGTTTTTCAATGCCTTGAAGAAAACAATGGAGTTGTCTTTTTAAAAAAAAAAAAACAAACCACAACTGAAGTGTGTGAATTCAAGATTTTTTTCCTGCCTTCTCCCAGTGGCCTGTAAGTAATATTAACTTACAGGCTGAAGATCTGCAAACTTAAAAATTGAAAAGCAAAATGTATCTGTAGCCTTGTTTGGGATTAAAACAAGTATCAAGCTATCAAGCTAAAGATGTGCAGGAAGCAGGGAGAAATCTTTTTCTTTTTCCTTCCCACCACACCACACACACACACACACCCCACAGGGGCAATTCTGGCAAGATAATATTTTAAAACACCTCCAATTCATCCAGGAGATTCAAACTACCTAAAAAATTTTAGAATTTCCTTTGGTGTAATTGCTGAATGATACACTATCAACCAGGGAGCATTTTTGGCACAGAGCAGCATTTTCACTAAAAAGCATAAAATGACAAATGTTTTAGATAACTGAATGAGACTTCTTCACAGGTAGTAGAGTTGTTTTAAGACAGCAATAAAATGGTCAATCTTTAAGAACATAAGCCTCAGATTTATTGCATGGTTGCATTATTAGGTTTTATTTCCTGCAACAACATGAGACAAAATAGACACCAGTTAAAGAGATCCAATATAAATCAGGGTAAGAAGACTGAATTCTGAACCAAATTTGGCCCCTGAAAACACCCTGGAATGATAGGAGGTCTATTTCATTTTCCATTAGATGACACAATATGAGTAATTTTCCTACTCTATTTTTTCTACTTCTATTTTTTTACATAGGTAAATGCTTACATTTGATCAGTAAGCAAACCAACAGAGAGAGAGTCACTTTGCATTAGTCTGCCTTAACTAACCTTCCATTTAAAGACCTCTGCTGTTACATTTAGCGGGTTTTTGTGTTGTTTTGGTTTTTTTTCTCCTGTAAGGAATATACCTAAACAAGCCAGAAGAATGAAATGTACAACTTATCATTGCATTTTAGTTTTGATCAGAAGCATCCCACTGAAACTGCATCTCCTGATGCTCCCACTTTCGTCACCTTGTCTCACTTTGCAGAGCTGTCACTCTCAGAGCACATGTGCTCCATTTCTTTCAGCTGAAACTCAACTGGAAGATACACTTGAATGTCTTCTAGCGACTAGTGTGTTCTAAATTTCATGACACCAGGTTAGACCTCTTTGGATATCAAATCCTTTTGAAAACGCACATTGTACGTGCCAGAGCCTCAGTACTGTTTTACTCTGCAAACCTGCTCCTATTGGTATTCCCTATTTGCTGAGGTAGACACAGGCAATATGGTCATGGAAAGAGAAATTACTCTTAAACACAGATCTCAGTACGATCAGTCAGTAAACAGCCTGACAACAACAACCACTCAGGATTTTAGCATGCCTTTCACATGTTTTTGCAAAATACTGAATAGATACATTTTATGAAGATTATATAGATAATGTACAAAATGCTCACATTGATTATGAAACAGCTGCACTGTTAAGTTGTACTTTATTTCATAAGCAGTATTTGATCTACGGAGATTTCTTTGTTTGTCAAGCAAAAAATACAGTTTGAGATTATGAGTTTTGAGATGTGAGCGTTTTAACAGACGATTCTTGTATTGAAAGAACAAAAATCTGCCATACTGGAAATATACAACCACCAAACAAAGGATAATATAGATACCAAGTTAACACTCTACTTTGATGGAAAATTCTAGAGCAAACAGCTAAGTCATAGATGAGATTTCCATGAAACATAAATACCAGAGCAATCAGCAGTATATTGCATTGGCATGTACTGAAATAGTAACAGGGAAGAAGAATTCCAGTCTGAGATATAATTTCTGATTTTTAAGTATTATTTGTTGTTTTAATGCAAATATGAAAGTGCATTTTTCTTGCAATTTAT
>WUAM01000179.1:17320017-17362625 GCA_024336885.1 Actenoides hombroni | reverse complement strand
AATATAAATATAAATGAGACTGGAATTAAATTTGATTAAAAGATAAGAAATGTCAGTAGTTATACTAAGCAGGTGCTTGCTAACATCCAAGTAAATTTCTGTTACTACTTGCATTTGGCTGATGAAACTATGGAATTTCCCACCACAAAACATGCACCTAAAGCAAGCAAATACTGCAAGTGCTGCACTTCATAAATTGTGCATATCAAACTTAAAAAATAAATATATATAAATAGGGCTACATCCATTCACAGCTCTCTTTGCTTCTGGAAATGGATTTATTAAGTAAAGCTATGGAAGATTTATAAAAAGGACTGTTGTGTCACAGTTTGTTTTCCCATTTATCATATGGACTTGAAAGCAAAGGCAAGCCCATAAATGAGCAGAAGTTAAGAGTAACCCTCCATTTAGAAAACCGGATGCTCAAGTATTGCATTTCTAATTGTCAATATTAACTAAGAGGTCAATTTTAACTAAGAAATCTTATTAATGAGTCCCTCTATCAGTAAAGATAGAGAAAGTTTTCTACTGCATTGTGGGATAGGGATACATAGTTTTCTGAAAATTTGTGTGATTTGTAGTGCAAGTTATAAAAGCCACTTGATTGTTCAAGAATACTATAAATTTAAAAGATAATAGTATGAGTTTATCTGTACAGATACATTGATGAATTAATCTGAAAATGTAACTGTTTTTTAAATAAAGTTAACAAGTGCTATTGCAACACTTCTGTTAATTCTGCTGAGATTAAAACCTCAGCTTCTGAAGGAAATTCTCAAAGGAAAAAACTAGAAAAAAGTTTTGGAGTTTCTGTTTTGTAAGAGTCCATGGGACTGCTGCCACACAAAAGCCACAATGGACATAAATACTTAGATAATAGTTAATTTTTGCACCTTTAAAACAAGGAAAAGGAAAACATGTTTTTCTACAGTAATTACATTAGTCAGGCGTCGTATTCATATTATCAGAGTATAAGGCTGCAAATCATGCTCATTGCACTAACACTGAATTTTGATGCTCAGTTTAAGCAAATTATGGGCAATTTGTCTTTGCATAATGCTTAGCTATTTTAGGAAGTAAATGTTGCCAAACTGAAACCGTGCTCATTCTTCTAAAAGCATTCACCTAGAAACTTATCTGTAACATATTGCTCCTCTTGCTTTATTTAAATTATATCAATGCCCAAATTTGCTAACCTGGTTCATAATTACTTCTGTTGTACTAATTATGTCATTTCTTGGAAGCAAAATAGTCACTTTTCCCCTAATTTCTATAAAAGTATGTGAAAAGCAGGTAAAAATATATTGCTTTGGCATAACTATTGCTGGGAGAGACAAATATCTATCTTACCATGCTCATCAAAGCAATACCGTTTATATTTCATTTTAAAACAAAGAACTATTACAGGTTGCACAAATATGCTCCATGTTTTGTTAATGCTTCATTCTTCCTACTGTAATACTGCTATACCTGTACTTACTTCCTTAACGGCAAAATGTGATTTACAAGAGTAATGTTCATACCTGGCTGCCATATGATAGAAAGGCAATAAAGCCATAGCTAGGTTCAAGATGAAGCTGAATTTATGACACCATTTTGGATCCATACACATCGCCTGCTGTCAGTACCTGCATCTCTCATTTTCAACCACTAGATGGTGTGGAAAAATAAAAAAATTGCCAAGGATTCCTGCCGACCGCCACAAAATCCAGGTATTAATGTAGAGGATTAGGAAATGGGTTTTTTGAAGAAAAGTCTTGACCCACTTCAGGATGGTTAGATTCACTTTTCCTTTGGTTGTATTTTCACTTACCAGACAAAGAGCTCATAAATGATCAGACCTTGAAACTGAATCAAGTGGAGGGTTAAGATGGATAATTCTCTGGCACTTTCCCCTCCAGGGACCCTAAATTCAAAGCTGACAGTAGTAGCCAACACTCATTTTTCTCAAAAAGCTGTAACAATCTTTAAGCGAAACAGGGCTGAATTTTCTGGGCTGTATTTTGGAGTAGAAATCATTCCCAAAGAGAGAGGCTCTATATATCTGCAGCAGCAGCAAGCCTGTTTCAAGGACTGATTATGGATTAATCACAGCATTACCACAAGACAGCTGATAAACAGAGGACAGCTTAAGCTACTGTTTTTCTATTCTGCTCCATTTTTAAAAATAAACTTCTCACTCTTTTGGGGAAGGAGTAGCAAATGATTTTTTCACCTACAAGCTGAAGATTAAGATTTTCTAGTCCCTATACTGTACTAAAGGAGCACAACCCACAAAGGCCAAATTCATACAGTGGAATCTGTTTGTTCACAGGCTTTTTTAGGGGATCATAGGGCTATTTTAAATTAGTACTATTCTTCAGTGCTGTATGACTGCTTGAAAACCTGCCCAATCCAAGAGTGTTATGTGGCCTCTAGTAATGCAATTCAGTTATTAGTTTAAGTGACAATGAAATACCTCAAAAGACATACATGGTCACATTACCATTAGTAATACCTCTTCTATATTTTTATATAGGAATATGTTTCTATCCATAAATCTTAAATTTATTCAAACAGAAGCTTGTTACATTTATTATCCAGAAACATTGCAGTTAAAGGTATCATGGAAGATTTAAAGCAATTGCGACAAAACTGAGGAGTTTGAAACTAAGATAAACAGATGCCTTTAGCTTTCATGCACCTACTTGTATATTTCAATGACTTAAAATAGCTTTGGCATTAATTATACTGAACGGCAATTACATATAAGATATATATTTTACATATTTTAAAAGGTGGGGTTTTTTTCAATGAGAACTTGAAAAGCCCAGCTTTTTTCTAATATATGGCAAAAAGAGATATTTCCTTTAATGAATTGTTCAGAAGTAGACTTCAATGGACCATAAGAAATATATATTTTAGGAGATGTTTTGAGGTTTTGATGAGGGTGGTGTTGGGGGTGTGTAAGGAAAAATAAGAAAATTAACCAACATTGCAGGAGAATAAAATTTCATGCTTATACTGCCTATCATCAATTTAAATGACAGAAATTATATTTATCATGTGCTTTGCAAACAGGAAAACAGAAAAATTAAAAATTGCCCAAATCTCTCAGAGCAGAGAAATTGGAATCTGAGCTGTCAGAGCAATTACAATACACATACAAAAATTAAAGCACAGTTTGAAAAAAGAAACAATCTTCTGTAGTAAGATGTCCAAAAAGTCAGAATCATCAGAGTCAGGAATATAAAACAGGAAACAAAAAAGCATAACATACAAGATAAATTAAAATTCTACAAGGTTAACTTTTACAAGTAGAAAGCATATTGTCTCCTGTTAAATCAGTTAACAATCAGTAGCCAAGATTTAACAAGTAAATAAACATGCTTTTAAGTTAATTCCTGTTGCACAGATATGTTTTAAATGTGATTATAGCTCATTTGACAAAATAATTAATTGCAGTGAATATCTGATTGCAAACAAAGAATCTGAAAGGGAGTGCCAATTTCCCCCCCTAGAACTGTGGGAACGTGCCCTTGTGCCATGGTTCTTTTTACAACTATGTAGCCCCAGTAGCATCCCATACCTTGCTGAGAATGTAGATAACATCACCACGTTTAAATGTCAATTCATCGGGTTTATCACCTGTGCAGTCCCACAAAGCTTGATAGAAATTGGCATAATCAGTATTTTTGCTATCTGCAAAGAAAGCAGCATCTAATTACAAAAGGATAAAATATTGGGCGACTAAAGTTACTCTTTAAATCTCCACATAGCACAAAGCAATTTATTAGCACACATTTCTTGCTTCTCTTTTTCAAAGCATCTCCTTCAAAACACAAAAAGCAAGTGGCAAACAAGCTTAATGCGAGTCCTTCACTGGCAAACTGTATCGCTTAAAGACATGTAGCTACAGGTTTTCAAAGCATTTTCCAGCTGCAACATAAAGCAGCCAGTTTTCCTCTACTAATATATTTCCAGCAAAGCTGTATTTGTTTCTCAACTTGAACCCGATAAAATTGCCAGAAAAGAATTAAAAATAACATGCGAAAGGAAGCCAAAATAAGTATTTTGTAATACACTCCCCCCTCCTTCTCCTATTCCAACAAAACTAAATAACTTCTCTGAGAACCTCTGAGATAATCCTTGATTGTTCCTTCTGAAATATTGGAGAACTTGGAAACTGCTGCTGAAGCTGCATTTTAAAAATATTTGTGTCAGCTCCAGTTTAGGACATTAAGCTCTGGCTAAACATGCAACTACACTACAGTCATAAACTCATCCTTCTAACAGCATAAGCACAATGGATGTGCTGTGTTCAAGCTGCCATACAGACCATTAACTGATTGATTATTTAGCACTCTTTGCTCTGTAATACAGCAATAACACAGTAATAAATGCTTTGTCATACACTTACAATATAGAGTACATCTATTGAAACACAGCACTTACACACGGTTAAATACACTGGGTGCTTCTGTTACACTGCAAACTATTTCCTGTTTTTAATTCCATGAGAATGGAGTGTGATGAGTTAATGCAAAAAGAATGTAAGCAATATCACTGAGATGACCAGTTACATTATGTATACACTAAGCAGACAGAATGTATATGTACTAATAATTTACATCACTGGTAAGCTATCTTCTAATTCTGATAACATAAATATCGCTGAACTGGCTGGATCAAGGCTGTCATTTTAGTTTTGTTATATGATCCTTGAACAGCAGGCTTGCCAGTTATTCCAACATATAACAGTTACATTTGCATGTCGTTAGCACTCTATGCCATTATTTATAGTTTACAATTTAATCATGATTGGTTCACTTTATTACTGAAAAAAACCTGCTAAAATATCAAGTATCAAGCAATAGAAAGTGTCACACTATAAAAAATATAGCGGTATTCAACTTCTTTTTCCCTAATGTGACAAATACTGATTTTAATTTTAATGCTCTCTGTATGAGCAAGAACAGCTTGTTTTCTATTTATCCACTTTAGTCCATGTTCTGTGCTATCTTGTTTTCATGGCAATATGGTCATAAGGCTAAAAATTCACAGCCTTGAATTTAAAACTGCTATGCAAGCTAGCCACCATTTAATTTTCCATTAACGGGTGATTAGCAGCTACCACTTGCTATATAGCAGTAGGGGGCGTTCTGACTACCTGTGCACAAATTCTCCTGTCATCACACCAAAAGCAGCAATATATACATACATAAAATTGCCCAACCATTCAGAAACAAGAGATGTGGGTTTTGCATATGCATGGACAGAATAATTTCAAGAGGAAGGAAGAACCGACTTGAAATGTTGCACTTCCAAATCTTGGCCCTTCCCTTTTGTCAGCTCATTATTCACCAGTTTAGCATCAGACAATTATAAACAGTAACACAAGTTAGAGACAAAGTAATTTGTGATAAATATTAAATCAGAATCTGATACACAGCACTGACCACAGTTGCTAGCTCTATCTTGTAAAAGATAATACAATCACAGATGAGAAAAAAATGCTAAAAGAGCTATTTCTCTATATCCCACCTTTCAAATCTTTCAGTAGTTGTCTATTGATTTGGTGTAAAACACATTATTCAGGACTTCTTCAGAATTGCACTGAAATGAATCACGACTTTTCACACTGACCTTTATCACTTTGAGGTCTGTTCTTACCTTTATGTGCCTGAAGCAACTCCTCTTATGTATAAAGGGAGTTACACATGGGGAACAAAGAAACAGAAGAGTTCCCAAAATGGTGAGACACATCTGCCAGTAGATGTCCATCATAAGCATTTAATTGAGCTTTAAAGTGGGAAAGCAACTCAACTAAGACCACAGCAACACTGGAAAATATGCATTTTTAAATACGCTTATTGCTACAGTCAAGATGTTGTCCAAAGACTAATCATGGCTCTGTGCACTCATAAGTGAATGAACCTAAGACAGAGTAGTTTAAATCAGAAAGCCACTTATCTCAGAAAACTATGTACCCATATACCAGGAGTACAGAAACAAAAAAAAGTAGGGAAAGTGCCAGTGTACACTTGTGAACAACTATGCTAGTCTTCCACAAAGCATCAATATCAAATTAGAAGTCCTCTCTCATACCCACCAGTACAAGCTTCTCCAAATTCTCTAAGTGCACTACACACACATAAAAGCCAACTGTAAGTTTAACTTCAGAATCTATATATCTAAGGGGCAAAATGCTTAATAAAGTGTTTCATAGTGTGTCACAAACACAGAGGTAGTACAAAAAAAGAAGCTGTAAGAACCTCTGTAAAACACAAACCCATTCTTTCTTACTTCAGCCCCTCTTTCAGTTAGAGAGGGCCCTGCCAAATGTCATTTGATTGCCTCTGAAGAGCTGAAAAAACAGAAACAGGACACCTGGGCAAAGGAATTTTGTATTTATACAGTAATGAAATAATGTGAATTATCTTAAACATGTGTAAAACCTGAAAACAGCTGGTGGACTAAGCATGAATAACTTAGGTGCCCATTAGAGTTCAAATTCAAAAGGTATTGATTTGCTGGCATTACCCTGTGACAATTACACTCTATTCTTATACACTGTGAAATGTTAAACTAAAGTCTGTCATATTTTGAAGGCAGGGCACTTAGGCCATAAATATGAATAAGACATGATAAAAACAAAAAAGTAAAATGTCTAGCAGAGGGTAGAAAGCAGCTTGGTTTTACCTACACACTGTATTTAATATTACCGATCACAAGAAATGGCTAAGTAGGATTTTGGATAAGTTGCTTCTCCAGGAAATACTACTTTCATTCCAGGACAGCTATCCGGATGAACAACTATCCAACAGTTTCCAAAACTCTTCCACAATGAATTCCTCACGGTTTTCTTCTGCCATGTCTGTTTTTCCAGTAACAGTAATAGTAACAACAGATATTTTTGTCCAATATACTGATGAAAACACTTCACAGTTTATTGGATAGATCAAGCAGCAACAGCTGCCAGCCTTCCTGATGGTAGGGCTCAGACTGCTTATTTCACTGCAAAATGCTGTCACCTGGCAATACGTGCTTGAAGAAAGGTGAACAGTTGAGGTTAAAAAAAAAATAAAAATCTGGCAAGTATATCACTCAAGCATGCACTTCAAATATTGTAGATTTTAAGACTTAGGAATGTCCATGGATTGCTCAAAGGAAAAAAAAAAACCCCAGAATTATAATAATATTCTAACAGCATCAATAAAAAAAAAATAATTCTGGAAAAACAGATTAAGAGCACATATTTCAGAGGGATTTAAGCGTTCTGTCTGGTTGAAGCCTAAGCCAATCTAACTGCAGGTTGTTCCATTCCTACCCCCTTCCTTGTGCCAGTTTTGGCACTTGCCATTTCTGAGAGCCAACCTCGCAGAAAATTTAACTGACCAAAACAAAAACAGGAATTATAGCCCAAGTATGGAAATGCACTACCTAAAACATTAGAATAAATGTGACTGTGCCTCATTTCCACCAAACTTCCATTTTAATACCAATGGCATCTAAGTTAGGAAATCCTACTATGGTAGTGACTTATAGTGTTTGTATTACCTGTTTACACATTGGTTGTGGAATGAAGGAACATGTGTGTATATTTTCCTAATCAGATTCTTCACAAGTTTATAGCATCAGATTTTAAGATTAATAGTCTGAGCTACTTAACTACATTTTTAAAAGGTGAACTTCTGGAAAATTACTGTATGCCCTTTTGGTGATGGTGTATTCAATGTTTACCACATTGAAGGCTTAAAGATGGAGAGACAGGTGGAGTTCAAAATTAACACTATCAGAATGACTCTGTCTTACACAAGTGATTTAGACACTCATTAATGAGTCTCAATGCCCATATGAGATATACTCTGCTCTAGAACACATTTGTTTCTTCTGATGATACCCTAAACTTCAAGGATACCCTGAACTGTTACTTACTTGCCCCTTTTTCCCACATGCCAGAAAAATTCTAAAATAAGGGCAAAATAATTACTAGTGTATTTATTGGGACTCAAGCTCTAATCCAGCCCAATCTGTTCTATATAATCTTTCTCACTTCCCTTCTCCTACTGTTCCTTAGTTACTCTAAAATCAAGGTATTTATGCTGAGATAGTACAGAACATGACACAACTAAAACAGTGATAACAGGTAGATAATGGTAGCAAAAAAGACACGGCAAGCCATATTATGTAACTGAAACTCTTCAATGCTTTGGTATTTTTAAGTAATAGGCAGTTAACAGCAATTCAGGTAAAGTTATCCAGCACCGACAGTCAGCATCAAGATTGAAGGAATAAAAAGATGGAGACAATAATAAATAATAAAAAGAGAGACAAGTCTGCACATTAATTGAAGTAGAGATAAGTTAGGGCAAGAAAAGAGTAGGAACAAAATAAAGTTTTTAGACTTCTCAGGCTGAGCTCACAGACAATTTGCAGAATATCTTCTGTAAAATTCAAGTTTAGTAAAGCTAGGCAATAAAATAATTTAAAAAATGAATGCACTGTTTGTGTGGAAAATCATGATATATTCTTAAGTCAAGTTAGATATTTATGATGTGGTGCCTATCAGAAATACTCATGACAGCTGAGCTCTAAAAGACAAACAAATTTCCAGTGTTAAATAGTTAACTAAAAAAATCAGATCAGAAAATTATTGCTTGCAATGAATCTGATATCTGAGGAGAACTGTTATAGTATTTCCAAGGACATTACACAAATACTAGTAAGACTGACAAGGCTGTTCTCATAGCAGTTGAAACTTTTCAGAAATGAAGGTGCTAAGGTTTTGATTTCTTAAAAGTAAGACCATTTAGAACTTCAAGAAGATTCATTAGTGAAAAAAATATGCTGTTGGCAACTCTATAATTGGATTGACCTCATGCTCCATTATGACAACACACTCTTATAATTACAGTAACATCTAAACGAGTACTAAATATTAAGGCTGTAATGAGTCATGTTGTTTTACACATGTTTTTAGCAGAACACAATGCTAACAGCATCTGATGACTTGGTTCTTGTTTCCTTTCCAAGAAAAGCAACCCAAAACTCCTCATAGCAACCTGTTCCTGCTTTCCTGTATGGGTCAGGAAATCAGGCCACTGTTTCCTCTCCACATGCTGCAACAGGAAAAGCACTGCAGAGCTACTTCCTACAGGAACTCTTCCTGCCCACCCTTTTCTTGACAGCTCTGAAAGAATTATGTACGATGGGGGAAGGAGAGCCAGACTGCATGTCAGTGCAGGTCACAGTTACAATGCAGCAGATCTCAAAAAGGTGTAAGGCCTGATAAGAAGCAAGTCTTCTCTACTTGCTGTGTCAAATCACCAACAGTTTATCTAAAGGTCTGTGCCCTTGAAGCACATATATATCTTGTTTTTAAGCATAACTGGAAATACCTTTCAGTCAAGAAAAGTTGTCTGGCCATGTGACTTTACATGGTGTTTGCAGTTATTTTTTCCAGTCCCAGAGATAATTAGCACAAGGGCAATTTGCCAAGCTAAAGCCAAGAGAATATCCTTCACAGCCTTTCTGAGCATTTGTGTCCTTTTCCAATTTTTATGCTGCTGTCACTGGACTCTGGCATTTCTTACCCAATTCATTTGCTTTCTGTGGTAATCATATGCAATGAAGATATGCATGGCCAACATTTAAACAGGCTGCAGATCAATTAGTGGTCTTAAGTTTATCTGATTTTTATCAAAGAAGACAGAGCTTTGGGTCGATTGTCAGAGCCTGTGTCAAGTTGACCTTTTCAGAGACGTCTGCATTGCCAGTCCCTTGGGCAACTTGTTGTCCCCTGTTAGTCTCTGAATGGCAGAAGTCTGTTCTGCTCAAGCACAAAGTATACACAGATGTCTATATTACATTCTTATAGGTTTGACAGCAACTGCATGTTGTATCTATAAACTGTCCTTTAGCAGTGACACTTCCTCAATGATGATAAGCTAATTTATGCAACTAAATCTCCTTTGTGTAGAAATGAAAGCTAATTGAGTCATTACAAAGTAATTCAGGAAGGAATACCTTGTATAAATTGGCTTACTTTATAAATCCTTCTCAAGTGGTTTTCATGCATCCTAAGTGGTGCTAAGCAGTTTTCCTGCCATCAAATACTCAGGTGAGAAAGACAGTTTTACAGAGCTGTAAAAACATTATTTTAGAACAGCAAAGGGAAGAGACAAGAAAATAAAGGTAAAAAGAAAGTGCACGCACAAAATAAAGGGGAAAGATTTGAACTACCTGAAACAGTGGTAACTTTCTCCCGGCTCTGTTCTTCTGGCACTTCAGCCTCTGAACGAACACGTTCTTCTGCAAAACACATAACTGCAAGTGAAACTCTGAAGGGACACCTCAGCTGACAGGAATTACAGCCCACATCAATCTGAAAGTCACACATTTCCAGATCATAAGCCCTGTTTACTATTTTGCATTTGTACAGAAATTAGAATGTTGTTATTTCTGTGGTTTCTCCCATCCATCCAAACACTCCAAGACCTTTCTATCAAAATCTCAATTGTGAACATCTGGTTCCCTTTTCACTCTGCTCTGAATGTGGTCGTATAGAGCTGCAGTTCTGCTGTTTTTCAGTCATTCTGAGACAATTAGAATGGGTGTCCTATTCTGCTACGTACATTTCTTGCCAGGATAAAGAAAAGGAAACCAAGGCTGGAAAAAGTATCCCCAGTCCATGAAAGAATTCAGTTCTTCAGTGAGGTATGCAGACAATGCAGAGGACATCTTACCTTCAACACTGTCATACAGACATACTAGCTGGACACCTGCACGATGGGAACATGGCCACTAAGATACCATGCATCCAGTGCTCCTGCCTACTGTGCCTTACCATGGTTTTAAGCAAGCCAGACTGTATCAAATAACTTTGTGCACATTTGGGAGACAAGAAAAGGGAAAGCCTGGCAGCAATCAGCTCTGAAGCATATTTTCTGGCTAGCAGACTTGGAACACTCTGAAATCCCCACAGGCAATTTTGAAAGATGTGCTCCATACTCCTTGTCCAGCACAGATGAACTTTCTCATGCCCACACCCTCAAAGTAAATCCACACTCCACTCAGTGCAGGGACGTAATATCTGCTCCTCACATTTCACCATCAATGATTCTGTTGATGAGGCAAAAAGGGGAATAAACTATGAGGTTTCTTATCTGTATTCTTTCTTTAGATTCATAAGGAAGTAGAAACAGATTTATCTTGGCCTTTACAGTATATCAGAACTGACAAAGCTGCTGTACTGAATGAGGAAATAGTATATTGATAAATCCACTTCTCAAACAAGATTTGGACTTTTCATACATTTAAAGTACTTGGCTTTGCTACTCATCACATCTTAAACAGATATTCATGCTTCTTTTTATGGAACATATTTCAGCAACTAATTTTGATATTTTATTAATGACAGACAACAGATACAGAACTCAGAACTTTCAAAACGTTCCTTATTGTGCAACTTTTATGTAATTACCTATCTACTTTGACGAGTGTATTTTATATCAACAGTTCAAAGGATTTTTAGCCTTGTAAAAATTTAATCTATCCACAAGACTGTTCCTGCAAATATTAAAGCAGATGTTCAAAGCACAAGAGCAGACCTGTTGAAATGAGTATGCATAATTGCTGTTAACCTATATACGCAGTCCTACAAATATTACATCATGGGATTCACCCTACAAAGAGCTTTGAAATTCTGCCCTACTAAGACAGTACGAGTTATTGCTCTCTAACTCTTGACTAACTAAAAATCTGGTTGAGATTAATATAAACTATTATTTAAGCCAAGGAAACAAAACAAAACAAAACAATAGAATAGAATAGGGAAAAACTGAAGCTGTGGTACAACACAAAACACTCTAAACTATTTACTGCATTCAAAAGTATTCCCCCACTTAGTATAACACTTCTTGCACATTTCCAAGTAAACTTACTAGTTTATTTTAAGCACTCACAGTAGGAGCGTAACTGGCAAAGATACATCCTGGTGTGCTGTCCAGAGCACTAGGAGGCACTGTCATTCTGTGGCTTCCCTACCACTATGACATAACTCACGCGTAATATTATCCTATTATCAGTCACACTTTCTAGGATTCTTCCCTTTTCCCAGAACAACCCAGTTTCATTCAACACACAGAGTATTATGCATTGGTTAAATAAATATTCATATTACATGTTACTGAATGTTTGGACCTACATCAATTAATGTGTTGAATGTACTGTGGATTTTAACTCTACCACTGTCATGGTCATCAGACTAGCTTTAATTGAGGAATTACTTTAGTAGAGGGTATTTCAACTGAAGTAAAACAGTAGAGGAGATTTGAAAAGATTTTTTTCATAAGGTACAGTTGAATATGTGTAATTACATTATGGTTTCACAGACAAAATTAGACCATATGCATTCTTCTTCCTGAAAAAAAAAATAAAAATCTATCTCCTAGAAACAAGAGTTCACCAAATCCATATCTGAAGATGAGAAAATGTCTGAACCAAGACTCATTGAATACTGAAAAGGTCCCAAATTCAAACAAAGGCTGTACTTATTAGCATACTGGTTTGGATCCCAACCATCCCCACTTGCTTTATACTAGCGTTGTCACAGAGAGGATAAACTTTCAAGTGAAATTAAACTGGAAGAGACACTCCAGAAGCATCGTGAATGTGGTCCAGCTGTTAATGGACACAGAACCAGACTAAAGTGATCACATAGAAAACCATTTTTTTCTTGAAACACACACAACAAGAACATCAGATCCTTGGCAAAAACTTACGCTTTATGAATCTGTTGCAAATGGTGCACACTACTTGCTAACGCAATCAATGCTTACAGCGGAGAAGATGTAATAGGCTTGGCATAGGATGGTAAAAAAGAACTTACGGTTCTTACTAGTGTTTTCTGGTATTATGTCCTGAAGTGATAACTATGTGTGGGAAATGGCTTTTAAACACAGCAACCTCAATTACCCCAGGAATTATGTCTGCAGTCAGCCACAACATACTAAAGCTAGTGTTGCACCATGGAATAGACTCAAAAAATGAAAAATCAAAATAAAAAATTCTGTAGAAGTCCTTCTGTTTTACTAAGATACTCTGTAAGAGAAGTCATGTAGACGTTTCAAATGATCTGGTACAATGTTTCCTCCATATCTCTTCCTCACACCTTCACTACTTCTGCCATAAGAAAATATTCTTCTTCACCTTCTCACTATGTTAAAATAAGACTAACCAACACTAATCAAATGAGTGAACTCTGGTTCCAGAGCTGTAGATCCAAAGAACCCTTGAGGTAGAGGTTATGTTTCATACTCTGCTGGTACTTAGAGACTTTAATGGCAAACAACCTAAAAAAATATTGTGATGACAACACAATATTGAACTAACTACATTTGTTAAGGGTTTAGTCCATGAAAGCTGTTGAAAAGAATTTATTTAATTTGCAGTCTGAAGAAAAAGAAAAATAATAACCCAATCATAGATGATTCTACCTTCCACACAACTTAAAGGTGAACAATGAATTCTATACTAGCTGAGTTTCTTACATGAATCCATTGATTTTTTTTTCTTCCAATTTCTTTTCCTTAGAGGGCGAGGTGGAAAATAAAAAAAGCAGACTACTTGAGTATAAAATGGATAAGAGTTTGGCTTGAATAGTGCATTCCTTCAATGGAATGTGGAATCTCCACGATAAATATGCATAAACTTAGCAGTTTCCTCTACTAACCCATTACTTAATCATCTTTTTACATTAGACTCTAATTTAATGCCATTATTAATTCGTATTCTACTGTCTTCTAGCCTCTGACACTTTGTCATTGCACAATACTAGTTTATACCTTGGATAATCCCAGTTTGTGAGTTAATAGATTCTATTCAACACTTTAGTAACAGCAAACAAAACCAGCTCAGCTATGCAGCAAAATCTAGCAAACCACACAGATGGTTATAAGGTTTTCATTGTGTGGTTTCCATAGCAATCATATTGCAAATCTGGAAGCTTCTTGCAAATAAGCAGCTTGTATTTACATGCCTCTTGGCTGCATCATGGAACTCTACAACATGTGAAGTTGTTATTCCAATCGCATATTGTTAGGGAAATCTCTGGAAGATGTTTTGATCGGTTCAGTTTAAAACTACTGCAGTGAACTAATTTTTCATCTATTTCATAAAGATGCAAGCAATCACACGTTTGTAATGCATATTAACGTACATTTGAAATCTCATTGTGATGTCAGAAGGTTACAAGCATACAAACAGGTCTTGCAGGACAAATCGTCACAAAAATACTTGTATTATTAAATAATTATTAAAAAAAAAAAAATCACAGTGTCTTTACTATTGTACTCCGCAGGGATGACAGACACATGCAAACGAAAAGGTGTGTACATGAAGAACTCTGCTGACACTGAACGTCATGGGTCTACACTGCTTTGCGCAAGAAAAAGATACAATGGCAGGATAATAACAAGAGTATTACTCCTCCACACTGCTTTTTTCCTACCAAATAATGACTCTGCATAAATGTAAACAAGAACTTTCAAGCATGAATAAATGCTCACTGTGGGAAAGAGTCAAGACATTTTCTCTCCCAGATTTATAATTTTATGAATTGACCTAACCCCATAACAGATGGGTCATTACTCTAATAAGGAACATAACTCAATCCAGCTATGTAATTTTTATTCTTTTTTATTGACTTTAACTGACTTCTTTACAAACAATCTTGTTTGTTTAGAGAAACATTTAAGAATTCCAAAGAGGGAGCAATAAATAAACAAAATTTAAGAACAAAATAATTTTTATAATTTGGTCAAACTGACACCTTGTGCTAGTTGTACTAGTGAGGACTAGAGACCATCTGGGGTCAAAGGAGTAAGAAGTAACACCCTGTTTCATGCAGGGCCAGCAAGCTGCCTTACCTGAGGACAGTGCTCCCCCAGGGAGCCTTGGGAAGGGGTCCTCTGCAGTATCCACATTATATACACACTTGTACATGCCTATACACTTCACCCAAATTCTTCTAGGATTTTCACCTAAGCAGCTTGATAACCCACAAGTCCTTTATGTGTTGCTTGATCCTAGGCTTATTTACCTTGGTGGGTGTACTTATAATGGCAGATATTTTTCTTTCTGGTGTCTTCTTTTAGATTCTAGGCCCACCCATTCTGTAGGGAGAGATTTCCAAATCCAAGCAACAAAACTTTCGTTTTTATAATCTTCCAATAATTCCTACAGATCTATCCCTTTCCCCTCGTTCCTCCTGGACATGACAGATTACTGGAAGATTGACACACAACTGTTTGACATGTCAGCCTTCATTCCCAGTAGCATTCTGGTGCACTCTGTAAACAAATTAAACAGCATGGAAAAGGCTGCTGAAGGTTCTATTCTCTAGCCATGGGGGGTGGCAGAGAGGAGGAGACAGACTATTATTTTATTAAAGCTCCATCTAACTGTACTGGAGTGAATGGTTTGGGGATGAAAATGCCTCCAGGACAGTGAGAAGTAGGAAACAACTTGGTTGCTATTTAAAGAAGAGATTGTAAATGTAATTGCTTACCATGACAGAAGAGAGTACAATTCTTCACAGAATCACGCAATCATAGAATCACAGAATGTTAAGGGTTGGAAGGGACCTCAAAAGCTCATCTACTCCAACCCCCCTGCCAGAGCTGGACCACCTAGAGAAGGTCACATAGGAATGCATCCAGGCGAGTTTTAAATGTCTCCAGAGAAGGAGATGCCACAACCCCTCTGGGCAGCCTGTTCCAGCGCTCTGTCATCCTCACAGTGAAAAAGTTTTTCCTTACGTTTCCGCGGAACGTTTTGTGCTTCAGCTTGCACCCGTTGCCCCTTGTCCTATGATTTGACATAACAGAAAAGAGCCTGGCTACATCCTCCTGACATTCGCCCTTTATGTATTTATAAACATTAATGAGGTCAATTCTTGTTTTATTCCTACTGCTATGGGTCAGCCAGTTACCACTTAACAGCTCAAAAAGAGAAGTTATATTCCTGCATGACAAGCTTGAGTGAAAAAAAACCCAAACAACTATTTCCACAACATAAGCAGAGGAGACAGAGACAGAAAAGGGTCACCCAGATATAGGCTAAATACTGGGACTGCAGATGAAGTGACATCAAAATATGAGCAGAAGCAGAAGTTGTATCTGAATAAATGGTTACCACTGTGTTCAGAAATACAATGGGAAACAGATAATAGAGAATTGTATTCCAACAGAATACAGAAAGAGATCTCCAGGTTATAAACAATACAAAACCACACTTCAGTGAAAAATACTGTGCACACTGATGCAAGATGCTTTAGTTCTAGTTGAGTACAACCCATGCCTAGCCCCAGTGCCTTCCAACACATGTGATCCAAGTCTGATTCCAAGACGGAGGCAAAAGGTTTCATTCAAATATACTACCAGCTAAACTGGATGGGATCTCTAACTGACACTTTTTGTACAAGTTTTAATCAGCTCTTAGAAAGCAACCATTATTTAAATTCTAGAGTAAGTAATGTTCAGTACCACTCTGTCTGACCAGTAGACAGTAACACATCTGTTATTTCTGACAATATTCTGACCTCCCAATGGCCTTGAATAAATAGCATTAACTGTACAAAGTGAAAAAGCTAGAATCATTAAATACTTTGGGATAGAAGGAACCAGTGGAAATTGCTTAGCCTAACACCCTGCTTTAAATCTGCAAGTTAGATCGAGGTTCTAGGAAACAGCATTTGGCTTCTTTTGGTATTCCATACTAAGCTGTTCAGCAGCAGTTATTATAAGGGTCTCTGTGTTTTAATAGTTCATGTATGAGACAGCTGAAGCTAATGACTTTGTAGAACAGGATTAGCTCAAATGACTCGGTTTTGTCTAGAGCTTGCCAAGTCTCCAGATGTGAGGTTTCCTGAATTCTTTGAGAAATTCTGCACTTTTTTTTTTCCCCTCAGCTGCATTTCTTGTATCTTGAAAAGGTGCTACTGTGCACCACTGTTACTACCAATTGTGTAAGCAGTCTGAATAACCAAACCAACCAACTCAGCTACGAGTGAAGCACTGCCTCCTACTGAAAAGACCTTGGAAAAGTTATTACCCTCACAGAAAAGATTAGTAGGTTTTGTTACAAATTAACTCAGGATTAATGCTGCAGGAAAAGGAGGTGAGGAGAGGAAGCGACATTGGAGTCCTGGAATGTCACTTAGCCATTTTCTGGAGAGAGAAAAAAAACAAAACCAAAATCTTTCTTAAAACAACCTTCCTGTGACACCATCTAGTGATTCTAAGCATATGTTATGGTTCGGCTTAATCAAAACCAAAAAGCAGATACAACATTCCCTTCCTAACAAGAGCATTTTGGAGTTAGAGTGTTTGCTAAACTCAAGAGTGAAGTAAACGAAAAAAATCCCAGTCTCACTAGGGACAAATACAAAACATGCTTTAAGGCTGCAACTCTCTAGTCTTGTGCAGAAGAATGTTGTTTGGATCACAGAACTACTGCTATGAAGAAAAATAACAGAGTGAAGTAGTAGAGAGAAATTACTAAGTTTGGAGAACTGTTTGAGAAAAATAATCTCTTTCTAAATACATTCTAAAAAAGACACTGCATTTCTCCTATATTATCACACATATACCCATCCACATGAACTATACTAAGGCAATCGATTAAAGAAAACATGTTTTTAAAAGCTGGAAGATATTACATGACTTCTCAGTAAATAACTGGAAAAAAACAAGCAAGAAAATATTTTTCTAGCAGAAAGTATTTTTTATAATGTTTTAGGGCAGAAAGTATGAAGACTAAGTGATCAAAGAACACACCTCTGTCCATGAAGGTAAAGCAGTTACTCTTACACAAGACCAAAAACTGAGCACTATTGCAAGGTCATCCACAGTTGTTACAAAGTGGATCTTTTTACACTACTGTGCACAATTTTACCAAGTTTTCATGAAATGCAAGAGCATGCTTTGCTACTTGTTGAGACCTGAATATCTGTTAGCACCTTTCCTTTTTCTTTTTCTTTCTTTTCCGCAGTACCAAGTGTCCCAGTACCCTTGCCTCTGCCCTTGCCCCATTCTGTAGTCACAGCCAATTCACATAAAGACTATATTCTCTTCAGACCCTACAAATTTTGTTCATTTACCAAACACAGAGGTTGTTACTATGAAACTTGCTGTTTCTGGGGCTTCAGAAGGCCCTTCCAGCTTTAAGAGTAAAAAATCACAATGGAAGAAAAACATGCTCAGTCACATGAACAGAAGAGAATATATTCATTAGGACAACAGAAAAATACACAGAGGTACAGACAATTCCTGATTTTAGTTGTGAATATATTAAGATTTCATGAACTCAGCTTCCTGCTTCGAGTGCCTGCTTGGAGTTCTCTCTCCTTCCAAATAAGCAGTCATCTTTTGAGTGACAGCTGAATCAATTTAGTTGTACAGTTCCTAGCACTAGTCTTACAAAAAATATATATAATTTTACAACTTTAAAAAAAAAAAAAAAAAAAAAGCCCAAAAAAAAACAGAAACAACTTTACATTCTCTACATTCTGGGTTTTTATCTTAGACAAACATGGATGAAAAAGAATTAACAGTTTGCCAATTAAAGGTTAAAGAAAGAAAAAAAAATAGCTAATCTGACAGGACTGGGAGGAATAGAAGCATGTAAAATCTTAGTTATACCAATAGCAAGCTTGGGAAGAGAGGAGGTAGAAACAGCAGGAAAAGAGGAAGTGGAATACATACCAGACCATTTAGAATGTCTAATTATGGAATACTAAAATTTCTTCAACAAAATGGTCTTATTATTATTAATAAAATTCAATACAAATATGCCAAAGTGCAATGTGCACTGCATGGAAATAAGGGATGGGTTTTGCACTGACCTTTTTATTTCCTCATGAAGAAAGACCTGATAATAGTAATTCTTCTCAAGAGGAAAGATAAAGGTCATCACAAGCAAGTTCACTTGTGGATATGCACACAATAGTTACAATGAAGAATAAAAAAATTACAGAGAGATTCACTTCCAGAAATTTCTTCATTCTTTTCCTGCTTTCTATATTCACAGACACTTTGTATTTACAATTAAAGTGACTATTTCAGAGATTTGTTTTCAGAAATCAAGTCTCTTAGAATTGTCTAATCCTATATGCTGAGTGAACTGGTCAGAATATATTAAATTCAGAAAACGAAAAATTATTTAATGGGCCATCAAACAAGGTGAAAATTTCTGAATTGACTTCAGCGTTCAGCTCCTTACAAATTCCTTAATTTTGATTAGGCATTTCAAAAAATGTCACCTATGTTTTTTGATAAAGAGATGAGACAACAACTTTCACACCAGAACAGAAGCATCTCTGAAGGTAAAGTTCCATGTTACCTTTCAACAACAGCATGATTTTGGCTCCACTTCTACAAATATTCCTAAAGACTCAAATTTGGCATACAAAATCAAGGCAAAAGGCATCTTACCTAAATCCATACTTAAACATTTGAAGCAGAAATAAAATATTTTAAGATACTGCTCTTAACAGGACTCAACAATGTCAATGAAAGCTTCTGAGGTTTAATGTTTCTACACCTAATTATTCTAATTCTAAGTCTGCACCATAATTTACACATTTCTTCATCTAATTATTTAACTGACTAACAAAAAATGCTCCCTTCTCCTCACCCTCCCAAAAAAGTAGTTGCAATTATTGGACAGAAAGCAAAATTAGCAGCTCAAAGGGAGAAAACAATGATTTTGAAGTTGATTCCACAGTTGTATTGTAGGAATTTGCACTGGAGATTGCTTGCATAAATACGTGTGGCATGCACATAAGTACATTCTTATATATATACATAATAAAGATTTATGTGAATTCACTCCAACTGAAGTAAATTTGTTTGTTCTCTCAACTCATAATAGCTCTTAGTTATGTCAACAGTTTAAGTATTCAACATGACATTTTATAAACCTTATTATTAAAATGTTTTGCTAAAATAAATGTGGTGGCTATTCAAATCTACATAGAAAATATAAATAGTTCTCTATGTAAATAGATCTTTCAATCAAATATTCAATTAACTAATCTATACTGTATAACTCTGTATTACAGTGTTATTTGACAATCATGTACAGGGGTTATATTTCTCAGGCTTAAATTTATATGATAGACCAAAAATAAAGTCTGTAAGTGTCAAGCAAAGTTTCCCATATTTGTTGATCAGCAGCAAGATTTAAATTTAAAGGTCATTTCTGAAAACTACATATCCCTAATTATGATAAATGTGACTTGACATAATATTTACATACATTGAATTCATAAAGAAAGCATCTTGTTTAAACCACATCATATCCTTTAATAATCTCCAGGGCTAAAGTATTTAAATTTATAGTCTGACACAAGAAATGAACTTACTCAAAAAAAAAAAAAAAAAAAAAAAAAAGAGACAGAAGACAAGGCATTTCAGCATAGCTCACTTTAGTGAAAGGAAACACAATACAGTTGTTGGCATGCTTCCACATGAAAAGTCTGGCTCCCAGATGCTTCTCTCATAACTCCTTTAAAAATGTTCTACCAAGACATTTCTCTGTGTTGATCATTAACTGCACATTGACAAAAAAAAAAATAAAAATTCAGCAGCTTTCACCTTTGAGTATTTTCATGAAAGGTAACAAACCCACACACACCACTGCCTCTTTTCACTGTTCATGGCCCATAGCATCCAATTAAATTATGTCAACTATGCTAAATTCTTTTTCCATCTTAAATGATGAAATAAAGTAACTGTGAAAATATTCTTGTTATGATTCTCTAGTAAACAAAAACCTGGTTAAATGAGAAATAGCAGAAAATTATAGCTGCAATGAAAACTGTTCACACATACCATATTTTGGGTAACATTCCCACATTCATTTCTACAAATACCATCCTATTCTCCCATTCTCATATGTTAGGTCCAGCGTGAGACCAGCAACTCTGGATGTCAGATCTTATCAGCCCCGCACAACACATACTGTGATGCACCTCAGTGCAATGACATAGGACAGCAGAGATCTGGAAATATTCCATAAGCAGATGACAACTGCTCCCCAGGTAGTTCACCATGTTACTGTGGGATTGGCATGCAGCTGGATCTCAGAAAAACCCAGCATCCCCAGAGTCCCAGATTACTTGAAATCCCTTGCAGCCAGTATTTTGGATTACTCAGCTTTCATGCCAGAGACACAACACAGTCCTGGTTGCACTGTAAGCACTACCACTTGGAGGCCTGAGCTAGGCAGTTTAACCAGAAATTGGGTCTTATGTATGGAAATCATTACAAAATTGTATCCATCTTGAACTTTTGTTTATTGAATTATCTGAAACTACAGGTCAACATTTATTAATGGAGATGCCTCACTTCTTAAGGAAATAAATTTGAGACAGGTATGGAAGCAAGTATAGATTCAATTAGTGTATTTTGGGGCAACAGAAGGACAACCTTCCTGTTAGGATCCACAGACTTTTCTGTAGACTGTGCTTTGTTTAGAAAATGAGATTCCTTCCCTTAATCCCCAGTTTTTCTCAGCATTACCTTCAAAATTCAAGGACAGAATAATCATTATAGACTGCTAAGATAAAACACTTCTACAAACCAAAGACTGAAATACTAGACCCCCTTCCTTGAGGATACTGAAAGTTCTCAAGATCTTAAACTATTTTTTTATTAAAACACAAATTAGGACTTAAAAAAAAAAAAAATAAAAAAAAACCACACCAAAACCTGAAACAAAATATCCCCTGTGTCAACCAACCACTTTCTGGAGGAGAAAATTTTCCTCCTACCTTGCTGTCTATTCCAACTGTCACTGACTTGCCAAAACCTTTCCACAGTCTCTTCTGGCTTCTTAAGAAAACATTCTTCCCTTCGCTGCTGAAGCTTGTCTGTGGACCTGCACCCTGCACTTCGCTGCAGCATGCCTCTCTCTACTCGAGGGCACAGATGACTGTTGTGTTTTGCCCTCTCTGCCTGGTCCACTGTGATCTGGAAGCTGTACCCTGAGAATTTTCCTTTCCTAGGAGCAACCAACCTGCTTCTTTCAAAGACTCCTACCTAGCCTAGGGAGCAGCAACCAAGAAAAGGAAACAGGCAGCCTTTTCTTATGTGGCCTTCCTGGCATATATGTAAACTAAACATGGCATCCATTGCAAACACAATACACTGTAACACACAAGCAAATCAGGTATACATGCATCCAGCCAGCAAAATTCATGAAGCTCTGGTTACTTAGTAATATTTTGTTTGGCTAAGTTCTCCATTTTGAGGAGAGTGGGAAGAAAAGTGTGTAGCAGGTAAAAAGACATACACAGAAGGATTAATGGTGATGCCTTTCTGAAGGCTGAAAATTCAAATAAGAGGCTTGTATCTACAGTAACAGTGTGATTAATTCAGCCTTTAAAGCCCACCTTGCTGGGTCTTATTTGAGAATCCAGTTGTATAAATTATGGTTCTTTAATAGCTACCTTGGGGAAACCAGAAAGTTGAGAAGCGATAGCCAGAGGCACCATATAACCTCTGTTTGCTCTTGTTTCTCAAAAAACTCTACCTAATGGTTTTAATAGCCTGATAACCAGTCATTTGTCACAAATTCAAGAAGTAAAGGTTCCTGGATCTTTCTGTATAGTATTCATCACAGTTACACCCAAGCAGCAGAGCAAGCCCAACACTGATATTTTCATAAATATACATAATACAATTGACATTTTGCTTTGAACTTGCTAAACTACAGCTATTCCTCAAATTTATGGTTAACAACTCTCTCACAAACCAAGACATTTCTTCTGAATGCTTTGTATTAAAATTATTGCACTGCTGCTTAATTAGACCAAAACAGTGCTACCAAAGAAAATTACTTAGCTTTCAAAAGAACAAACTTTGCATCCATAACCCAATGAAGACCTGTATGCATAAGCAAAGCTTTGTTCACATTTGACATGCACCCAGATGTCAGAAACAGAATCAACATTAAAAAAAAAACCTATGATAAAAGCAAAATTACTTGGTGTGATTTTGTCTTGCCAAGGTGATGAGCATTTCTGAGACAGGATTCTATCTCTTAATAACAATTTCTGTCACATACTATTCACATCAGATTGGTTCTACAAATCAGTAGTGTCAAACATTTAGTGCTGCTGCACAGAAAGTAGTATACAAATGATTGATCGGTACTTGCAAAAAAATACCTTAATTCAATAAGCAAATTCCTTTCAATGAGTTGTGTGTTACTTTTTAAAAGAGTTCTTTAAACATAAAAATGCATTATTAAAAATTCTTCCTTCTGAGATATTATTAAGTTATGTCTTCCAATTCTAACTAAATAAGCTTCAAAATGTCAATAGACATATCAGATTTAACAATCTATTCCTAGTTTATTGGGGGGGGGTGTTATCTAATTGGAATTTTGGGTTATTTTTCTTTTTTTTTTTTTTAATCTCTGAAATACAGAAATAAAATTCAGAGTTTTCTAAGCCAAGACTTTGATAAACACAGTGTTTCCAACATGAACTCTTTCTATATAAAAACTGACCACAACTTCAGGAAGGTCACTTCTATTTTTCACCATTTGCAAACTTTGAAACCTATGAAGTCTGAAACATCTGAAAACTATGAAGTCTTGCATGCAGTTCAAAGAGAAGAGAATAAATACCTAAACTTAATAGCACACATTTTCCATTTACTGTAGATACTGTCATTAACTGCTTTGAATCTCACAGCTGACCAAATTTTCTGCAGCAGGAGTATATTACTAAATAAAGAATAGTCTAAGAGTTTTCTCAGTAGACAACCCCACTCCAAGTAAGGTCAGTGAATATACCTCTCACATTCAAATCGGACTACATACTACTCAGTTATTATTCCATTTTTACTGGCCTCCTCACTTGCACGTTTGTGAATGTTTGTGTGATGAGGGAGCAAGAGTTGAACTGCATCATGAATAGTGATGCTTCCTGAAAACTATGGGCCACCTGTTGCTCACAGACGAATACTTCGTATTCACTTTGCAAGAAATGCAGAAGAGCCTGTGAACCTTAATTTTCCTCCTAAAGACTTGCCACTTCTCACTCAATGGACATGTCATTCTTTTCAGTTACACCAGGCTCCTCTTCCATCATTGACATCTAACATCAACAGAAAGAAAAGATTCCCTCTTTAGATGTAGGATTACAAGATAAAGCCCAAGCTCTTGCAGCAAACAAAAGCTGAAGTCCAGGTAACAAGTTCTTAACCACCTTCTAGATGCAATGTCTTTAAATACAAAAAGCTGTCTGGATTCATAACTCATGGCCCATGAGCATTTAGTAGCAACTGAAGGACACTCCAAGATAATATAAACCCCATAAGTGTACTGCCTTAAAACCAAAAGTGACAGAGAATTCAGACACAGCTTGATTTCATCATAGCAGTTGGGATTTAGTAATATACAGTTGAAAGAGGTGGCTTT
Source organism: Actenoides hombroni (assembly GCA_024336885.1). Taxonomy (NCBI): domain Eukaryota; kingdom Metazoa; phylum Chordata; class Aves; order Coraciiformes; family Alcedinidae; genus Actenoides; species Actenoides hombroni. The sequence continues at coordinate 17,338,151 of WUAM01000179.1, read as the reverse complement.
TCAATTATTTCTATGTCTGGCATATAATCAAAGACACTTAGTAGACCCCAAATCCCAGTGATCAAGACAACAAAACCGCACATCTTGGGCAGCAAAAAAAAAATATTTACTATGACACCAAAAGGTAGTTTACATCTGCTTTTCACTGTCCTTTTATCATTTTAATTACTTTTGATTTCTAACAAACTGAGTAATCCCTGCAGCACCCCTTTCTCCTTATTCTGGTATTCCACCTATCGGCAAGAGATTATGAGCAAAAATACTCCATATATAAAAATAACACAATAACTAAACAAGGGAAAAATACTAAGTTCTTAACAACACTGAGATCCACTCTTTGAAAAAAATGGCTTTGAAGAATGGCTTATCCTCACTGCTTTAAAAGGAAAATAATCCCTTGCTGTGTTCTTGAATCTGAAAGATGTTTTAATGAAAATTATTCAAAAGACTTTCAATAATTACTTTGGAAATTCATCTTTAGTACTTTCCTCAAAAATGCTGATCTTACATCCAGTCTTTTCAGCTTCAAATATTCCAGACTCCACTTATACTTTATACTTTGAAATCACTTCATTTACTAATTAAAAGTACTTATAATTCTTTCCGACAAAAAAAAATAAAAATAAAATAGATAGCACATCAGCATTATATACAATTTCTGTAGGCAAGAAGTAAAGGATTCCTTAAGTACTTGAGACAAACAACAAATACTGGGAAGAATTTGGATAATATACCATCATGTGTAAAATACTAACTTAACAGCCATGATCACAGGTAATGTCTCAGATTCCATAATCACCTGCTGACTTAAACATATTGCTCTGGTTTACAACAACTAATTAACAATTACTTCATTTTAGCTTACTGATTTTAGGAACTGTTTATACAACTGTAATTCACAACTGGACCGCTTGACACCAAACACTATGTTGGGCCCATGGACCCTGACTGTGAAACACTGAAAACCCCAAAATAAGCAGAGGTCTCCAGAAAAAGGCATTTTCATTAACACGGCACTGTGAAATCTTCCCTTCTAGTGTCAAAAAGTGAATACATCTGACACTACATTTTGAGGACACAAATATTTGTTATGTTCTCTTCATGAGTGCCAGATCAAACTTAAACTCCACTACATAATCATTACTTCCCTCTTCCCAAGAAGAGGTAAATCAGAAATCACATTCTTTTTTTCCCCTCTCCATGCTCATGAAAAGGGCCAACATCATAAAAACAATTTGCTCCTTCAAAGCTCAAGCAATCCACCAGCAAGAGAGGACAAGGATGGTATTAAGTTGTGCTGCTTAATTGCACAGGGTAATTGTTAGAAAAAATTAAAGTAACAAAGCTGCTTAAAGAGACAACCATAAGAGAGAGATGGAATGATTATTCCTTACCTTCATACTCAATGTCAGAAGTAAGTTCTGAAACATCAGTACTTTTTCTAAAACTATTTTAAAGACTTTAAAATAAGTAATCAAATTAAAAAGCGTTTCTTCGCATAGCACACTTCCTATTGCATAAAACTTAAGGTATTTCTTACCTTTCCCTGAGCTTTGCTGTAGTCATAGAGTTTCCCTAGCTAAGCTTCCAACTACACTGCAAAATAGAATTACTGTCCCGATACCTGGTCTTGACCAAACTGCTTGGCAGTGGACTGATAGCAGGAATCAAAAGACAAAAGCAAGCTTTCCATTCCCATGATTCTTGGCCCAATCAGAGGTGAAATAAATCATCAAATTGAATTTACAGCAAACTAAGAACTGATGCAAGTTTTATTGGCTGGGTTAGTTCTTCACAGCAGTTCCCCTGACTAGAGATCACCACAGCACTGAATTTCACCCTCCTTACCTCCTCCCTCTCACTCAAAAGTTTTGTGTTATGCTAAGAAGAGATGGCATAAAGCCAACAATGCTAGCCTTGTGTCACATCACCTTGCTTTGGGTTTTCCAACCTTACCTCTTCTGTAAGGGAAGCTTTTTATCTCCATATGCCAACTAAGCACCACCAAAGTAAGAATCAAACCTTATCTTTAGAATCATTTTAATGGAAAATATACTGTGTACCATGGAAACTACTGCTATAATACATGTTTGTGAGCAGAAAGAGAACAGGAAAAAAAAACCAAGACAACACGGTACTGAAAATTAAGATAAGTATATTAGCTTAGATTAACACTTTCTTTCACCTCTTGTGTAAGTTGTAGACAGCACACAAACTGACCTGAGGTTCTAGAAAGGATCAAGGTGGCAGGCAGTAGTTAGCATTGCAGTTTTGTGTACATGCTCCATTCAGATGTGAAACCACAGAATACAATACTGAAGGCCCTTAAAAATTAAATCCCTGAAGCCCTAAGTTAAAAAAAAAAATGTGGTCTTCAAGGGCTGTAACAGATGACAACATCTTTAAAGCTAGCAAGTGTTCTCTCTTCTTACAAGGACAACTCCATTCTTCAAAACACCACTATGCTAGAAACTCTGTGTGTCTAGATAACTCTACACACACAGAGAGTTATTTAAAACTACAGTTTTAGAAGTTATTTTAATTTATAATATCTAGCTGTGGACTGCAAAATTATATAGAAAGTACTAGGGTAGAAAATAAATAGCTAATTAAGCAAAAATGAAGATGCTTTGAGGATAAAAACAAAGCAAAGGTTAATTTCTTCTCCCTCTTCACAGGGTTCTAGCATATTTGCCCTCTGCATTCCAGAGTTTAGCATAGCTTTGCAGCTGTACAAATAATTGTTTTTCTCTGTTCTCTTAACAGGTGTTCAGAATTCCTTCTTTGTTCTGTATTATGAAGTCAGGTAACAGCAGGGATAACAATGCTCCACCACTTTTGATCATGAAAGGAAGAAAGAGTAATTCACCTACCTGGGAAAACAGAAAGGCCAGCCAATTGGAAATAATGCAACTAATCAGGCCTAATTAAGGCAGATGAGACCAAACTGGAGTATGCTCTTTTACAATCAAGTTTAGATGAACAGCTATACAAGAACTAAACAAGGCCTACTCTTGTGAAGTTTGCCAACTAGCTTTTCATCCAGTACTCTTCAATATGCAATGGATTAAGAAAAGAAGGACTCTTCTAAGGCAACAGAGCCATAAGTTTTTAATTCTGCTTAAGCAAATTACTATTAAAGCACAATAATGGAAGATAACCTAAAATCTACTGCAAACTTGTGCTTTATTTTTACTTAGTTGTGCCAACACATCACAGTCAACGTTAAGAGGTCCACCGTACAAGACAAAATGGTCCTTCCTGACAAGTTTACAATTCAAATATACGAGATGGAGAAAGCATGAGATGAAGAACTATAATCCCTACTTGATAATATGAAAATTAAGCACCACTCTAAGATCATGGGTAAAGAACTTCATTTAACTAAACCCTGAAACTAGATCTCTTGGATAACAGAAGAGCTATCCCTTTCTTTGTGACATCTGTTCTGTTACATTTCAGATTATTAGCCACATTGGGAGACAACAGTTCCCAGAAAACTGACATAAAATTGGGATATAAGTGAAAATACTCTAAATTCTTGCAGAATCATACCATGGCAGCAATTTTCTGCAGATAGAGCTCAAAGCAAATGCTCAAAGCACTTATTAACCATTGGCCCCTCTAACAATATTGTGTTACTGCTCCAGATCTACTTATTGTTTGAGATTCAAATGAACAGGTAAGATAAGTGAAGCTAAGAACAGAGTAATCTATCCCAGGATACATCTATAGCTTCTTTAACAAAAGCATAAGCAAACACACAAGATCAACTTCTGTAAGAGTCTTAGCATCCAAAAAGCACTGCAATAACGTTTGACTGTAACCTCTAGCTGCAAGTTTAAACCAGCCCTGTAGATGTAGTTTTTATATTCAGTGTAGAAGAGTTGACATGCTGCACCCTATTTCGGTAGAACATGTATTCTGTGCTGAAGTAGTCTAGGTACAATCCAAAGAAATGGAACCAAAAAAACCCAACTCTTAAAGAACTGAGTGCTGCTACAATTTTACAAATTTTATGCCAATCATTTTCACCAGTCACTCATTCTCTGCTCCCTTCGTTCACTGAAATGACCTTAAAATGAAAACCAAGTCATACTATAAAATGTTCTTTTTTCCAATGGTCAGAATAGTCAACCTAGCAGATACAGTAAGTTAGTTAGCATCACATGACATGATTAATTTTTCCTCTTAAGTTATTGCTGATAATTACACTGCCCCAAACAGCAAGGGATGCAGAGCATTATTTTATACAAAGATATTATTGTCATACCACTTTAAAATATCATTTCTTAACTAATGGTAACTGAAATTTTTTTTCCATATCTTCTTAAAATATAATTAACAACAATGAGCTTTTGCCAAGCTCTTATCTTTTGTTTTGCCATCCAATAGATGCACTTGGACATACCTAGAGGCATAATCATTTGACCACATCAGAAAGTCCACAGTAAAAAGTTTCTGTATAATCATAGCCACACTGGAAGATATGAAACAAAGCAATGTCAGTACTCATGAAGCTCTATTTACAGTTCATATCCAAAACCCTTTAAAACCGACACATTGCCTTCTTGCGGGATTATATCATCATGTATTAGTCAGCAGTTGATAACATGTGGAGTGATAGCAAACTTTTGCTTAATATAAATGCCAAAATGAATAAAGAAAAAAATTATGGCAAGTTGATGGAAAAAGATGTAAGGGAAGTCAATTTCTTAATTAAAAACCAAACATGTATACCAGAGAATGCTCATGAGCCAAAGGCCCTGAAACCGCTTTGACATATTTTTCACTACTTTGATGCCACCTACTAAAGAACACTGAGCTGCTCTCACTCAGAGCTGATTGAAGACATTCTTTTTTCAATGTCATAGGAAAACTTGAAATCTGAAAGTATCTTCTTATTCACCAGGTTACTTTACTCACTTACTTTTAGACACTCAGAGTTATTGAACTATAAGTAAAGAAGATAAAATGTTCAGAAGTCACAAAGTAAAAAAATTCAACAATACCTTTAACTTCTTCATAAATGCTATCATCTACTGATTCACTGCTCACTTGTCCAACATCATCATATTCCTCTTCCTCCTCCTCAGGAATAGTATTGGATTCCATATCTATGTAACAGCAGTTTAAAAAATTAACATTTACTAGAAAAGAATGTCTAACAGAAAATTATGCAAAATAAAAACACAATTCTTCTTTGACCTGGTGGTTACAGTATATTCTGATTATTTTCTTACAATGTCCATAAGGGAGAACTTTCAAACTATATAGTATTCTTGGAGACAAGCAAAAATCTTGCAAAAGGAGAAAAGTCAAATAAAAACTACAATATGATTAAAATTATGATTTGCTATTCAAAATTTGCACAAGTGGGAATACTAAATATAGAAATGTGACAGATATGTCAATGGGCAGAACTACCATCACCAAGCAGCAATGGCAATAAAGGCTACTGCTCTACTGGCTGGCTTACCTTGAATTACAAATTTGACTTGCTGTACCCATTCCTCTGCTTCTTTGGGAGTGGCAGCTGTAAACTATTAAATGTTTATTAATAACTACTAGTAGTAATGACAAAAACACAACTACAATTTCATTAGCAATAAAAAAGAGAGACTGTAGCATTCTTGTCAAGAAACCATTAGTAATTCTTTTCATGTCTTCTGGTACTTTTCTTGCAAGGATGCTTCTTATAATGTACAGCTAATTTTGACAAATTTACGTAATTGAAGGAGAGGATGATGGATTTGAAACTCTGATCAGCAGCTGGCAGCTGTGCAGAAAAAAAGCTGCTTCTCTTCATCAATGTCAAAGCCAGAACTGATGAACAAAATTTGCCCTTGACAATTAGAAGACACCCATGAATTTCTTTAGACTGCTAGGTACAGCTTTCTTAGAAATGTTCTTGTCAGACTCCAACACACTACCTGACAGCTTAATTAACTGGCTTTCAACTGCAATCTCAGATATTTAAAACTTATTAAACTTACATTCCATATTGATGTCTAGCTGATAGATCTTTGAATTGCACAGCTGATATGCACCTTTATGTAGATTTTACTTGCAAAGCCATGACCAATACAATATGTATTTAATACTGATATATTTTAACTTTTTTACTATTTAATTCATGCAAGAAATCATGCAGAATAGATATTAAAATGCTAACATTGAAATGACCAATAGATAAAGATGATAGATTTCTTTGCTCCTGTCCAAAAAGATAATATTTGAACACATACATATATACATATTTTAAACCACTTTTTTTCCTAATAAATGAATACACAATATAAGAAAGTGAGGGTTTCTTTTTTGCATTGAGATATCAGCATGAATTGTTTTACTGAAATGTTAATTCAGTAACTGGAATTATAACAGCTTTATCAATTTAATTTCAAGGCAACATAAAAAGTCCAACCTGATAAATGCGCTTATCAGGAGCGGAGATTTCAAAACAGCAATCTTTCTTTGCATCCTTCCGAAGGCTATTATTCATTCTGATGGTGTAGCCCTCTAAGGCAAATTCACCTTTCTGTTGTTTGTCTGTTGGAGATAAAAAACAAAGTTAGAGCTTAATTTACAACAGTGAACGTAAGCAGCTTAGCAGGCTATCGTTTATTCAGATTTTGGTTTCTATTTCATGAATTTTGCAAAGAAGAGGGAGGTTTTTACCAAAATGAATAAGTGATACATCCGGAGATAAAACTTTATTTTAAAGAAAGATGTACACAGAAGTATTTTTCTGTAGGATGCCTAAGGAATTCCACAGGGGGACATTTGCAGATGGTGGTCTTATTTAGTAAGAAGTGCATGTTATGACACTTGTATCTAGGGAAAGCCAGGAACTGCAACTTGCAATACACATTTCCTATAAATCAGCATCTCTTTCAGGTTCAGTAAATGAATGGGAAAACATGTCTAGCTCAGAACTTGCTGAGCTCCCTCCTAAACTAACCACTTCACTAAAAAAATAAACTTCAAACTCCTTTTTAAGCAACTGAAAAAAAGCTTCTTTTCACATTCTCCCACCCATTCCCAGATGGGCCTCCTTTCCACATGGCAGAAATACAGAAAGAATTTTGTTTTAAATTCAGGTGCATGTTCCAAAAGCATTTCTTTCAACACAGCACATGTTTAATTAGCTAATAAAAGTACTGAGCCCTACCACAGTTTATTATGTAGAGCCATGTGGTTGTTTTAAAGACAATTGTACTTTTCAAAAGTTCTGGTTTATAAAAGTATCACTTAGAACAGGCCCAAGTTTAAATACACCGCGTGTTGGGCAAATGGCACCTGCTCACTCTTTCTGAGCTCTTTAGACCAAACCCTACATCTGATTTTATGTGCTCTGACATGTTTTGGTGAGTAATAAAAACAAACCAAGAAAACTAAAAGTAATTGATTTTTGCAATTTCTGTAGATCACACTGCAGCATTCAAGTGAAGATAGGCACCATCAGTCACATTTTGCTCAGGCAAACAGAGAACAAAGTGCAGTTCCAAATGAAAGAAAGGGCCATTAAGCGTGGGTCTTTTTCACAGTAAAGAAAAGTATAAAGTAATGATAAGCATCAGGTACAACAGCAAAACTACTTTAAGTATTGCTGAACAGAACTTAGGTGCAAATCAAGCATCCATTGCTTATATTTGTCAACAAAAGGAGAAAACTTCTACAGTAGATAAAGCAGGAAGAACTACAATTTTCAACATCATTTTGTCATCTTTCTGAAAATGTAACAGGAAATCAAATCTTTTTTCCATTCCTGAGAGTGAAAAAATAGGCTAACACAGCAACATGAACATCAATGGATGTAAAGGCAGTCACCATACAAATATGCACGTAGACACAATTTCTTTGTCCTTCCACCTTCTTATGAACGCTCTTACCCAGGGCAAGTAAATACCAAACAACAAAATTATATGAGAAAATCCAGGGCACTGTTCTATTTTCTCTTCTAGTCCAGTCCCCCACAGTAAGTTTTATTATGTCTTAATTATTAACAATGCCTACAAGCTCAATCCTGCAACCCTATATCAGATGGCTAACAGATGCAAACCTCATAGGATTGTACCAAGGCAGATACTTAAAATAATAACTTGCAATAGGTTAACTAGGTCCTTCTATAATGAAATTTATTTCTATCTATAAATTTTATTGTTCCCTCACTTGCAACTTTAGGGAGAAGATGAAGTGAAATACATTAACTTCTCACTCTCCCATGCTGGAGGTTTATCAAAATCCAAGAAGATAGGAGCGCTCAGACAGAATAAACAAACACCAGGCTCAAAAGATGAAAACATTCTGTCAGTATAAAGTGAGGCCAAATATAGTCTTCTTGGATTATTTCTAAGACTGCTTCTCCTTGACAGAGATGATCTATTTTATGGTAATACAGTTTTAGAGAACTAATCTCAGATATCTCTGTACTGGTACTCATTCTTTCAAAAAGCATTACAGTTAAAACATAAATATGCTGTACTTTGCACTGGAAGGGAAATGCTGTGCATGGTATCCATATTGCATTTTATTGGTTTATTGTTTACACTGGTTTTGTCTTATCTCTCTGAACACAACAGTCCAGTGCTAATGAAAATTACCTCTATACACTACCAAAAAAACAACCAAAACCGTATCCTGTGCTATTAAACTCTTTCACTGACCTTTATAGCAACAGACTTGCTGCACCCATTGCTCGGCTTCTATGACCAGTCACAGACTGGTCATAGCATTACTACTTTTGCTTCTAATTGTCTGTGCAATAAAGTCCTGTGTAGCATTATGCATATGCTTAAAATGTTGACCATGAGGAAATTTTAAGACAATGAGACACTTCACAGCCCTGACTTAGATCCCATTAAAGTTGAGAGAAAGACTCTCACTATGCATTCACACTCCCAAGCCAGAGAAGGCCTAGTATGTCCTGAGAAATGGCTCCACCAACACAGAATGGCAGGACACAGGTCAGCTGTAGTTCAGCTGCATGTTGTGATGGTGACAAGCAATGGAGGTCTACAAATCTCAGGTGCTCTTGCAGAATGCACCTTTTCAAGTAGGACTGGAGACCAGCCCCATGACCTGATCACCAGGAAGCAAACCATGACCCACAGTAAGTTTGGCCAGGCACAGTGGTCAGGTGCAGGCTTGAAGGCAGGGCCATCTCATGATGATCTCAACTTTGTTTATCATCAAATGCTTGCAGCTAAATAGGTGTGCAGACAGACTTGGGCTTTCAGTTCAAAGCTGCACTGTGAAGTTAGTGCCACAGTGACTTTTGTGAACTTTCACATTCAGAGTTATATTGTTTATATCAGAAATATTTTCTGGAGACTGTGCTTTAGGGACAGTTAATCATTTTTTGATCTTTAAAAACTTTGAAGACTTAAAACTGGATGTAGTTGGTGTTTATGGTGGGAGCTTTAGAAGTAGTGTCAGGAAGCACAGTTGCATTACAGAGATTTCACTTTCATTTGAACCCTCAAATCAGGACCAGAGTTTTGCTTAGGCAGGACTACAACAGCATGTTTAGGAGGAACTAGGGAAAGACATGCGGATGAAACACACTTCTCTGAGGAACAATAACATTCTTGCTGCCTCTTATTTTCTCTAGACAGGGTCTTGCAATTCAACAACAGGAAACCCTGAAGTTGTCTCAGAACAACATAGAACAGAATTGCAAAAGTATAACACTATCTTGTAAAAACAGAAAGGATTGTGAACATCATTAGGCATGAGTTGTTCCACAATTAAGTCAAATCTCATTTTGGAATAAGCTGTTCGTTGCTCTCATCTTCTCCTCCCCTTCCCTTCTCCCCATAACAGTAACACAACAGAAAAGTCAGTCTGTGTCTGTGTAGATCACTTTGCATCAGGAATTTAGAACTGTAAAAAGCTAGTATAACAGTATGGAGAGTCAGGCACTAAGTATTACAGAACAAAACAAAACAAAACAAGTCAAAACTAGTACATAGATACTTGAGAGAAATAAATATGGGGAGCTTTATTTAAAATAGAGAAAATACAGATCTGAATTAAATTTGAGAGCCACTTGAAACATTTTACTTACATATAAACTCCATTCATCCTAAAAATACTGAAATGTTAACAACAGAAACAGGGCCAGTATTATATTAGGAAAAAGACTCTCAAGGGAGGCAGAGAAAAAGTGTTTTGAAGTGACCTTGAGTAACTGAGTCCATGGGAACTTTTAAAACGAAGAAGGGTAAACCTTCAATGGGGTCTTGAAATGATTGGGTCGTAAATTTGAGGCCTAAGGCAATGTGCCCATATTACTAGCACATGTAAAAAGAATTAGTGCATTCTGTAGAACAGTGAGGACTCCAACAGTAGAAAGGAAAGTAGCTACAGAGAAAAGCATAACAAACAAAGATTTCAGAGTGATAAAGTATTTATAAATACTATTAGAATCTATAATTTAATTCTCTTCATCTTGAAATTAGAAGCCTGTATGATCTTATGGTTTACATGGCTTCATTCTAAACGTAGTTTCACATACTTTTGCATATGCAGGATTGTCTGCTTCCTAAAAATAGTGTATCTCCAAAATGGTAATTCCTTTTCCAGCTTTTGGAACAGTCCTTTCCATATGCATGCATAGGAGTTCTGCACTTTCAGATAGCAGATCTGAAATGCAACTGACTTTTCTTCTTTCCTTTAATCTAGTTCTCCTAGAAAGCTAATTTTTAAAAAGAAAGAAACGGAGGCAATAATTGAAATACTAGTTAGGGCAACAACTTGTTTATATTCAGCTTGCTCATACTCAATAATTATTTTTAAATAATGCAATATTAATAGCAAGTGTGCCTCTCAAAGTCTGAATTTAACATTCTCATAGCAGAAGATTCAGTACTCATTAGACAAATATCTTTGATTGCCATCAACCTGCTACAACAGAGTCCTAGTGAACATTCACATTCTTGCAGATTTCAGTTATGGATTCTGTCAAAAGTAAAGGCCAAACTAAACAAGAATTTTTACCTTTCCTATGTGATAGTTCAGAGAGGGCGGACTAAGAGAAGGTGGTCTGTAGTTAAAAGCAAAATGATACTTCAACAGCTTTCCATTGGGTTTGTTTTCCTATTTCCTAGGAGAAATCTGCAAACTTAGCATGTGCCAGAAATTCCAGTAGCCTGGATAGGTGAGTCACTAGCACAGATTTGCAAATGCCACTCTGACAAGGCTTCCCTTAATATTGTTCAGTCACCAAGTTCTTAAAACAAAACAAAAAAAAAAAAAAAATCCCCACAAAATAAAACATAACCCCTCTTTTGAAAAAATAGAAGAAGTCCATCCATTGATCTGGCCATTGCTACCTTAGTACTCTGAGAAAAACAACATTTATATGTTTAACATGGACATGATATAAATTAAATGTATAAACTCCAACTTTTCTAAAAGATCTGAATTATTCCCCTCTTGAACATCATATTACTGTCAGGCAAGCAGATACCATTTTCAAGTTATAAAAATGAAAATAAATTTTTAGTGCCTATTAATGGGGGAAAAAATTACCATGATGTTATCAATTACTGTCTTGCTAAACATTTAGCTTATCTCTTCAATTTGCTGAGACATAAGGGCATATAACATTATGTCTTAGCGAGGAAGAAATAATGAAGCCATTAATTCATTCATTTATAAAGCAACAAATTAACTTTCCTTTTTCACATGCACTTTGACGTCTGAAAGGTTAGCCATACCACCTAGGTGCTTGAGTACACAGGAACTGCTAGAGATCATACAGAAAAATGATGTGGAAACAAGGTAACAAACTCAGGATGCAACTGCATAGAAGTAAAGAAAAGAGAAGGACTCTAAAAGTTTTATGGAAGGAAAGACTATGAAATGAAGGTCCAGGCAAGCTTCTGGGAATCCAAGCCAGGTCTGACATTTGAACACATTTCTCTGCAATGTTGTGGGCCACATGCTGGCAACAGATACTGCAGCACAAGCATGAATACACACATGCTTCCTGTAGCACCTATTCCTAACATTTGATTAGGTAAAACCTTTAAGCTTTATTGCCTCCATTTACTTCACATATAACTGATCAGGGAAGAAAAATGTAGGTGATTCACTTCTGCCCATCTATATTGCAGGGATAAATAACATTGCTTCAGTACCCACTGTTGCACCAAATGTATGAGAAAATAGAGGAGGGAACAGGGAAACAAGACTTTCGTTAGCCTGCAGGCATCACAACTGTTAAAAGGATGCTTGTAATCTCTTAGGTGAACACACACACATACACAAACACACAGTCATTTACTGTATTTTCACAGGCTTTAGCTTGTACTATATTCTCTTGGAAGAGGCCTCATATTTTTCAACATTCAGCTCTGAATAAATGATTCTGAAACTTTTCCTTCTATCTGTCTGTGAGCTTTATACACTTCAATACTTACTGCTTTCCCAATGTAAAAAGGAGAAAGTTAGAAGAATTAAAAGTGTTTTGGAAACAACAAATCTGCACAATCTAATAAAAAGGCATCCTACAACCTCACATATAGCTTTCAGTTACATTTACACTGATATTTACGTATGAAAAACAAATCTTGGCCAATAAAATACACACTGCACCAGACACAAAATATCCTTCACAGATTATTCATCTATGTGTCCAGTTTTAAAAATATACACGATGCAAAACAAGCCAACCAGGACCTAGAAATCCCTGCTGCCTCTCTGCATTACATCACACAACACACAGGCACTAGGACTCCATTACCCATTAAAAGTGATATAGATAGCAGAACTAAGAACGTATGGAATCCCCATCTCTATTCAAACTGGGCTCACATCAATGAGGGGGAATTCTCCCATAGTGTGAATCAGCTCTGGAATCTGTCAGAATCTGGGGCCCAGCTGATACAAAACATCTGCAGACGCTAGGCTAGGGTAGACAAGCATGGCTTAGACAGATGCTATCTCAGTGATTCAGGAGGTGGCAGCAATTTGCATGAAGCTACCCAAATGCACACTTCAATGCTGTTCTACAGTTGGCAAGAACACATACTGATTTTCTACATGGGCCAAGCTATATGGTGCAGCACCAAAGGTCACAGCAAAAGAAGAGCCCCAGTACAACAGCTACTATTGGAGGTACCACTGCTGGCTGCAACAGTGAGAGTGAAAACACTTTCAGGTTCTTGCAGTGACTAAATGCCAGATCTCTTCAGGGTTGTCTCATCACACACCTCATCCATGCCGACAGTCTGCAGCTACAGGATGCCAAACAGCAGCACATACATTCACAATCCTATCAGGACAACAGTTCAGTTTCAACAGCAAACTAGTTTGCCATGGAACCACAACAATCACTGATATCCCATTTCCTCACAATGATGGTGATTATCTTCCGCACTGGAACAGGCAGTTTTATGTACTGTGGCATCAGAGGGATGAAGAAAGTACCACTGATCAGTCTAGAAAAAAGCTTTCTTCTTCAAAAACCAGTTTTGAAATGACTGTTGGTCATCCCAGATCTGGAAGACAGAGATTCCAAGATGCTGCACTAGTTTTTCTCCACTAACAGCACCAGTCATGCGGAGGTAGGACAGAAATTCATGTATCTGATTTGTTTTCTTCCTCCATGAGCTACCATTTGGAGTCTCGGCATACCTATACAATAGGCTATACAAAGGACTATGTGCCTTCATGGACTCTCCCACATCACTAGGTTACAGCCTATAAAAGCTGTAAATGTATAAGCCAAAACATCTCTCTACACATCCATAAAGGAAAGAGATCCCACAGTATATCACAGTCAATTCCTAACATGACACCAACATGCTTCAATATATCTTAACTTTCAGCATAGGTATAGGATTTACAATACAGCCTTGATAGTCAGCTTGTTGCAAAAGAAAAAAAAAAGGATTGAAAAAGGGCAGATGGGCAGTTTTCCTGCCGTAATTCAAACTGTATGCTAGAAAACATAAATAATCATTAGCATAGACATAAAAAAAATATAAAAAATACAAAGCTTTTCTTTAAAAAAACCAAACCCTAGCAGATGAAGAGACAAAGATTCAAAAATTCAGAACAATCTTGAAAAAGTATCAATATATTCTAACCAAAATTTTGCCATTTTTTACATACTAGGCAGTGTATAACTATATGTAAACAAACAGCACAAGATAATTTTCCAGAGAAAGAAAGAAATCATTACTGACAAATCAGTGTTATGACACACCTCCTCAAAATTCTTGAGTAAAGATTGTTTATATTTTTGAAGCTTGATTAATCTCTAAATCCCAAGGAACAATAAAAAGGGGGGGAGGTAATATTTAGCAGACATACTAACAAAAACCTGGAAATGGAAAATACGATGGGAAACTGTAGAAGATGAAAACTGAACTTACAGTTAGACCCTTACTCTATTTCTTTTTTTTTTTTTTAAAGAGAGGATGAGTTTAAATGAGTCAGCATATTGACAAATAAGTCAAACTAAATTAAATTAGACTTTGAATAAAACAATTCAAAATAACTACCTGCACTAATCTCAAATAGAGTCACACATACACATACAGAACTAAAAAAAGATTCAATGGAAAGTTTGCTCAGGAATAAGTAATTTTTAGGGGTAAAAAAGAAGAAACAATTGCACTTTTAAAATTTACTCAGATATACTTCCATATAGTTTGTTTTACCCTTAAACATCGAATATACTTGGCACACAATTCAAAGGAGGTTTTATTTGACTGTTAATTTTAAGAATTCAAAGTCACATCCCAACATTTACATCAGATTCTTTCTAAAGTGGCCACTAAAAGTTAAGTCACCTTCAGAAGCTAGCCTTAGTCTCCATGACTGCCTTTTAGTTAAATACATTACTTCATTTCTAGTTTTTTCAGAACATAAGCTATTTAGAAAGAAACATGGAAGTCGATCATGCGTTTTTTAGACTAACATTTTCCAGGATAGAACCATCTTTATAGAACTTGGAACGTATAATTGCTAAGAGGTGTTTTAAAATTAAAATCCTATTTGGACAGAAAGAACATTTTCTGTCCAGTACATGAATTGAGTACCAGCATACTATCAAACCTAATAGCCAGCCATTTTTGACACATAAACCAGATTTACAAGTAACTTAATCTTTTTTCTTTAGTTTTCCTGCTTTAGAAAAAGAGCACATCACTTAGAGATTCTGAAGAACATTTACACATTTTTAAAATTCACAGCACTGTTTAAGAACCAAATACTCTTTTAAAAGTTTCACTTGCTTTCTTAAAATGACCTTAGATTTGCAGTTTCCAACTCCACTACAGCTTTCATATTCTTCTGTGCATTAAAGGATTATTTTTGTAGTTTATCATAATTATTATAATTACCTTTGTCGCTTCCATAATAATAGAAAATGGTCTTACTGATAACACACCAACGCTTCTGCCATTCAAAGCCAAGAAAACTGTGGTCTGCAATTAATATAATTTGTGTTATATCACTTTATGTCATTACTGAACACAAATACATCATTTCTTTTCAAGGGTGAGGTAATAGGGAGGAGGAAACAGGAAAGACATGAAGGAAAGGAATCAAAATCTGGGTATGAAGAGGAGAAATGTATAGCACTGAGAAGGAAATTAGAAATAAAAATTGGTGGTAAGAAAACAAATGGGAGTTTGAAATCATATAGAGAGGAGTCATGTGTAACATTAAATATAAGGAAATAATGAACAACTTCCTAAATATTTCCTACCGTTATTGCAGCATTAAGTGGGTATTAAAGCGACAATATAAGATTTATTGAATCAAGGTAAATATCGACTGAATCAAAGCCGAGATCAATATTTGCCCTCTTGAAGGAAAATAAATCTTGATGCTCACTGAAACATGAAGTCAACATATGGTACTTCTACATGCGTTCTTAATGTTTTCTTCAAAAACATCTGAAAGTCTCTGAATTATGGCTGGCAGTGGACTTTCACAGCATGATTTTTTAGTTAATGAAGAAATAAGGTTTTCTTTTAATACCACAGGAGCTGTACTGTGCTTCTTTTGTATAATAGTGCTTCAAGATTTCAGCTCCTATTCCATTTTATTTATCACTCTATATAAAGTTATTTGTGTGTACAACATCAAATACTAGTTTTCACAAAGATATTTACTTACCTTTTCTACGTTTTTCCAGGTATCCAGCCTTCAGAACAAATTGAAGATCCTGAGCTGCAATAGGAGGAAACTGATTCCCTGAAAGAAAAATAAAATCTGTAAAGCACTGCTTTTCAAGGAAAGTGTAGCACCTTCAAGAAAAACAGTAGCATTAATAAATTTATGGATGTCACACTCTCAATAGGCAGGAGCTACTGGAATAAAAATAATTCTAAAAACTATTATGTCTGATTTTTTAAGTAAAAAGACCCTCTAACTATGTCAGAGCTGTTGCTGCTGTCCTCACCACTTTAGTAAGGAAAAAATATAGCTGTGTAGTAGGCCCTGCAAGTCTCAGAAGGAAAAACGTATAATTAAACAAGCTACAGCAACTTAGAAAACATTAGTTTGCGTTTTGAACATGGTCTGTAAAGCAAGTTTGATAATGAAAGCAGCAAGGTTTCAAATCTGCGAACAAGACCAAGTATCACAATTCAACTGAATTAAATGAGAAGTGGGGTTTTCAATATCAGCTTTGTAAAAAAATACCTTGAAACAATATACAAGGTGAGGACCCTCTACTATACTGTCTACAAAAAAGAAACCAGATGAAGACATAATAAAGGGTGATGCCTGCTGTTAACAAACATTGTCTAATATGCAATATGACACAAAGGTACTGTCTATAGGACCTATAAACCTAAGACATGGCACAAAAGTCTACAGAATTGTTGATTTACAGATACTATTTTTAGATTTTGTAGAACATGGTTGCATCTGCAAAATTGCGAGTATGTTCCACTGTATTTTTTCCTTTTTCTCAACTGCTAATTTATAGCTAGAAGCATGAGACCAAATAGCCAAGCCTCCTTCAACTTAAAATAGAAATCTAGATGTTAAAAACTGCATCTTATGGCCTGCATCGTTCCCCTCCTAAAACAACAGAATTATTATTTAAATGGAACTCCTAGTATTAAGAACAGAAATACGCTAGATATGTCTAATAATTAGCATGTATATAAATGTTATACTGTTTACCATAAGCAAGAAAGCAGAACAAAAGCTATTCCTACGATGCTGGTTTTTTAAATGCATGTGAGCATCACAGTGAAGTTCCTACTACTTATTATCATCAAATATTCATAGGAATCACTGCATATAGATGGCAAGTTTACAAGGCAGCAATCATTCATCAAAATATAGGCAATCTCATTAAGTCCTACCAATATAAACATACAAAAAAGGACTGATATCAGCAAACAAACTCTGTGCTAAAAAAACCACTTTCAACTATGCAGTGTGGGTTAAAGATCAATCATCTGACCTTGAACCAAGAACATTGTCTCTGGAAGGTGATGCCAACTTCCTGAATTTTTAGGTTGTCCTTTAAAATAGATTTTTTTATTTTTTTTTTCAACCAGTGCCCACAAAGGAGTTGTTTTATGATGGCCTTGTTTAAATGGTTTTGAAAGGAAAAAGACAAGAAAAAGAGATAGGAACATGAAGAGAATGTCACTTTTTTGTGTGTGTGGTTTTTTTTTTAGCATGAAAATACTCAAAAAGAGAATGTATTCCTTAAATAAAACACCTGGCTCTTCAGACAATGTCATGGTTTAGGATCAGGGCAGCCTCTCAGGCCTGTAACAGATGCTCTCTGTTAACCCCCCTCCCTCTCCAAAGGGGAAGCGAAAGGAAATAAGGGAGAGAGACTTAGCGATTAAAAGAGGAAACTAGAACAGCTTTAACGAAAATGAAATTAATAATTATAAAAATGGAATACATACAAATATATACAAAACCAGTATCAAACTCAACCCCCATGATGGTAATTACATCACTGTCACCACTGATACTGTGGAGTAGGCACCGAGAGAGTCCCATACTGGGCCCGACAGCAGACAGGAGCTGTGTTCAGGAGCTGGATTCTGGTACCAGAGTCAGGAACACACAGACCGGATCGAAGGCAGAACGGACAAGAGAGCTCCTTGGATGCTCGAGGGAAGGAACCAAAA
>WUAM01000179.1:17289735-17319422 GCA_024336885.1 Actenoides hombroni | reverse complement strand
TAAAACTATAGTTCTGTAATAAAAAAAAAAAAGATAGTTTGGTTGGCTGGTTATTCCAAAACATAAAGCTTGTTACATCTGTTACACAGACCCTACAAATTTTTATTGGTTATCCAGAATTTCTTTAAAAAGTGAAAGTTTCCAAAAAATAGATAAAATTCTACATTAATGTTGAAGATCTATAAAATACAACTGTGAGAGGACATGATGCTAGTGCTATTCAAAAAGCATAAAAGTCTTGGGGAAACTGTTTTTTAAACATGGGTGGAGGAAGCCAACTGATACATAAATCCTAATTTTTCCTCAAAGAGATCACATACTAAATCCTACATTGCATTTAAAAAAAAAAAAAAAATCCCCACACGCAACATAAGCAGTTCCTTACAACACCAATAAAAGACAATATTCACTTGGGGGGAGGGGTGGGTGTGTGTGTCACAAATCAGCACCCACTAGCAAAAGACATCCCATCAACAAACTAACATTTGACAAAAATCAGTGGAAACAGCAAAGAAGCCAATACAACTTCCAGTGCCAAGGAGCCAGATGGCACTGCTGGAGAAATTGTATCTACAGACTGTCAGCTTGATCCCATGATTATTGCCCAAGGGAGTAGGAAGAGGAAAACAAGAGGTATTTCAGTGTGATAGAGTAAATCAATTATCACCAGCCCACTATGGCATTTTCACATTATTTTTATACCACATTCTAAATATCGCTTAAATCAATGAGTGTACTGGAAGATTCCAGCGATCTGAGACAGAAAAATAAAAGGTATGCCATAGATTATAAAAGCAACATGTACTTAAATGCACCTCTAACAACTGCATCACACAGTCCATACTTCCAACTTAAATTTGAAGATATGTTGTGGTTAACAAGTAAAAACCAGCTTTTATTTTGCAGGTGTTGTTTTCAACCTAAAATTCCAAATGTTATCTATACAGATTATAAAAAAAAATTAAAACAAAATAAAATAAAAATCTGGACTTCTCAGTGTTATGACTACATTCTTTTGTTTATTTTCAACTTTTAACATGCAGTTATTTTACACACACAATTACAGAATAACTATTTCACTAAAAATTTCAGAAAGCTTGATTAGAAAAGTTTGTGGTAGTCTCCCTGATTATTTTTCTATTAAAATATAGTATTAAAATTAACTTCTGAAGAAGCTCTTTCAGGGAGAAAAATTAATCTACTCCTTCTTTAATATAAGGAAAGCTGTTCTAGAAATTAAAACCACATAGTTTTTCACTTTCATATATACTAAAATTACTAAACACAAATCAGACAGAATTATAAAAACTTGTTACTCTTGACCTGAAAGCAGGCAAGGGTAGTTTTGGTTTGTTTGGTTTTTTGTTGTTTTGTTTTTTTAATGGGAAGTCAATGACAACACTTCCACTAACTTCTTTTCCAGGTAACTGTAATAATAAGGCCCATTTCCTGCACCTATGCTTGCAAAAGAACAATTCGTCTGTTACCTACCAAAAAGACTTGAACCACCTTCACTTCAATTGTCTCCATCCCATTTTTGTGTTACAGCACAGCCATGTAGGAAGTCAAAAGATCTTTTTGCCCCTGTTCACATTCTTTCAATACTAATCCTTTCCCCCTCACCTCTTCAATGCAGAACAGCGATGCACAACTGCAGATATGTGAAGCACTTAATAAACCAACGTCATCTTTGAATACGCATTATAAATAATAAATATTTATACATCACCCATGTCCATATACAGAAATACAAAATTTAACTGCTGAGAAACAAGCAAAAAGATATATAGACTAAGATATCTCTGGAAAATTATTATCAGGCTGTGATGTAATTTTCATTAAGGAATGTGTTCAGGTATACAGAGTAAATATTCAGAAGGCAGCCAGGAAAACCTTATTTAGACCAGATGAGGTTTTTCTCCATTCTGCAGTATAGGATCATCCATAATTACTTGCCCAAAATGGGCCCAAAACTATTTCTGGCTACCAGCAGTAAAGAAGACAGGGCTAAGATCCTCATGGGATACTACCCTTCATCATTGTGATAGCTAGTTGTGAGTAGGCTCTGCCTCATGTAATCATTTTAGTTTGAAGAAAAGACATCATTCAGCATTTTTAGTCTGCTGTTCTACTCATTAATTTCTACTCTTTTAAGTAATCCAAGTAACCATTTATGAAGAATTTCTGAGAAAACTATCAAACGAGCTATTATCATCTAGCGACAAATGTCCAAAGGAAGTATGTCTTCTGCTGCAAAATTTTAAGCAGTGAATAGTACCTGCAAACTCTTCTTGAGTAAAAAAGAATTTTACGATAGTGGATATCATAAAGACTTAATTTACAATGTGTTTTTTTTCTTTGCAAAACACTGTAATAAACCTTTTCATTATATAGTTTTTAGTTTTCCAGTCGAAGTTTTTACTTCTCCATTCAAATTTATTTTCACAATTCACAAATATTAATCCACTGCAACCTCCCTTTTATTTAAAAGGGGACAAACCCAAATCCACTAAATTAATGCCTGGATTGCATGACGTCTGACAGAAAACAGGCCTGTTTTGTACTTGCTTAAGCTCTACGGATAAACTTTGCAACTCTACAGAAAGTACTAATGAGTTAACACAAAAACAGGAATATGGGAAAAATCTTTTTCTGTTCATTAGGATCGTTACACACTTCAGTGTATGCATTAAATTAAATACGGGCACAAATTCCTAATCACCTATTCAGAGAAAGAAAAGCCTACAACAAACTTAATTTGTACTTTTATTGGAAGGCTGTATTTTATTTTTTTTTTATTTGTTTCCTATATCCAGGCACTCTAAAGCCTTGAGACTGAAAAGACAATGTACAACATGGAGCATTGTTTTATATGTTTCTGATCTAGTCAAAAAGAACAAATTCTGCATAACCATGGGGTGTTCTCCCTGAGATGGGCTACTGCACAGTATATGTTGAAGGCAGACCCATTTTCCTGTTGTTCTTGGTAGATACCAGGAAGGAAAAGATGACTCTTGCCTTGAATGCTAAGCAGCAACAATCTGTTGGACATGCTCACCTTTACAAGGATACTAGAAGGGTACCCACCTCACAGTGCCACTGGAGTAGCATGAATCAGTGCTACCATCTACAACTGATTCACCTGTCTGGTTCTGGAGGGAAAGAGTAAGAAGCAGAATGGAAGCTGACTTGTCACTACTGCTTGGCAGGAATAAAGAGGAATTACAGGGAAATCAGAAGGTAGAAATTCACTCAGCTGAGGGTAAGTGTTAATAAGGTCTTTAATCCATACTTAACAGCCTCCAAAACACACTTGAAAGTATTATCACATATCAAAGAGGCTGAAGGAAAACCCACCCTCATCCTTTTTAATTCAGCTATTTGTGATGCATAAAAAATGATCTAGAAAAGCATTAGGCCAACAAGTAATAAAAAGTAAATAAAATAATCTATTGTACTACAGCTTCCTGTTTTGTTTTTGGGGTTTTTTTTTTCCCATAATAGTTAGGTAACTTGAATAAAACTATGATCTAATATGAAAAAGAAATAGATTAAGCAGACCATTATTTGATTTTTATAGTGGATATTGTCCTGCGTAGTGGTGGAGCATGCACAGCTGTTTTGTTATTGCTCAGTCACTGAGGCAACATAGATGAAATAAAATGAGCAACAAACCATGTCATCTCTCCCATGGGAGAAAGGTAAATGTTAAAAGAACACAGGGGTTTATTGTTTAATAGGAAGTTTTTCATCATGATAATTAGAAGTTCAAATACTTTAGTATCATCAACTTGAACACACTGTTAACCTACATGATGCCATTTTTAACTTTACTGTTGACTTTAATAGGGCCAAAATTTCAATTCTACTTCCTATCAGAAATTATTCCCTTCTGTTCTGTACAAATGATTTAAATCAAAATTAATTAGATTAGCTTTGCATATTTCACATGCACTTTAAAAAAAAAAACAAAACAAAAAACCTCTTGCTTCTCCAAAATAACTCACTGCTGCTATGTTCACTGTTATGGATCATACTAATGAACACAGAAGCAAGCACTTCAGTTGCTTGTTCTTTTCATAAAGTCTCAATACCATTTATATGTGGAAAGTTATAAAGACTCTTCTCAGTCTTCAAATACATTTGTGACAGGATGGGGGGGGGGGAGTACATCTACCATCATCACATCCTTTATGCACGAGACTCAAATATCAACAGACTACCAAAAAGAATTTAGGGTATGTATCATCTACTAGCAAATACAGTGCAGCATGGGGACAAGCTGCCCAAGGGAGACTGAAGCTGTACATTAGATTTTTAGGAAAGATGAGACAGGTGCCTACCAAGAAATGTCTCAGGCATGCTAATGGTGATACATTGACTTTACTCTTAAAGTCTCTCCTATCCAACAGGGAGTTGACCTTCCTTACAGCTTTTGACAATTTCAACAAAGGTAGCACCCTCTTCTTATTTGTTAAACAGGTTTGGATCTGGGAATTTATTCACACTGGTGCCACATGTACCAGTATCTTCATAAACTGAGCTTAAAAAGAAATTCCTAATATTTTACATTCCTCTTTAGTAAGTTTTACTTTTCATTTTGTTCCATCAGCTTGTAAAAGACTGTGTTCTGGGTGACATCTAAACTGTTCATAAATGTCTCAGACTAATTCCCTAGTGATGCATCCTTCCTCTAACAGCCTCAATTGTTACTACATTGGTAATTCTAGACTTCAGTCATCCTGCTGAAGATTAGGTTGCTAATTACAATTTCTTATAATTCTGAAAGCAACATTTCTGATCCGTTGTATTACCTCTTCAACCAGAATTGTCCCAGAAATGCAGAATCATAATACACTGCAATACATACTATTTCCTCTGCCATACAACATCTTTTCAGACACAGCAAAAGAGCAAACTGTTGATGAAAACACAGAATTATCTACATATATCAAAATAATAAATTACATTATTTTTCAGTCACAATTTTGACAGGATCTAACATCTCAAAACAAAGCTGGTATGTCAAAGTCCAATCTTTACCCATTTCCCATGGCACTGAAGGTATTATCCTCCTGCTAGCTCCTAGCAAGAGCATAAAGTAGAAGTCACCTTTTCCTCCCAAAGATCAAGTGTGCCAGTAAACCTGGATCTTACATTCCCTCAATATGATATTTTTTTTTTAATCATGTTTGAATATTTAAAGAGATATAAGGAATAAGAAAATACATGTTTTTACGCCCTCAAAGAGATCTTCCTATGAGAAAAACAAGATGAATAAAGAAGTTTCTCGCTTCTTTGAATGGCTGTCTTGTGCTCAGTTTGGAACTCTCTCCAGTATTGCAAAGTAAATAACGAATCTCCTAGAATAACTCAGGTAAACTTCCAATGCTGTCATATCCAAGCCAGCCAAACATCCTCTCCATGTACATGACTATGATACTAAAATAGTGGTAAACCAATACAAGACTGGGGAGATAGGAAGGGCAAAAGGAGAAAGAAGAGGACAGAAAAATCCTAGCTACATTTTCCATTCTCCAATGTTGCTAACTTAGCTGCTAATACTGCATAACTGGCTTGGTGATGGAGCACAGGATTTCCTTTAAAACCTTTTGAGTGCCTCAAAAATAAACTAAGTAGGAATATAGTTGAAGATGATGTGGGGAAATACATTGTACATAAAGATGAAGGCTTACACTGAACTCCACCCTTCTCAATGACAGTATTTAAACCTTTATGCTGATGAAATAGGGAAAAGAGGGGAAAAAAAGAAAAAAAAAAGCAAGCTTAATCAGCACTTGTATTTGAGACTTAAAATGTCAAAAGATGCAAAACTTAGTTGCACAATTTTTCATTCTCACTTGATCAAAATGTAAACTGTGATGTTCATGCAAAGGAAATACTATAGATCATGTAAAATAGTTGACTCCAGCCTGCAAAGACTCATATAGAACATTTCTAGAGGAGCTGCATGAAAACAAAGTGCTCAAGCCTGTTGTTTCATCCAAAAGTTATACCAAGAAAATCACATTGCAGAAAGCAACAAATTCGAATCATTTGCAAGACTGTATTCTGCTGACAAACACAACGCACAACCTCTTCATTTATTCCAATTCCTCAAAGTTCTCTGAATGTCCTGGTTTGCTTTCTTTGACTCTACTTTCCTCCAGTTCAACTTTGAGGAATTTTTAGTATGAGATTCTCACCCTACTTAAGGATTTTCTACTAAAAAGCATATTTTATTCATAAGCTATAGCCAAATATGATCATTTGAAGATCATATAAGTCCCCAGACGCATGTTTAGTACTTATTTCATCCCTACATGCTCAAGGCAACATTTCTTGACCTTCCACGGAAATTATGATGATCTAAATCATTTTATCACAGCATTCACTGTGATCATTTTAGATCCAGTAATTACGCAGTCATACACTCCCTGCAGAGCTAAACAGACATATCTGCTGAAGACATGGTCAGTTCACTCACAGTACTTACAAAGTCAGAAAGTTTGTTCCTTTAATACTAATGGCATTTCCTACTATGGAATCAAGTTACTATACCATAAACAAAAAATTTTACTGTTAAATCCCTCAAGATCATAAAAGAAGCTTACACTGTTAAAGTTTCAGCATAGCATTGAACCTACACTTAATATCATTCTAAGAAACCTGAAAATCAAATGAAAACCAGCAACTTTTTCCCCATCAATGTCTCAATCAAAAATAAGTTTGTTAGCACCTTTAAACTTACTATTTCAATTTTTAGTGTATTTTGGTATGTTTCAGTTTTTAACAGATCAAGACATACATATTTTCCACTACACACATTCTTCAAAACACAGATGGAAGGGGAGTAAGAATTTACAAGACATAACATTGTTATACAATATACTATACAAAAAACTGTCATCTAAGTTGCAAGAAACCTAGCCATCAATAAATGAAAAAATACGCCGCTCAAAAATCAATTATGTTGAGCCTTTTGTATAGAGAAGTAGTACACCTTTCAGGCAACTGGTATTAATGAGCAGACACGGCTATAGAATCTCCATCTGTTTTTCCGACAAAGCTGTGACTACTCCAGCCTCTCATTGAAATTCCATTAATCTGGTGCACCAAGGACCAATGCAAAAATCAAAACTCCATCTAACCCTTTATCAGTTCACAATAACCTACAAGTGAACTCTGCCTGTTAGCATACAGTAAGTTATGATTTTGCTATCAATCAGAATGTTAGCCAATAAAAACCAAAAACACAAAACAAACAAACAACATCAACAAAAAACCCCAAACCCACAAGTTAAGAACCAAGTGCCTGGCAGTGCTGTTTTGTCTTGTTTTATTTGGGGGTTTTGTTGTGTTTTATCTCTCTTCAAGTTTCTGTAGGGTGTCTGGACTTGTAAGCCTATGCATCATTCTCCTTTGGTGTGATTTAATTGCTGCCAGCAATCAAGTCAAAGCATCACTGAAGTGTGCTTGAATTTCATTAGATGATATAACTTATGCTACTTTCCTACAGTACCTAATAAACCATAAAGAAACCAAAACACATATGGCTTGAGGGAATAACTAGAAAATTAGGTGGCCATTTGGGAACTGAGTGAACTTTTGAACCAGAGGAATAGAGAAAAAGAAATATTAAAAGGAAAGACAGACTTAGAATGCACAGAGAGACGTGGGGGTTTGACCTTTTCAGTACCTAGAAAATTACATTAGCATTATGAAAAATACATATGATGTTTAGAGTTTATAATCCATCAAAGTTTAGATACTTTGTTAGTGCCTACCATAAGGTAAAAGTCAAAAGGACAATATAACAATCAGATTTGACAAAAGGCCTTTAGGTGACCTGAGCTAATTTAGTTATCCCATACTTATTGTTAAATGGATTATCTCTCTTGTAATTAATACATCATTAGACAAAGGCCACACAAAAACTCCAGGATTTTACAATGACTGTAATGTACACATGATATACCAATTCTTTCCCAAGTGGGTGTCTCTCACAAATTATATTTTGACAGTAACACTGTCAAGTCAAATAGTGACACTTTCAGAAGTCATACAAACCTTGTAGTCTAACTAGAGTATATAAAGGTAAATGCCTGTTTTGGTTTGGGCTTTTTTAGCAGAAAATACATATAAAAAGTTTTACATAAAAATATGAATGGACTGAAACATAAATAAAGAACATCTCAATTTAATTACCTACAATTAGGCCCCTCTGCTAACGCTGAGAGGCTTGATCCTACACAAATGAGGTTTTACACCTGCACAGAGCCCTGCTGAACTGAACTGGTAATCATGCAAGATCAAAAATCTACCTTACAGATCCAGCTTCTTGTATAGGATTTAAGTACTGAACATTAACAGATTGCTTAAAAAAAAAAATAAAAAAAGGATTACGCTTCAACAAACCCATTCATGCCTATGAGAACTGAAACAAGTGGCACATCCAAGGATCAATCCACCTCCTTATGGGATTCTCCCAACATACATTTTCATACATAGTCTAGGTGACTAGACTTGAATGATGGACTATCTATGTTAAAATC
Source organism: Actenoides hombroni (assembly GCA_024336885.1). Taxonomy (NCBI): domain Eukaryota; kingdom Metazoa; phylum Chordata; class Aves; order Coraciiformes; family Alcedinidae; genus Actenoides; species Actenoides hombroni. The sequence goes on along the minus strand of WUAM01000179.1, from coordinate 17,310,867 downwards.
AAAATGATCTTAGAATTACACCCTGAACATTCAAAGAAGAAAACAGAAGCACTCCTCCAATAAATGGAAGTATTTACAGATGAAAATTTAACAGTTTTTCTCGTGTTTTCCTCATGCTGTGCTCCCACTAGATAATTAAAAAGAATTTATCACGAAACACTGAAAAATCAGTGAGATAAAATCATCCTGAATATAACAGAATTGCACCCACTCTATTTCTACCCAAACTGGAACAAATTAGCCAAGATACTTTTATGCAGCTATTATACCTTCTCTTACAACTTTCAAAACAGACGAAAAAATCAGTCACCCATCTGCACAAACTCATAGTATTTCATGTACTCTTGCATCAGCATTCATTAGCCATTCATTATTTAGGTTTATGACCATTATAACGTTTTCCTTGATTAACTGTCTTGAAACACATCTATAGTCATATTTCCTATTAGTCATACAGTTTTGTCACATACCTTTTGTGCAATCAGTACCAGGTTTTTAAATTACCATTAGAAATAACATTAAGATTATGTTCATAAGCAAAAATAAATACTTGGAAAGTTGCATTTATCTGTAGTTTGGAAAATTAGCTTGGGTTTTCTAAAAGCCATATTCAATTTGACTGATAATTACATTTCAGCCAGAAAGCAAAAAGGCTTGGTTTTATTTTTTTAATAACAGGTCACGCTTCCAAAATGTAACAAGCTCAATATATTTAAAAAAAAAAAAAAAAAGGTGATTATTATTGTTACATATTTTACAGAGTTTGGGATATATTAAAAAAATGTGTTATTCTGAATCAGTGGTTAGAAGGTTTATCACTTATGCATGTACTTGACTTATCCCTGTTCTGCAATAGACATAATTTTATACCTCATAAAAGCAATTTATGTTTCCAAAGGGAATAATCTGGATAACATAAAATGTGGAGTGCTATGTTGCAGGAAGCATATTTTCATTCAGCAATTGTACTTTGAGATGGAGCTGCACAGTTTGATCATCACATCATGTCAGAAAACATCATTCACTAGTAAGTCTACCTAACTTCTAGTGCCACAAATTAATACACATCATTAATTTATTTCTACATATACTTAATTTATTGCCATATATTATCCATAGAAGGTATTTATATTATGTATACAATAAACGAATCTCAAAAATATGGACGCTATGCTAAAGCAAGCTTGTTAACTATTGAAATATTCAGTTGTTCATGTCTTCAGAACAGTCGTATTTAGCATTAAATTTAATGAATACAAAATAAAATAAAATGGAAAACAGCTATGAGGCCTAGATTTTTTTTTTTAAATGCAAAGTCAAATTTAAAATTTATATAATGAAAACATTCTATAAAAGACTGTCTTAATGGAAGGAAACATTGTAGGAATAATTAATTTAATATTTTATGAACCTATTCTGCATGGAGTTTACAGAAAAATATCAATCACATAAACTGTTTCATTATTTATTAGATAAATAATACAGTAAGCCATTAAGTAGCACAATAAAATTAAGCAAGAATCTGATAATGTTGAATTAACAATTTGTTACTACAAATATTCACACTGTTTTAGCCACTGATCTATTTTTAAAAACATGCATCCACAGAAGATGCTTTATTACAAAAAATCATGAGTTTGAAAAAAACACATGTACATTTGAGACAGCTTCACTATGCTCTAGGACCACTAGAGAGAGCTCTTAAGTTCCTTTAAAGGTCCTTGTAAAGGTAAGAAAAATGTCCAGCTGTGATACTTATCTGTTTATCTGATTCCCAACACTAACATTCGCATCACAAGGATCCGATTACAGGAGTTTGTAGCAAACTGGCAAATCTTGTACGTTCTACGGTAAACAGTGTCACATACCATCAGAGGGTGCTTCATCCTCTTTATCACAGCGGTCAGATGCTATTGAGACGCTATCAGGAGGCGAAGAGCCCTCAGACTCTTCCCCATCTTCCAATTCTGTAAAAGTTAAAAATACGAAAGTAAAATACCCTCTCTTACAAACACACACATACAGAACACAAAGAGAAATATTTTCCTTAGCAAGGAGAATACCAGTTCCTATCTCAAACCAAAAAAAGCCGTTGCTTCTCGTGGAGCCTCGCAACACGCACCTTGTCCGTTCAGGGGCAGCTGCGAGCCCTGCTCTTCGGGGGCTGCCTTCTCACCGGCCCCCAACACGCTGCTCCAGGGGCTGCCCCAACGCTGAACCCGCTCCCAGCACCGCACAGCTTCTCACGCGGGGCGGGGGGAGAAACACGCACCCCAGCAGCAAAGGGGAGAGGCTGGCGGGGGAGAAAGGTGCAGTGCCAAGCTCTGAACTTCTGCCTGTCCGAGCGCAGGAAGGAGCTACGGCAACTTCCCTGCAAGGACCTGCCAAACTACTGCTAGCAGGAGTTTATCGCCCTCTGCCCACTTTCCCTTTTCTTCACCGTAATTAGGCGCTACTTTGCACAGGTTCTATGTGTATTCCTCCCATGAAACTAAAAAGGGAATCGCCTTCTGACAGCAGCCAGTCTGAACCTGCAGATTAATGCAGCGTTCTATTGATGAATTTCTTAACACAGCTGAGAGCCCTACTACAATATAGACAAAATCTACATTATTAGCTAACCTATGCACTACACTGATCAGAGCACATTAAATGTGAGGATTTAGGAAAGGTAAAGTGAAATCGATATTAGCTGAGGCTTTCATTTAATTAAGCAAAGTTTAAGTTCTCCTTCCCCAAACTCCATCTTTCTCAGGGTTGTTTTTAACAGCATTCAGGCAAAGAAGAAGTGGAAAAATATCAAACTACATTGTTTCTTTAAAAAAAAAAAAAAAAAAAAGAAATCAAGTTTTAGTGGAGAAGAAAAATTCATTACTATGGTAAAAATCACCAAGCCAAAATCATACAGCTGATGCTCCAACAGATCAAGTAAGCCTCAATTTTCTTAAAAAGCATATAAAGCTACATTACTCAGGATTTGCCTTTTTGTATAGCCACATGCAGAAAGCTTTCCAGAGACCTCCACACATGCTTCTGTATTCAGGTGTTTTCTTTTGGAGTACTGTATCATTAATTTCTCAGAATCCCAAGTAAACCCCATGCATAGTGAAAATATTCTTCTCCACAGACATATGAATTGCATTCAGCAGTAGAACTGCCTAGACACTGCTCATATTTTTACCCCTTTGCTTCCCATTTAATAATGGAGAAATCAGAGTCCATGCCCCAAAATCACCATAATTGCTAGCAAAGAATAGCAAGTTTTCAACGCAGATAAGACAACAAAACCTGGTTTTTGCTTTGTTGGAGTTTTAACATTCCAAGATTGTCAAATGCCAAATTGTTTTTCCCTTCATTTAGTTCCTTTTCTTGAAAAAACTTCCTTTCAAGCTTCCATGCCATATAATAACTGCTTTGAATCTGAAGTTAACCCCAATCTATTTCTGACACAACCATCTTCCAGTAGCACTACAGCCATCATGCTAACCTGAGCAAAATATTTGGATTTCATCACACCTGTCAAACCAATCAGAATTATCCCTCTCCAGGATTCACCCCTTCCTCCAAACAGAAAAACAGAGCACACACAGCACACAAACAGAAAAGATTATGCCATATTTACATCCAGTGTGATCATCTTTCACACTTACATGCCAGAGCCCAGTTGCCACTCTCTCTCTCTATATATATACACACACATATCTTTATTATATGAGAGATTCCATATAAAAAGAGCAGATATGATCTTCACAACCTATACAGTATCAAAAATTGTTTTGCTCTTTTCCTGTCCTAAACTTTTAACTAGCACTAGAACACACAGAATATAAGTGCATATATATACAAATATGTGTGTGTATGTATAAGCCCTGGTTGTCAATCAAAAATGTCCTCTTCTCAGCTATGCATCAATGTACAATCATTTAGCCCTCATGAAGGTGGCCAGCATAAAATTAAAATATTGGCTGTATTTGTAGAGGAAAATATTTCCACAAACACCACATTCCAGCACACAAAATTCATGGGCTGAATAGTAAATCTAAGTATATCTGTACTAGTGTACCTAAATAAGTAGCACTTGTGGATGACAAATAGGTGAGTACGTATGTACAAAGAAAACCTCCAGAGAACTTTGCCCCACTCAGCAATACATAATCTCTTTCAGACAAGTTGTGATTTCTTATGTTAAGTTTGCATTCATATAAAAGTCAGATGATCTAGAAACATGGGGCTTTTTAATACGTACATACATTTTAGGGCACAGTGTGTATCTATCCTAGATATATACTGTATTTGAAATCTAAAAAATAAAAAAAAAATTAAAATGGGCTGAATGTAGATTTATAATAAAACAAGTATCTGTTCAAAAATAACAAGTTTTAAGAACACCTTGACCAAAACAACAAAAAAGTTGACGTATTATAAAGAAATTACACACTCAGTGCTTTTACAGAGTTTATAGTCTTTGAAGCATTCTCTAGATGTTAAATCTTAAATAGAGGCTTTAAGACATCTGTGAAGAAAAACCGCACTGAGAAAGACAATCAGAACAAATATACAAATCCCATGTCACACCATACTACATTTAGGTATCCACACTTTTTAATGTGAAAAATGTGGTGAATAGGTCACAGACAGTAAATAGAGGTACAAGCAACCTGCAGGACTAGATTAAACTAAAAATATTCCATTCTTTATTTTTGAGTAAATAAATGTATTTTTATGTTGATATTATACACTGAAATGCAATCCTTAAATCATTTAATTTGTACAGAAAAATTGCACACATTTTGATGGGAGAGCTAACTCAATGTGCTCCAGAGCTTTAATAGGCAGCATTTCACAAGGTTTTTATGTGCTTACATAAAAGAATGACTACGTACTAGTATGAACCTTGGATTTTTGCCTCCTAATTTTGGCAAGGTTAAAAAACATATCAGGAGCATATGCTATTAATATATAAGGATATTGCTCCTGACAGTTCGTAGGAGGCTTCCTGTTGATTCTGTGGGGTCTGCTGTGTTCCCACTCCGAATAATCTCTGCCCTTTCTCCACTCCACATGCTCCTCCATCAAGGCGTTGCACCGCAGTTTATACTCCACCTCCTGAGGAAGGCTAGTTAGAATTGCATTGAAGCTACACGTGTTACTCCTTGAACAGTCAGAGGAGTCAGTGTTGAGCAGCATAAGCCACTACTCTCTTCAGGTGTCAAGTACCTAAAAATACACCCAAAAAGCATCAATAAATTAAAGCAAAGTATTCAACTTGCATTTATGTAATAGAAAACCAAACTACAAAGCAACAATGGGCATCAGGTAAATGTATCCAATACAATTTGCAGGCATAATTGAAAGCATTACTGCCTAATCAGACATCTAAAAGCAAAGCATGATGAAACAAAATGTCTGTAGACTCATTAGTTGGCAGCCATGCCATTACAATCACACGTAATGTCAGTAGTGCCTTGAACCTGTGCCAATGACAACAGCATAAATTTTGCATCTCATTTCTGTGGTCATAAAATTAATGATCAGTTTAAAAATACTTCTTTGCAAAAGTTATTGCACAAAGAAATGACATGAATGTGTCCCTGTTATGTAGTCACAAGGATAATTAAGGGGTTGATGCTCATTAATATAGTTTCTCGTTTCCTAAGAATACCATGATTCATCTGGCAGTTGAAACAAAGTTTAACAGTAGATTGTTAACAGTTACAACAGTAACAAAAATATGTACATGAACTGACCCTATTTTCCAGTTTCTGCAGTTTAAGCTAACCTCTTTTAGGTTTGATAGCAGAATCAATATTTTATGTTATTAAAAAAAAAAAAAACCACACACACACCACAAAACCACACACATCCCAAACACCACAACAATGTCTTTCCTTATTTAATGCTACCTTTTCCACTACAGCTTATTTATTGATTTAGGAAATAATGTATACCAAAGGGTAAGTGTATCACATGAGGAATGGAGCATAAAGCAAACTCTCCTCATTCCAACAAGGGCTGCACTTCTGTTCCTGCCTCCTGTTCTGAACAGGATTTAGTAGGTACAAGCTGAACATAATGAACAGGAGTGTATTACTTTATAAAAATCCTTTTTTTTTTTTAAATGTAAAAATCCAGGCTTCCTCCCCAACCCCAAATTAATTTACTTCTGCAATAGTGTGATTATAGTAAAGAGCTCCTCAGTATTAAAAAGATACTACTTCCACCACTCAATCTAAAAAAGAGCAAGCAAGATGTTTCAGCCAATGCCTCTGAAAGATACTTACTAGCTCACATCCTCAGATCACTAAACACATCCAATTTATTTCTAAAATGTCTAGACAGAGTGATGAATTAAAATTGGTCAAATATAAGAGAAATAAAACAACTCGCAAAAATAAAAAGACACACAGGTCAAAACACCCTTCTTGCCATTTCAGGAGGTCCCAAGTGACAGCCGGTTGAAATCAAGTCACTTCCTCCTGTCCAATCTCTGCTGCAGTAAGAACCCATCAAAAAAAGGACCAGATAAAGCCATCAAGCAGACCATGCAAGGTTCTCACTACAGTTTTTCCACAAAAATAACTAGACAAAGTTGATCTCAAGCTGGCACAGGTATACTTTAGCCCTTTGATAGCTGCAACTGATTTTTAAAAAAGATGCTACTGGCCCAATCCACCAGTCATCTTGCAAGACTAGATTCTTCTGACAGCCACTTTCTTAATGTATGCTTTGCCACGCAATATGCTGCAACACACTCATTCCTGAAGAGTCTTCTAGAGTCTCATATTAACATGATGGTTTTTAATTGCTTGTTCTGTAAAGGTCAAGCAGGAAAACAATACTGGAACATCATTAGGTTTGTAAGCCGATACTATTCAAGCAAGAAGAGCAACCCAACTTTCACTTGCCGAGTTGCCTCTTGTTCTATCATGTGCATCAGGATAAGAACATTTTGTGCTGCACTGGTGGCTGTATCTTTTGCTGCTTGAAATTGCATTTGACACGGACACTTCACAGATAACAGCTGCATGTAGCCGACAGGGACAACACAGTGACTTGCCTACAATGAAAACATCCAGACTTCCAGGATAGCATGGTATTTGGCACACTTCAAATGCATCTGATGGTCTCTCCAGAAATACTTCATGATGATCCTCTAAAGACTGCATATCAACTAAGCCATATCTTTCCCATTTAAGGTTAAATACTAACAATGTATTTATGTTCCTGACTGAAAGCTCAAGAGTGTTAAAAATACAGAACTTGCATCCACATACTGCTCTGATGACCACAAGCTACTGCCTCCCTTTCGCAACTCCAAGACTCCTACCTGCTGCCATTTCCTAAAAGACAAGTATACAGAGACCACAAAAAAAAAAAAAAAAAAAAAAAAAGAAGAAGTATCACCTCCACACAACAGGGAAAAAACCAAACAACACAACTCAAAAGAAAATACAAGGCTTTTGCATATAGTGCTACTCTACCAGCTTGACTGTTTCCAGGAAGCAGATGTCCCAGGCTCCAGACACTCACTGGTCTGCCGAGAGCCAAAGAGGCAGCTGAGTCATTCAGAGGTTTCCTACAGGTGCTCCCAATAATTACATCAAGAACAACACTAATTCTGTAGAGACACAGCTTCATCTTCCATTATAATACAGTGAAATGAAAATGAAAGTGGACCTTCAGTTTTTCTCAGACTGAAAAGTGGTAGTTAGCAAATGTCCTATCACACTTCTCTGCATAAGCAGTGCAAAGTTGTGTGCTGCAGATCAGATATAAGGTGCACCAAGTGCTTTTGGGGGAACTTGTTCTGCAAATTCCCATATTATGACTCCATTCGGCTAGTACTTTTGGTGTCTCACTTTCAGCAGTGAGCCAAATTCTTTTGTGAAAAGTGATTAAAAATACATGTTTTACTAAAATAGATGCAAAGAACAGATGGCAAGTGAGCTTCAAATACAAATACAGTTTCTAGGGCTTATAGTGCTTCTGCCAACTTTAGAACTATTTTTAGCATAAATTGAAAACAAGCTTCTTTTAACTAAACATTTTGGCAGCCATGGTATTGATTCAATTAATCTCAAAACAGAGAAATGCCAAAAACTGTATTAACTCAGAATCCTTGACAAAGTCCAGACTTCTATATCCTTAGTGAAATACTAGTCTTATAAAACAATTAATCTAATTTGCATGAAAATTGTCTTATTTTTCAAGTTCCTTCCCAATTCTAAGACCTCGAACAAGTCACTGTGACCACGGCTTTTTGGTTTTTGCTTAAATCTGCTTAGATTAATTAAATATTTCAAATTAAAATTAAAACCAAAAGCAGTGGTGTCTAAGAGAAAAAGACATTTCCACTTTATTTAAGACTATAATAAATATTTAAGACATTAAGTCAATCAATAAAACTAAAATTTGTGGAAAGATTAGTAGTTTGGATATGATTGTACTTTTTTGGTCCTAAGAACAACATGCACTTTCTTTGTCCATAAATCAACATTATACTTTACTGTAAAAGTCAGTGTAAAATCACATAACACATCACACATGAGAATTAAATATTTTTCTGTATAATGAATGTTGTGCTTTTACCTTTCAATGTGTGCCCACTTCCCCCAAAAGCTTCATTTTTTCAGTGTGCAGACACGAAAGATGATTTTGCCAGCATACTTACTGACCTGACAGACAACGCAAGAAGTCTTCTTTTTAAGAATATGAAAGAAAGTCCTCAAGTTCCTCAATCTGTTTGCAAAGAAGCATGTACGCACTTTCTGAAAGTTAGAGATACGCACACAGGTGATTTTGGTTTTAAGAAGACAGGTTCTACTTGTGCACATGTTCTTCAATTTTTTCTTATTCTTCTTTTAAACCTCCTTGCCTTATCTTTATGGAAGGTAAGATTCTGTATGCTACTGGCTAAAGCCCATGCAACAAGAGCTCACACGCAACACCTTGGTTAAACTCACTAGTTACTACATGTAAAACCAGTGGAACTTCAAGAACATGCAGTGATGAAAGAGAGTAGAGTGACAAGCTGATGCCCACAAAGCCTACTTGAGGATCACCCCAAAAGCTGAAGGAGCTGCTGTTTGAGAGACCAGAGTCAAGTTTCATTATGTTATGTAGGAAATACATGAATTTTCAAAGTGTTAGTCCACTTTTTAGCCTCCAAAAGATTCTTCTGGAAGCCTCTGGAAGGATGATAAGTCACAACTCACAAGACTCTTGAAAAAAGCTGATATAGCATGATAAGTAATGTAGCATGCTAATTGCTATACCATGATAATATGGCACATAGTATGAATCATTCATCACCTTTCCTTTCAGCTACAACAAAGATCAATTTATTTGCATTTTAAAAAAAGGAGCAAGTGCTACTGCAAAACAGAACAGCAAATACGAAGTTTAAACATGCACAGCAGTTCTTATTCTACCTAGTTTGTTTCAGTGCAGTTTCCACCTTTCCGCTTCTATCCCTCCCTCTTTTATCTTGTATTTTGGGATACTACTTCTTTCTCTGGAGAGGGGGAGGAATAGACAAAATATCTGATCACGACTGCCACCTGAGCTTTTAATCTTTTCTCAAATTTTCCACTTTCCAAATGTCAAGGTGTGCACAGAAGTATGAATGGGCACAAAAGTTGACCTCACTCAGCTGCTGTTTCTGCTTTGTTACACTATTAGCTAGCCAATAATCTGACTGCTTACCTCCATGTGGGTCCTTTGTTCTACACCTACACAAGTCATGCCTTATTTGTACGGGCCTAAAGTAAGAATGACAAAACCAAATAAAGTTTAGCACACATTTCTTGAACTCTGGAAATTATACCAACAACCCATATCAGTGAACCATATTCCCTAAGATATTTTGCAAATAAGTGCAGGCTCCCATTTCTTGTGAATTTTGTCATATTCATGTACAGAAATACACATGAATTTGGAGAAATTTATCCTGACTTGCAGAACACAATGCTATAACTTCACAGCCCTCTCATTTTATTAACAAATACTGAAAGAAAACTAAGGTGTTAGCATTCACGAGCTTCACCATTTGTACATAGTTCTATAATTTGCACCAAAGAGGCATCATAAGAATTAAAAAAGGAAAAAAAAAAGCAATATATCCTTTCTAAGAATTAAATGCACTCCAGTAAGAATAAGACTAAATACAATTTTCACAGAAATCAGAGCAAGTTATGCAGTAACCAGTACAGACTAAATCATCCATGTTGCTGGAGATAATGAAATCTCATTTTTATTAATAATTTGTTGAATCAGAAAAGAAATTCTGAATCAAATAGCCAATAAAGGAAGTAAATAGACTAGAATATTCTTGACCTTCAAAAAAAAAAACCCTAACCAGTAAATGCAAACTCTGCTCTTTGTAGAAAACTCTTGTATTTATTATTTATTTGTAGTCACAGCCTCAGAAAGTTATAAAAATATGCTCACCAGAAAGTCATATGCATTTGCAATGAAACAACTATCCCACTTAACTTGATGTTAGTCACTTTCTTAACAAAATTACATTGACTTTTTCATACTTAGTTCTGTTGGACAGTGAGGAGAGGAGGAAAACTACAGTTTAAATTCAGTAAGGGTGCTGAGGTGCAATATAAAAAAAAATTATTTTAATACTGTTTTAAAGTAAGCACATAGTTTGAGTTTATAAAATCTTGGCAATCTTTGGGAAGTTTCAAGTTGTATTTTTCTCTTTCAGTTGAAATGTTATGGCTATATAACTTGATTTAAACAGGGATAAGCAATTCATGAACTTGTTGTGCCTTGTTATAACATTACTTGCCTAATACAACTTACATATTTTTCACTTTATCAGGAGGCACGCTGTAACCTACACATTTGAACCTCCATGTCCAGAAACAGATAGTTCTTCAGCCACTGCATAAAGTGAAGATTTGCATAGGCTTTTTTGACCTCACACTGTGACCCTCATACCAGCATCCACAGGCTATAGGTCACGACCTCAAGAATTAGCATCACGGCAATAAGAGCCCTTCCAGGTTTAGTTACAGAACAGAACACTGTAGCAACAAACTCCTCAGTCTTCTCTAAACTGAACTCTGCAGCTTTGTTTTAACTCCACTAGAAGACAATAGATAACCCACACTTCACTTTTCATTACTCACACACTAAATCATCTCCTCTCCAACTAAAAGTCTGAGCTCCCACTGCACTGTGAAAACATTCATTCAGTGTGGATCGAAAGCCAATATCATATTGCTACTAGATGATCCTATTAAAAGGTTAAAGAAACATCACTCCGGAATTGAAAACTTTTGCAGCGTTAAGGAAAAAAAAAAACCTGAAATAAGTTATCCCTGTTAAGATTTTATCTCCAAAGCAGGCTGCTTTGCCTACACTTCCTCTGGAAAAAGAAACCCGCATCGCATGATCTTTCGCAACACTACGCTATTGCTCATTAACAACTAACTGCTAATTAGCGGACATAACAAGCTCCGTTTATATTAAATTCTGAAGCATGTCTTTCTAAATTCATCTTTTCATCAGTAAGCGTTCTCAGCGATGTTTAATGAAGGAAACGGGACCTAGCTCTGCGCGACGGTAAAAGCGAGGGCTTTGGAACGGGGGCGGCTTTTCCCGCGCTCCTCGGCAGGGGGAGCCTCGGCCCCTCGGCCGCGGACGGCACCGGGCACGGCCGGGCGCCTGCGGCCGCTTCCGCCGGCAGAGAGGCGGCCGGCGGGCTGAACACACCGCGGGGGGGGCGGGAGGCACGGGATTTACCTTTATCCGGGAATTCTTGAGGATAACTGCAGAGAGAAGGAGAGAAAACCATGAGGCAAGGCACGCTTGCAAATCCACCGTACTATAACGTAGCATTGAACAATCGCTACTTGTCAACAAGTTTTGGAGTTAGACTTGCAGTGCTAAATTTCGCCTTAATAATTTTTTAAGTCTTTCTTTTTGGTTACTCCGTTTTTCTTTTGCCTTTGCTGTTGAGAGAATCCCCTGTCACTTCAAAGAAGGCTTGAACAAAACCAAACCCAGATAGAGCTGCCCTTTCTGGGAATACACATCTACTCGGATATCTTAAGGTATTAAACATACAAAAGCATCTTTAATTTTAGTAAACCTTCTGAATGTTAATTTATTTCAAACTAAGCATACTTCAAAAATAATACAATAGGTCATCAGGAAAAAGTGCAAAAATAGTGGGTTTAGTTGCAGTAATTTATGAAATCCAAAAGTATTGATAACTAACCAAAAATTAAAAAGTTTAAAAGTTAATGTATGCCTAAAGAAATACAAATTTAAAATTCTTTTTTTACATAACAAGGTCTCCACCTATTTAATACCTAAGAAACAAATTCTATCATCCCAGAGGGAAAAAAATTACTGTTTCTTCAGAGCTAAATCTTGATATTTCAGAAAAATATAATTATATGATAAAATTAGACATACAAAAATAAATAATCAGGACAGAGTTATACAGACAGGATACAGCACCTCAAGAAGTGTGCATGGACTAGAGTTTATGTGAAGACAACTTCAGCAGAAATGACTGACAAATAAAATGCAGCTGCCAAGACCATCTTTATAGACAATAAGCAATAGTGTATGTATCAGGTTAGTCAGTAAGGAGATATTTACAAGTAAGGAGTAGGAGAGAAAGGAAGGGTCTACGAATAAGAGACTGAGAAATGCAAACGGAGATAAAAGGCCAGATCTAAGAAATCCTGCTTAGCAAGTTAACAGTAATAGTTAGGCATAGCCCAAATGTAGGATGTGAAAATCAAAGATGACTACAATGTGCATATATTTTGAAGCCTGAATGAAAAGCAAAACACTGTTAACAGTGAATAATATTACAGGAGACAAGGAAGTAATTAGAAATTAAAATAAGACATGAAATCATGGGGTCATGTAAGTGAACAGCAAAGGATTCAGTGCCCACTGTGCTCATAACTGCAGGTTCCCTCCTTTGATATATCATCATCTGAAAAACCTAGTTGAGCCAATACACTGAAGAAAAAAAGTCAGCAATGCTGTATCTGTATGTCCAGTTAGCTCAATAACCCAGATGGGAAAGCATTAAAAAAAAAAAATATATATATCAGAGGGGGGAAATCCTGGTTCCTTAAAATAAATAATTTAATAGAAAAGTAGTTCCATAAGCATTTACAGCCCGAATCAAAGGCACACAAATATTCGGTTACAATACTTTGGGACACATCTCATGTCTTCACACAGTTACTGTGATAAAAAGAATGATGCCCTCATTAGATGATTTGGCCGTCTTTGAAATTGTAAACAAGTTTCCACAGAGGCAGGACCATGTCATCAAAGGAAATGTTAGGAAGTATCACACCAGAGTGATAAGTAAAAAACACTTTGGAAACAACAATGGGAAAAAAACAGCAAATACTAGATCATATCCTAGTTGATTAGTTGTAACAAAAAAAGATTTTGCAAAGGAAATTTTGTAGCACAAATTAAACTACAGCCAAATCTCCTTAGCTGACTTGTTTGACTGAAATTCAAACACAACAGAACAGTGTCTCAAATCATACCTGATTTTAAAACTAAATTTTAAAACCCTGCAAACCACAGCTGTCTGTCAAAATACTTCACTATTTTAACACTGCTGAAACAAACTTATGATCTATAGTTTCCAGTTATGCTTCCATTTTCTATTACAGACAGAGATAAACAACAATATACAGTAAAGTGAGCATTGAATTATGCTGGTTTATACCAGGTGAGTATGGTGACAGGAAGCTCATTCATATTCTCAATGCATTATATTTCTCGTATTTTAATTATCTTACCAAAGCAGAGGTGAAAGCAAGCTCTACCCAACCAGCTTGCAATCAGGGTTCATAATATTACAGCAATTCCAATCGGACAAATGTTTATGTTCCCATTTCTTACTAAATTGTAGCAGCTTTGAAAAAGATACAAAGACCTGAACCCATGCAGATTATTTGACAAAATCAGGACCTAGACAGATTTTTTTAATTGTTAATGCTCATTAAAAGACTATAAAGGTTAAGTTACCAGTAAGTGACTTTATAACATATCAAAGCCAGGAAGCTCACTTACCTTGCCTTAACATCTTTTATCTTCTTAAGAAGAACTTCCCTGTTTTCTTTTGCTTTCTTGGATAGATTTTCTCCTTTTAGCGCTTGGGAAATAAATGTGTCAACATCTAAATGAAGGGAAAAAAAAAAAGTACACCTCAAAAAAAGATAAATACTGCTGTAATGAGTTTGTCCTGGTACTACTGTGAAGAAAACTAAGAAAATGATTTTCAAGCCTACACACAGCACAGTTAACAGACATTCCAGATTCTAAATGGGATACATTTGTTCTCTGATCTACTTATGCTTAGCACAGCAAATCTTATGGTGACATTTGATTCTCGCTCACTTAATTATGCCACGTAAGTCCTAATAAATTGCAGTACTATAACAATTACTTTTCATCACCTAAAGTAAGAGGTAAAGCTAAAACATGGAAATAGCCTTTATGCATGTATTAATTGCCGTATTATTTCATAACTTCAGGTTACAAAAATGGTTGAGTAATTCATTATTTCAGCAGTAACACCTACCCAGATCCTAATATAGGTCACATACTGGTTACAGTATTTTCAAATGTTCTCACAGTGCCTCTGAACAACCTACTTCACTAAACATTTTTATCCAAAGCCTTAATCCTACAAACAAATAGATAAATACAATAACCATACTGAAGGAGTCAAACCCAAGCGTGTACTTGAAGTTAAGCATACCTGCACTTGCAGTATCACAAACTAAGGCTCTAACTTGCACTGTAATTTTTAACTCTTGCCCAGAAGATACATTTATTTACTCATGTAGAATCAAAGCATTCCATAAAAGTTACCATGTTTCCTTGTAACATAGTAAATATCCATTCCATAGGATAAAAACAACCCAGTGACTGAGACTTTGGGGGAGTGTAAATCCTCCAATAGTATGCTAACAGAAACAATTGTGAAAACTAATTGTGAAAGTTTCTTATACTTACCAAACATACAATTATACCAAAACTCAACAAGCAGAAATATGACCAAAAAGTCCTGCTTGTTAACTTAAATTTCTCAGCTGTATGGATAATAACTGTTCATTGAATAAGGGAAAGCATATGTAAGTAACACACACCCCAATACAGTGCCTGCCTGCCCCCCCTGTACACAGATAGACTTTGCCTCAATCTGTATAGATGCAAAAAGATAAGGATAGTACTATTTTAATCCTGTAACTTTTCAAATCAGAGGAAACATTCCATTTTCATAAAGAAATACAAATCAGCCAATTAAATATGCAAAAGTTTACATTTAAAGCCAACATTACATGACTATTTACTGCAGATTTCCTAACTGAAAACTTTAATTGCCCTTTTTTTCCTTTATAAAACAGAAGCTCAACAGAAACTTATTCCATTCTGTATTACAGGTTGCAAGAAAAATTAAGTCAAAAGTTACTCTTCGAGAACACTAGCACAGATATAACAAATAAGCCATTCTTTATATAATAATTTACCATATTATTGCTGCCTTCACGAAGTGTGGCAAAAATCTTCATTTTTTGAAGCATTTTAGAGTTCTGAACAATTATATTGTTCCCCTTTCCATAAGATAGGGAAGCTTCCCCCTTAACGTTTTCCAAAGCACTCCTAGGGGGGAGTCGGGGGGGGGGGCGGGGAACTGTGCTCAGTTCTTTGGCATTCCTTCTTTAAAAGGACAGAAGGAAAGACACTTAACAAGTGTATTAATGAATCGTCCAGACACACCCCCAATAGCCTCTAAGCCATACACCAAGCATCCCTAGAAACATTTTGTCCTAACTAATAGAAAAAGTATATCTTCATTAATTCCAATGATTAGAATTGCTGATCAAACAGGCTAATGAGGACTCTCACAATCCACAAATGTTGACCATCCGCGAAAAACACAATACTTTCGCTGCTGAGGGCAAAAACCAAAACTGTCAACAGTTTTTCTCTCAGGAAAACCCAACAGTATCTTCCAGTAAAGACCAACCTTTCACTCTGGGAGGGACAGGCTGATTAAGTATTAGTTCCTTCACACTTTTACATATTTATTTCAAAAATTAGATAGCAGCTTCAAAGTCTCTACCCAGGGAGCAATATGCAGAAGTTTGGGAGAATTAGTCACATTTATAAATAAGGAGCCATGCTCACACAGTAATCTTTGGACACTTATGAAGCAAGGTTCTGTGATTAATTAGTCTTCATTTATATTCAAAAGACATCATTACTTCTTGGAAAAGCTCAAAACTCATCTGAGAACTCTTATCTCAGGTTCTGACTGATTGTCAAAGCTTTTTTTCAAACACAAACATTGAAATGACACAATTAAAGGAGTGTGTGGGAAAGAGAAACCAAATTGATTATCATAAGCAAGAATTACTACTTCTGGCTTAAAATACACGGTAGACACAAAATTTTGACAACTAGCTACATTGCTGAGAGAATCTTTTCTGAAAAAGCTTGGACTTGAAAACCAGAAATAATGTAGAACTTTCAACTGTGGAGGGACAGGGCAGAAGTAGATGCATCATTTATTCTCAGTATAAGTAGATAATGAGTTGAGGGAGAGAAGCAAAGGGGAGAAACAGAAAAAGAGCAAGCATGCACAAGATCCTGACAAGTTTGTTGTTTTTTAACAGCAGCAGCATTTACAAAGAAGACATCCTTGGAATGTCTTCCGTCTCCCATAAGATTGTAAAACAAGTTCTCTGAGCTTAAATATCCACAAACACAATGGACTGTACTTACACTGGAATACTACTACTTCCATATGTCCAGAGAAACCATATAGCTTGATTCTTCACAACCCCAAAACACAAAGACAGACCTGATGCACACATGATCTTTGACAGGATGCTACAGAAGCAGCATACTCGAAATTTACATGTTATTGTATCATAAACTTTCTTATCTACTCACAATTACACTGACTGTTCCAGATCTAGATCAGAAGATGGCTTGAGCAAGTGTTGTAAATCCACCCAGAATATGCCAGATGCATGTGAGATGAGTAACTTATCCTAAGTGCCTCTGGACAAGAAGCAAGAACGTTATCCAAGTTATGATCATCTCTTCACTACCTATACCTTCGCATTGCAGAAGAGTATGGAAGGAGCAGTCCCTGTTAGAGAAAGCTTCATTGCTAGCTCAATATAAGGGAATGTTCACACAATTTCTGTGATATTCCACAAAGTGTTTTACCTTGGAATGAGAACACAGCTTGGGACTTCACTGTATGAGATTTGTATCTGTTATACTAAACTTCAGACAGAAGCAGCAAATTTACCCATTTCTCACCACTATTCTAGTCACCTACTTTCTCTTCCTTCTCCAGGATGATCCAAAACTTGCTCTCTCCTCTGCTAGTTTAATGCTTTACAGAAAAGGATAGTGTAAACTACTAGTCACAAGAACTTAAATGTAGAGGTGTTCTGTTCATGCTTCAGTAGCAGTTGGTTCATTGAAGAATTTAAAAAGTAACAAAAGATAAATTCCAAAAAGAAAACCTCCTTGAACAGATTTCTGACTTTAAGCATTTTTATTAATCAGTTGCCACACAACAAACAAACAAACAATATCTATTTCCATAAATTGTTTGTTTTTAACAAATTAAGCAGCTATTCAGCACTGTACATTGCAGAAACTCAGCTGTTTCCATAGAAGATGCTAACATTTCAAAGAGAAGTAAACTTTGGAAACCTATTTGACGCTCCTAAACATTTTTTAAGCTTGGGTGTTAGACTGCCTGATAGCTTCAATACTCCTATTTGTTGCTCTGTTTCTTAAAGCTCATGATTTTAACTTTGTATGAACCATATGTCAGAGCAATTGTTTGCTTCCAGAAATGAACAATAGATGCCAAACAGAAAGATCGGATTGATATGATCCACTCACCTCATTGCTCTGTCAACACAGGTTAGAAATGGACAGAAAAGGGATGTGACACTACAGTCTAGCTTTGGCCACCACTTCAACCAGTTCATACACTTCAAGGCTTAACTGACATCTCATACAACAGTCAAAAGTTGAAAAATCATTTTAATTTCATTTCAATTCCTTTTACAAGGAAAAAAGTTACGATTTATTCTGCTTTTCATTGCTACAACATTTTGTGGTTCTCCTTATATCTGTGACTATAAACAGAAAACACTGCAATTTTCTCATTGTTTTCAGTCTTTGGGGCTATTTTCTTTAATGAAGGCTGAAACTACACAGACAGGCTTTTTCAAGAATGTAAATTTTTTGCCCAGAGCAAGTGCTCTCTTAAAGTGTTCTAATCATAACAAATCATAGCACTTTTGTTGTTTACAGGGTCCAATATTGTGATCATAAGTTGCACTTAATAAACAAACATACTTAGGACATAAATGCCTCATTTTTGTGTCAGGGTGAGCCAAACAGCCTCTCAGAAGCACTCAAAGACTGTACCCTGGATCTTCCCTTCTTCCTTCCTTCTGTAGATAACCAAAATGTTGTCCATCACATTATCAAGAAGTTAGTCACTTCATCACATGATGAGTTCACATCATTCAAATGACAGAAAATAATTACAAACTGGCAATGAGATAGCTGTGTTTCCACTCACATGGCAGGGCACGCAGCTCTCTGTCCATGACCCAAGGAGAAATACAGGCACCTGTTTTGGGACTGGACACACATCCATCATATGACAAGCAATGCTTGCATGAGGTCACCTGGCAGGTGTACTGCTAGGCACACAAGTAGGGAATGGCAGGTCAGCAGAACAACTCCTCCAGCCACCAGCCTTCTCCCATCTCTCTCCTCTGCGTCAAGGAGAGCCAGAAGCCGGCTGCAAGCCAGAGAATCTGGGAAGGCAGGCCAGAGAATTCCGGAAGGTAGCTGTAAGCTAGGCATGTTTGTGCACACACACTGTCCAAAGGTGACCAACATTAAACAGACTGCCACATATCTTTCAGCTTTACGTGGGCTGGCATTAGAGAGCAATTAATTAAATTGATTTCAAGGGCTATCTTGCTGTGTTGCCATGTACAAAGTGAATATTGTGAAAAACATTGACATTCAACAGTTTCCTCAGTGATTTAGAAAGCAGAGGTACGCCCACTGCTAAAACTCTTCAAAACAAGTAAACAGATAAGACATCTATTTTAAGATGTTAAGGAAGAAAAATTATAATCAAGGACTATATATATGTTAGCTCATTTTCTGAGTAGTTGAGTATCCTCTCTCTACATTAAAGAGGTGAGAAAATATGAAGATTTAACCTATTAAGCATATCATGGAAAAAAACCACACCAGTACGAATCATGATCAAGTTACAAAGCGATTCCAAATGAACTATAACAAAAAAATGTTAGGGATTAACCTAAAGATTTACACTGTATGCCACATTATGCTGCATCTATTGTGGTTTGTTGACATATGATTATGAAGGAAACGTAAACCCAGTCAGATGAGAAAGATAGACTCCACATTAATTGAAAAAGACAAACTAAGTGAATAATGAGTATATAAAAAATAGCCTATGCCATTTTTATCACCCATATATGACACTTATTCTCAAATTTATGGCAGAGACAATTGAACTATGTTTCAAATTACTGGAGATTATTTCTTACCAGAAATGCTTCTGTGCATTTTTTCACCTCACTGTTTCTATTCTTATTCCATTACTATTGAAATACATATATATTACCAAAGCTGTAAATACATGTCTACAATAATCACCCTGGTTTATCTTGTAAAGATGGATTTTTCAGAAAGAACCAGCATTCATTAAAGCTTTCGAAATGTGAAAATGATACTTTAAAACAAAAAGTAAAGTTTTAAACAATAGTATCATTTTAAACTAGAACCAGCCAATGAAGAAACCCTACACTGTATCTAGGTGGCTTTTCCTTCCGACCCCACTCAACCCCCCCAGCATGTCCAAAGAAGAGCAATGAAGCTGGTAAAGAGTCTAGAGAACAAGTCTTACAAGGAGCGGCAGAGGGAACTGAAGTTGTTTAGTCTGGAGAAAATGAGGCTGAGGATAGACCTTCTTGCTCTCAACAACTACCTGAAACGAGGTTGTAGAGGTGGGCATTGGTCTCTTCTCCCAAGTAACAAGAGATAGGACAAGAGCAAATGACCTCAAGTTGCACCAAAGCAGGTTTGGTTGAACATTAGGAAAAAATTTTCACTGAAAAGGTTGTCAAGCACTGGAACAGGCTGCCCAGGGAAGTGTTTGTGTCACCATCCCTGGAGGTATTTTGAAGATGTGTAGATGTGGTGCTGCAGGACATGGTTTAGTGGTAGACTTGGCAGTGATGGGTTAATGGTTGCACTTGATGATCTTAAAGGTCTTTTGTAACCTAAATGATTCTATAATTCCTACAACAGAAATCTATGGAGCAAGTCCAGCAGCAGCTGACAAGGACATCAGAAAAAGGACAGTTATATTTACCCCTGATGCCCAGAAAACTAACTACTGTAGTGCCCAAAAATAAAAGGTAAGCAAAATTATACTCATGCACTGAATCTTGCAGTTTTCTTGCCTTGCCCTCTTCTGCATACTATTTCCAGGATGCAAGTAAAAAAGTGGGTAAACAATATTAGGAATCACACTGAAAGCAGGCAATTTGGACAATATGACTAAACATTTAAAGAAACTGAATAATATGTGGGTAGAAATGGCCACTAGGGCAAGAATATAATTTTCTGTTTAGTTTCGGGGTTTTCTTTAGTAGAACAAGGAAAATGGATATTGGGACTGGATGTAGGGCTCCATATGAACTGGAGAAAGAATTGTATCCTCTTTTCACAGCAAAAATCTTTGTAACTTAAAATCTGAATACAGAAGATTCAAATTGGAAAGACTGTAAAGTGTTAAAGGAAAACAATGAAAAAAGCTATAGCACCCATACTATAGCCACAGGCGAGGGAAAAAATACAAATTATATATATAATGATCAATCAAAAACTTTTTTAAAAATAAATAATTCTTAACTTCTCCAACTAAATCTCCATTACTGAAAAGCCTCCTTTTTCCTTCCTCTTTCCCCCCCCCCCCCCCCCACCACCCCCCCCCACCCCCCACCGCCCAGCCCGCGTAACGCACAC
>WUAM01000179.1:17259753-17289635 GCA_024336885.1 Actenoides hombroni | reverse complement strand
GAGAAGGATGACTGAAGCAACCAGTCTGATTTCTGTTACAGGAGAAATAACAGGCCTTTGGGGAAGAAGCAGCCTCTGAAATCCTTCTCAGCTATGGACAAGACAAAACTTAGCGCATGCATCAAAGAATAAAGAAAAATAAAAATGAGCAGGCCTCCAACAACCTACATAACCAATAATAATTTGATAGCAAGAAAAAGAAAGCCAAGTAACACCCCACTTTGGCAAACAGCCACAAAACACAACAGAGGAAACCTTTACAAATGAAGAAAAGGCACAATGAGGCTGGGCTTCCTTCACTAAATTCCAAAATCTCAAGCATCATCTAGAAGGTGCAGAGACACAGCTAAGGAATGAAGAAGTTACATACACTATCACACACCTCCCAGGTGTAAAGAGGGAGATAAGAGAGCAAGAAAATTACTTTCTCCTCCCACCACAAGTTCAACTCATGACCAGAGGACCCTGTTTCTTTCTCCAGTGTTTCCCTCCCACTACTTGAACAAGTCAGAGAAGAGAAGATGGGATTGTGAAATCCCCACAATCTTCTGCAATAAACCCATTGCCACACTGACCTTTCCCCTTCAACTTTACAGAGACAGCTTCCTCCTGTTTCCAACTAGTGCAGTCAGCCCTGAGCTCAAGCTGTGCTTCTGCCTGGAACGTTTCAGTGCCACTGACATGCAACTATAATGACCCTGCCAGCACATGTGACAGAATTTGGCTTTGCACTAGAGATATAATATTGTTTAGGTTCAAACTAAAGCACTCGCAAGTCAGAAAGTTTCCTGTGCAACTTTACTTCATCCCCTGGTGTGTTTATTCGCATTATCACCATGTTTAACTACAGGAGCACTTAGTATGTTTTCCAGTAGGACCCCTACTTGTTCAGCATAGTAGGTGGACAGTACTCCAACAATCAATCAAGGCTAAGCAGGGATCAGGAAACCCATATGATCACTCCTCCACTTTTTGTAGAAGTTGGAAATAGTAGACTAAAAGACCAAGGAAAGGAGAAAGAGCACAGTATTTGTGAGACTTTGTATCTGTCACTGCCTCACTGCTGTGAGCATCAGTCTAAAACAAGGTGTTTGTTGCCAGACCTTAACTGCTTGTTCTCAACAGAGCCTAACATATGAAGAGCCTGGCACTCATAATAGCCATTGAATACAGACATCGAATTCACATTATTTTCTGGAGAAAACAGCACAGCATGGAGGCAGGTGAATTTGAATTCTAATTCTGTTCCATCATTGATTATTTTTTGCAACCCCAGATCACATCTTGTTTATTACACTAATTTTACCGACAGGAAAACAATATTCCCTCATCTCAAAGAGATGCTGAATCAATACTTGTGAGCCATTAAAATAATACATTAAGAAGCACCCTCAAAGAAAAGCATGCAGAAATTAATAACTATCTACTCACTGCAATCTTTGTATTGTGTAAGGGTTGCTTAATGAATAGCAAAGATATTACAGAGCTCCCTTCCTTCCTTTACCCATACATCTTCACTACATGAATAGTTTGAGCAAAAAGCAGGATGCTACATAATTCAAGATTATGAGGACCTAAAAGTATCAGTGAAAGAACTGCTTATACAGTCTGTACTCTCTAGTTTCTAACTTCCATACACTTGACTGGTAACATAAAAAAAAAAAAAAAAAAAGGAAAAGAAGAGGTTAACATAACATACATAAACTGTAAAAAGTAATGCCTTTTTTTTTAAAAAGGAATTGGATTATTGAATATTTTACATTGTGTGACTGTAATTATATTTACATTTCTTTCTCTTTGATAACTCTGCAAGTAAGAATTGAAAGTCACAAACTTACAGACTGTTAGTTGTCCCTCACTACCCCAACTCCACTCTGCTGGTTTCTGCTTACTCCATAATTATGCTGTCAAAATTAACAAGTGTTAAGCTCATTTTGCTTTGAGTCCCAAAACAAAACTGCATGTGAATGCAAATTAAGTTGAAAATATTACCATGACAGTTGCAGAGATGTATTATGTAGCATTTATGCTACTATAATAATAAATCAAAGATTTAAAAATAAATAATTTATAATTAATAATCATGGTAAATCATTCTGTTCTCTTAACTTCAGTTTAGACAGCACTAAAGAAATCTCTTGTTCTCTTCCATAAAAGCTGAAGCTGTAAGCACTGTACAAACACTAGATACTTGTATATAATTTAGGTCATTGATCATAGTGATTCTGAATGAACAAATACACACCCCCCTTGAAGGAAAACAGGTGTTCTCAGTTTCACTTCAACATACAAACTTTTGTATCACCCTTTCCATGGCAAGCTGGATAAAGATGGGGGGAAAGACAAGTTGTGTAATGAGGCACCATGACAAAAAAACAAATCACCATCTAAAATGATCCCACTTGCATTGCACCCTTCCCCTCAAAAAAATCCTAAAAGAACTTAAAACATTGAAGAGTTTCAGGATCGGCTTCAACCAGTGAAAACACCTCCAAAACAAACACACACCCCATGTGATCACAAACTCCAGAACACAATAATACCACAGAAAATACCAAAGTTTGGAAAGGCTCTCTAAGGCTAATATTTTATGGGGTTTTTAATGATGGAGAATCTATGCCATGAGAAGAAATCATCAGCTTTCTTTTTTTTCTGGTGACCTTTCAGGCAGATTTTACTACAGTTGTTACTAGACGCAAATAACTTAGTTAGAAACAGGAGTTAGGAAAACAAGACACTTGACAGAAGTGCTTTAAAGATGAGAAGACTGACTGGCAAGAGTTTCAAGCATTAACTCTTACAATCAAAAAGTCTTTTAAAAGTCTTCAAACATGATGAGCTACATTAGATGCCAGAAGCTGCCCTACCATGTAATTGAGCACTTCATTATAGAGGAAAGATTTTTGAAAAGCACGGGTAATTTGAACAGCTTAGAGAGAGCTACACAAGTTCCTGGGGCACAAACAGAAGTTCTCAAAAGAAAGATACTCCAACTGAAGTTATTTAGGCATAGCGAAGCCTTTTAGGAGTTTCTCATAATGATAAAAGAAGTGCCAAACTGGAAATTTACTAATTGCTTTAATGGACAGGGAAAAAAAAAAAAAAAGATAAAAAAATAAATAGCAATCTTGAACACAAAAAACATTCACCGATATTTTTAAGTCTCTACTAACACTATTGTTGATAACTTTTCATCGTGAGAAATCATCCCATTTCTATGCTCCAATGTATCCTTAAGAGCATGGACATTCACAGTCAGTCTATTTGACAGATATGACAATATGCCAGCAATTCAGTAACATCTTAATTCACTTTGATGACAGCAGCATCAGCTGTTTTGCGGAGAAGTTTCTGTCATTTTTTCAGATGATGCGGTGAAATGGCCCTGCTGGCACTAGAACCGCACGGTTTCACCCCCGGCAGTACCTGCCGGGCCACTAACACACCTTTAAGGGGAGAAACTTTTCCCTGAAGGCTCAGTGGTTAACTCGGCGGTCAGAGACAGGGCCACGGGACCTGCCAGGCGCCCAGTTCCTTCCACCCACGCGTGTCAGCAGAGGAATTCCACACCCCCGGAGTAGCTCTGCAGGGAACCCGCACACCTCACCCCTCCCAAGGGCGGACGGGGGGCTGCGAGCGCTCAGCCGCAGCACGACGGCCAGGACGAGTGCGGGAGCCAGATCTCTCTCCTTCCTCATTTTGGGAGCTCAGAGCGGCCGCCAGGAAGGGAAGCGCGGCACCGCGCCGGCTTTGCCGCCCCACGAGGAGCAGCGGGAAGAAGTAACCGTGAAAGAGGACTTGGCGGGGACAGGGAACTCCCGAACCCATGAAGTGGAAACGAGAGCCCAGCGCCCGCTGAGGAGCGCTCCGCCGGGGCCCCGGCTCAAGGGGCTGGTCCCCCCGCAAGCCCCGGCCGTGCCGGCTGCCCCGGCGCGTCACACCCCCCCGCCGGCCCGCCCCCGTGGGTCGCCCTCCGCCCTGCTCACCGCCCGCCCTCCAGGAAGCCCTCCCTCCCTGACGGCGGCCGGCCTCACCTACTAGGAGGCTGTAGACATCCTCGGGGATGGCGAGCGCGCCGTTCATGCTGCGGGCGGCAGGGGGAAGCCCGGCGGCGGGGACACACCGCGGGCGGGGCTCCGCGGCTGGCCACGGCCCCGGCCCCGGCCCCGGCCCCGCCAGGGAGGAAGCGAAAGCCCCGCCCCCCGCGGCACGGCCAGCGAGCCATGGGGGCGGGGCTTCGCTGCGCTCTGCCCGTCCCTCCTCGCTCCCCCCGCCCTCCGGTGCCGCGCAGGCGCCTCATCCCCCTCCCGATGTTTATACTGGCGGCTGGGCGTCCCCCGAGCAACGCCCCCGCCACGAGGGACTTCCTCTCACGTCACCACTGCCAGGAGCAATTTTGCGTGAGGGCACCATAGAGACCCGACCCTCTTGCCAGAATCAAATATGGCACCTACAGTTCTGCCCGCGTCCGCCCCGAGGCCCACGAGAAATTGACTATTGGATAAAAACTTCCGGACGTCGCTCTCTGATTGGCCCATTGATCGTCCCGCCCAAGCACCAGGAGCTTCCCACGCCGAGGGCTGGCGGCCCCCGCCGCCCGTCACAGGGACTGGCAGGGAGGCGGGTGGGTTGCTGGGTCGGTGAGTATGAAGAGGGATAAGTTTTGGACCTAATTTTTTCCGAATATTTTTCCAGCCTTCGTTTGGAGCACGGTGGTGGCCTTAGCTCGCCTGTCGGCGGGTGGGATACCGCTGCTGGGGGGGTCAAGGAGAGAACGTCAGTCCTGGCATTCGGCGAGGCCCTGGTGGCTCCTCCTCTTCTTCCTCAGCCTGCCGTCATTACCAGTGCGAGGCTGTGGGGTGGCAGAACGCAGCTACATCATAGCCATACCGCAGCCGTTCTGATGTCCCAACGGTCGTAGCTGGCAAAATCAAGCCAGAGCGCTTGAGAGGAGGAAATCACATGCACACACAAGGCATGCAGGGAAATGAGAAATGGAAAGTGAAGCAGTGGGAGCAGGCCTGTTGGGATTGGCGGCTGTTAGCACAGACGTGTGGGCAGAGGGAGGAAGAGACGGTGTCTCTAAGCAATGCAGCTGGGCTGCTAGAAGGGCTGAGTTTGTAGAAGTTTTGATATATTTTTCCCACAAATCCCTAATCGTATGTGTTTGGAGCACTTCAGTGATGTAATCTGTTTAGTGTAGAATAGTCAAAGTAAACTCTTAGTATGTGTTTCTGTGACCTTGGTGGTTTTGGCTACAGCTGTGTTATTACTACAGGAAGTGTTTGTGTTAGAGCTGCAGTTATGTTAGCATATGCACGTATTGTACCAGTGTTGGAAAAAACAACAAGGAAAAGAATTTCTATTTATGAAATTTCACCTTTATTTCAGTGTGATTATTTTAACACTTGTGGCACAGCTGGTAGTACAGCTGTATCAATCAGGTATTAAACAGTTTCATACTTCTGCTTGATGTAGCTGTGCCAGCTGAAGTCTGCAGTGCAGACATGGTGTTAGATTGTAATGTTCTCCTGACCTCTCACATCTCTTTTAATTACACGGAACAACTCATTTCAAATACATCTGGGTTTTCAAAGCATTGTAGCATTATTACCTGATTTTACGTCTAGCTTGAGTGAAACTCAAGCAATTAACTAACTGACCTGTATAATGCTGCATAATTATTTTTGTTAGTTATCTAATTTCAAAATGAACATGCATCTGGGCGCACATGTGTGTATATACAAAGGAAGAGGAAAGATCTATTTAAATACCTACTACTCTTCCAATACAAGATTATGTTTGATTATAATTTTTCTGTAGTAGACAAAAGGAGATCTCTTTAAGCTTATGTTAAATTATACATTTCAGATGTGTAGTCTTAGGAAGCTGCCATAAGGAACAGGAAAATGGTCTGTAGTCTAACTTATTTGCCCTTTTTCAGGTTAATTATAATCCTGCTTTCTTGTGTTTACTTTATGGCTCCATCCATTTCTGTTGCAGAAATGAGTTGGGGGTGTCACTTCAACTCCATTGTAGTCTTTGTTTTGAGATCACTTTTCCTGATAATTTATTCCATATGTTCACCATTTGTGTGAGCTTTCCCTGAGTTTCAGAATATAAAATGAGAAGAAATAACTTGCCTTTATTGTTTCCCACCCCACATACTCTAGTCACACTGATTTTTTTTTCTACTTATTTCTTTTTCTTAAAGACTTCCTTGTTGTACTAAAGACCAGCCTATCACACAGTTAGCAAGATTTGTGACCCAGGCCTATTTTAAGCCTTGTTAAGTTCCAGATTTACTCATAGTTCTCTAATTTTTAAATCTACCACTAATAGAAGCATAATTCAAAACAGACTCCTTCACTGAAACAAGTCTGGCTACAGCACCAATTCAGCCTGGTTTCCAGGGATTCCACAGCTTGTGTCTCATCGAAACCAGACACACTGCTTTGCCTAATCAGGCCAATGGATCCAGGGTTCGTGAGTAGCAACACCACAGGGAGCACACAGAAGTTTATTCTCCTCCTGTGTGGGGAGAGCTATGAAAATGGGGAATTCAGGAGGAATAATCTACCTGAATCTGCAGAAAACCTGCAGTAATGCAGCTGTAGGAAGAATAAAGTTTCCCATTCAGGAGCAGCATCACCACCACCTTGCTCCCCTGAAGAATCACGGAATGTGACGGGTTGGAAGGGACCTCGAAAGATCATCTAGTCCAAGCCCCTGCCAGAGCAGGACCACCTAGAGCACATAGGAATGTGTCCAGGCGGGTTTTAAGTGTCTCCAGAGAAGGAGACTCCACAGTCCCTCTGGGCAGCCTGTTCCAGTGCTCTGTCACCCTCACAGTGAAAAAGTTTTTCCTTATGTTTCTGTGGAACCTCTTATACTCCAGCTTACACCGTTTGCCCTTTGTCCTATGATTGGACATAACAGAGAAGAGCCTGGCTCCATCCACTCGCCTTTTATGTATTTATATATTATTAGTGAGGTTCAAGGAATCCAACATATCCACCCTACTGAAAAATCTAGCATTTTTCCATTAAATATTCCACTTTTCTGCTCCTATGCTTTCAAAACTTAGATTCTAGGAGAAGGGAACAAGACCTGTGTGCAACTGCTGCTTGTTCTCTACATGTCCTTTAATAGAAAATTAATTGGATTACAGTGCATGCTCCCCACACTGCTCCCTGCACTATTTCATTCAGGCAGCAGTGCCCTTGTTGAGGCTACTCCTGTGTTCTCCTCTGTTCACCCCCTTGGCTGGCTATCTTCTTTTGACAGATTTTAAAAAAAATAGCTAGTCAATAATCAGAATATTTACAATTTTAAAGTCTTTAATTACAGTAAATAGTAGTTGGCAAAGGTTTCTGGCATGCAAATGTAGCAGTTAAATGTAAGGGGCACAGACTTCCTTTACAGAAGCACTTCATAAAGAAACATGAAAACTTTAGGGTTCAAAAAAATTGGAAAATTCTGATATTGAATGACAGTGCTCTAAACACGGCAATTCTTTATTCATTTTGACTCTGGTTGCTGCACTGAAGACAAGCTGCAGCGCCTCTAACAGTGGAAAAACATATTCTGAACCCTTTGTCCTCTGGCAAAACATCATTAATGTTTTCTTAGGATTTGCTACTACTGCTGGAGTTAAAATTATTCCTTCACAGGCAGAGACACAGTACGTCATAGTGGTTATTTTGAGACTAAGTTCACAAATTAACTTTGAAGCGTAAAGAAGAGCTTCGTGTAACAACTCATTAAAATTTTGTGTATCCTCTTCTGTTCAGAAGCTGTCTCCATGAAAGCTTCCTACTTTGCTGTCCTTTTACAGGCATTTTATAGAGGAACAAAATCTGAAGCATTCAAGTGTTGTTTGCACAGTTGGGTTGCATTGGCTGTGCTTTGTTGGGATGTGGAAACACGGTCTTGCACTTAGAATTCAGCCCATTGAATTCAGTCTGTCGAACATGAGCTGAACATGCTTTTCAGTTTATGGGCTGCTTTGATGATCACAAATGGAACCAAAATGTATGCAGTGAGACTGTAAAAGTTTTGAAAACTGAGTGCTCGTTTCTTTATTAGTTTATATGATGACAAATTGTTATAGCAGCCTTTTTTTCTACACAGTTTGGAGACTTTAGTGTCACACTTTCATATTCTGATTTACAGAACTGATGTACTTTTCTTTGTGAAGGTGCCCTGCCATTTATAGAGTACTTCCCAAGTTGGTACTCTCTTGCTCTGAATATTGCTTTCTGTAAGCCTATCATTTTGAGGCCTCAGCCTGAGTATAGTAATTCCCAACAGGTTTAAAAACACGTGTCAGGAAGCATGAGTCATTCCTTTCCCTTTCCATGTTTTTCCAGCTATACAACCACAGAGAGGTGCTGAACAGAAAAAGACTGAGAATGGTCCCCTAGATCATTTTCTGTGCGCTGTGTCGTGACTACCTGCTCAGCCTTCTGAACTATTATTTTTGATTCTAAAGTCTTCGCCTTTCCAAATATGGAGCAACAAGGGTGTAATTCTTCATTTTTATACTTAAATACATTCCAGCAATGTCTCATTTTGCCTAAGAATTACCTGTGGAAATAAAAATTGGTGTTTACGTTATCAAAACTATAGGATAATAAATATAACTTTGAATGATGCTTTCTAAGTATTACATGCTGTGGGAAAATGTTTTTGCATAAACATTTCTTTTTACCTGAGCATTCATTAGTTTGTATAGGATTGCACATTATCCAATATTTTACTAGACAAAAAATATTCTCTATCTCTTCAAGTTCAGTGGGGGGTTTTTTGTTTGGTTTTTTTAAAATTATTAAGAAAACTCCTATCAGATAAAAGGCTTCAGAGTTTCACTAAGATCCTGTTTTGAAGTGGTTTTCCAGCTGGACTGATTTGAATGGAACATCCTGAAAGTTATTTTTGGCACAGGTGTGAGATTTCAGTAGACATTTTGGCTCGCTGAAGTCTATGAAAGCAAGCCACAGATAACTCCCTGAGTATCACAGAAAATAACTTCTGCTGCTCATCATGCAAATAGTTCCAGTGAAGTGTGGAGACAAGCAGCTGAATAGGGGCTGTGAGATTTCAGCTCATACTAAATCCATTTGTTCATGTTTGTATCTAGCCCTTTGTTCTTAGACATCTTAAATACTAAAGGAATGAATACTATTCCTCTCACTATTTCTCCTCTTCAAGATGTACAGAGATGCCCCAATGGCTCTTCTGCAGCTGAGCATGATTTTAGGAAGGAAGTGGGGAGGGAAGCTCTGACTCAAGTTAATAATTAGGTCTTACATAAGCTTTTCTTTACCCACTATATAACCTCAATATCAAGTGAATATTTTAGACCAATGAAAAGTCTTAATAACTCTGAGGTGAGTAAACATGTATAAACATCCTGTTGCATTCTCCAGAATGCTGGTTAACCCACCTGCAAACCAAACAGAATAGGTACCTGCCAAGCTTGGGTGGCAGCAGTGTCATTACCCTAGTTCTCTGTCCTTCATCCAGCAGCTGTTTTTCAAGACATTTTTAGGAAGGTGATATCTGAGGACTTTATCTACTAGATATAACAATCAGATTTTAGGAGGAAATCAATGGGTGGACGCATCTCCTTGGATAATCAAGCAAAGACTTGGAGGTAAATTTGACTCAAGGCAGAAGCTTTGAGGTGTAGCCAGATTAAGTGTGTCTGTCTGCTGGTATCATGTGTTTTGCGAGCAGCAGGTCAATCCCCTTTTTAAAGTTCCCTCATCTGTACATCTTAGAAGGAGCAGTAACAATAGATTTGCAAGGGAAAAAAAGGGGTTTCCAGAGTTGCAAAACCTTTTGATGTAATGCTGCATTTCCCTTCCTAGGTTTGGTTTAAGGTGGAACTGAATCAAAATCAGGGCAAAATCTGAATAAAATTTCTGCAATAAGTTACAGAGTACTGGCTCACAGCCTCTGAATTGCCCATCTTTTAGCTGAAATAAAGATGAAGAACTTCCTAAATAAGTGGCATTTCTCAAAGAGCTACACTGAGAGCCTTCCACTGAACATCAGTGAAGTGGTAAGATAAGAGTTAAAAAAGTTAAAAGGAGCTGCTGTTTTATTTTTATGTTTGAAAAGTCAAAGTGCACTTTAGAAGAGTGCTTCCATTAGCCTAAAAAATGAATATATGACTAATTACAGTCTAGCTAACAAGAAGAGCCAAATGTTATATCATGTGCATAGGCATTAGCTCTCCATCATTCTTTTTAAAACAACTTGAATGAATTTTTGCTTAATGTTCTTAACTCATTGTTTTTTCCTAGCTTTTTTTTAATTATTATTTTCCTACTTCTATGTGATTGCCACAAATAGCAACAACTCTGAAAAGTGTGACATAAAATTTTGAAGTAAATAGCTATTCTTCTTGTCTGATTTCAACATTGTTTCTGGGAAACAGATTAAAATCTTCTTCAGTCTCACCCAGAAAGGACTGGTCCAAGTGAGGCAGGTGTATAGGCTCATTTCTTGCCATGCAAACTCATTTTCTCTACAAGAGGAATATCATCAATTCCGTCTTTAAAGTGATACACAGATATGTAAAAGATCATGCTGAATAGGAAGCATTTGTTGTTTCCACTAGAAATTGCATTTGATTCCATTTTATTAAAGTGCTCGACTGATAAACCTCACCTCGATGGATTTAGTTTAAGCTATGAACTACTATTTTCTAAAATAAAGAACCTTGAAAACTCCTGATGCAAATACACTTTATTTGTAAAGTGTCTTCTGGGATATCACATGGTTTACAGGGAGACTACTCAATTAATAAAATAGCTTTTCTCAGCAAGTGTTTCTACAATAATGTCCATAAACTACAGTGTGCCTGGCTAAAAGTATTCCAAGACAATCATAGCAATATTGTAAAGGGGTAAGCAGACCCCAAGCCAATATTGTCTCACTTTTTTTTTTTTCTTCTTAATTTAATAAAAAGCTCTGAATACAGAGACTGATGAGTTTTCAAGTTCTGACTGACAGGTTTTCAATTGATCTTGATACTTTATAGCTCCCAACACTTGGGTATCTAAGCATCTTACAAACCCAACCAAAACAGAAACCTTACAAGGTGAAGAGGAATTATGCCTCCAGGCTGTAGAAGCAGCACCCAGGAGAAGTGGCTTTGCCAGGATGACAGGGGAAGTAATGTGGCAGCATGTGGAAATTGGCCAGATCACAGAAATCCCAAACAAGTATATCAGCTGCAGGGTCATACCATCCCTCCAGCAAGCCACTGTAAAATCCCTCAGCTGTCACTGCCTCACTGGAAGATCAGTTGAGTCCTGTCCTTTCTGTGAAAGGTGTTTCATATAGAGTCCTTATAATTCTTCAGTCCTAGACTGTGCATTCTGGGACTAGTCTACATCCACACCAGCTGGCACACTATGATCCCGCTAGCTTGGCAAAACTGCCACCATTGAAGTTTTCACAGCTCCTTAGCTTTCCCAGGCATTAGCCTGGTGCTAAAGTAGTTGAGGCTGTTAGCTAAAAAAGCTATAAAAGTTAGAAGGAGACTGACTTGTTATGCTTCATTTAAGAAATCAAAGCATGCTATGTGCACCTTCTTCCACAGGATTGTGTTTGCATTCAGCAACATCTATATGGATCTTCCAACACATGTAGCACCTGACTTCAACCATGATGTGAAGAACCACCTTAGCCTCATCACCCTTCTATCCATGTTGTTCCCAGTGAGGCTGCTGACCTGAACACCAGCTGCCAGTTCTGTAGTGTCTGCTGGGCAAATGTCCCCATGACGTATAAAACATATAAATCCATAAAGCATGAAACTGCTTTTCTTTCATCTTACACTGCTAAGCATTAAAGATTCAACATGCTAGACATAGTCACTAATAAATAAAAGAAAATGAGGCTATGGCACAGAAGACAGTTTCAGGGTTTCCCAGTCAACTGCTGGTAAGCTTGATTTTGCCCAATACACTGATCTTACCCATTTCTGCTTAAAATTTTATCAGTGAAATTATTCCTAGTGAAAGTATTAAATACAGCACCAAACTCATGAGCCAGTGGGTTATTTTTTCAAGGTTTTCATTACCTGCTTAGTAAATTAATTAATGCAAATGAAACTCAAGTGTCATAAAGCCATATCCTTCTCTAATTGCAGACAGTGGCAAAACTGTCATTGACCTCCATGGAAACAGGTTCAGGCCCATAACTTTTTATATAT
Organism: Actenoides hombroni; assembly: GCA_024336885.1. Lineage (NCBI taxonomy): Eukaryota > Metazoa > Chordata > Aves > Coraciiformes > Alcedinidae > Actenoides > Actenoides hombroni. Next base: position 17,277,403 of record WUAM01000179.1, on the reverse strand, counting down.
TGTACATTAAGCAACATAATCAGAAATACTATTTTCTCTCATTAAAGTGATAAATAGATATAGCATGACAAGTAGCACAGGGGCTCATCTGATGGCTGTAATTAGAGGTTTTAATGACAGGTTAGGTATGTTTAATATGCAATTCCACATTGCTGTTACACTGTTAGATTCTATTCAGGATCTTTACCCATAGCATAACTGAATTCAGAGGCAGATGCGTGTTCCTGATATTTCAAATTCAGTAGTTTTGCTGATTTAGCACCTTCTAAAGCATGCGCCGTGTGGTGAGCAAAGATGTTTTCCACTGAGATTTCTCAGGGATTTAAAACCTTAACACTTTCCTGCTCTCCTTATAGGCAGAAAAAGCGCTAATTTCTGGGCACAGAGAGCTGTTCAATGATTCTAATAGGAATCATTTCATTATCTCAGAGGAATTTAGGTGTGGAACCAACTCCATGTATTAAGTTAATAACCAATCCATTACTTGACTTATATTAAGAAAGCTTATCATCCATAGATTTGTCTGCTTGGAATTAAGTCAAAACAAGATAACTGGAAAGATATTTTTTTCAGGTTTCAGTATCTTATAGAAAAATCATTGTGCCAGATTACATTGAAATAATCTGAAGGATTATTAAGGCATTAAGATGCCTTAAAAATAGCAGATACTATAAATGTGTAAAACCAATATAAAAATAACCCAAGGCACCACTAATTATGCATGAGTCAGTGCTTCCAGTAAATTCATGGCAACTGCAAGCAACAGGAAGAGTTGTCTATCTAAGAGCACTGCTCGCTTACTGTAGAGACTTGATCCAAATGAACATCGCATGTATGTAAGACTGCCGGTTCATACCCATATTTACAATCACCTTCTCTTGGGATTTTTCTTTCTCCCCTCTAGTTATCAGTAACTTCTTCAGAAAGTCATCACTGCCTGATACAGTGAGATTTAGGAATTACTCTATAAGATGATCTGTTTCTCTTCTTGACATTGTGTTAGGAGTGTATTTTGGCCAGGAAGCCTGAAGCTAAATGCTCCAGTATTCATAAGCAATGCCAGAGATTCTGGGAGACACCTGCACCTTGCAGTTATGCAAATGCCTTTGAGATATGTCAGAACACTGTTTATTTGCACCATACCAAACGCATGTCATCTGAATTAATTTTCACATTCTTGTCCTGATGGGACATGGCTCTGAATATAAAAATTAACATGAATGCTGTGTAGTTAAAGAGGTATTGATGCTTTGCCAAAATCACCCCATAGATCTTTGCTGGCCAATGATAAGATTAGACGAAGATACCGTTGTAAGTTACATATTAACAAACACAGTTCACTGACATACATTGTTCGTAGAGATGTATCAAGAGATGCATCCAATAGTGATGTGAACATGCTGAGAGTCAAAGAGACACCAATACTAGAGTAGTATTGCAGTCTTAAATAACTCAATGCAGTACGTCAATGCTGATCAGCACTGTCCTGCACAACAAGCATATACCTTGGGGTGAAAACCCATGCAGGCAAGTCCTTCACTCCTTCAGCAAAATTAGGTCACTTGGAGAGCAGAGGTGGGAGAGATCATGTTCACCTGTAGTCCTTTGGAACAATACTAACTTTCTGTTCAAAAGGTTCAGTAGCATAACAATAATAGCCAGTGCTGGAATCAGCTTCAGAGAAGATTCGAACTCTATCACCTGTACCTCAGGAAGGCTATGGCAAGATTTGTTCATTTCCTATGTTGTGGCTTCATGACTTCCAGATCTGAGGATTGTATTGCTCAGAAGATTGCCCTTTTTCTCTCAATTTCTGTCTCCTCAATATGTATTTTTCTTTTTATTGGGTGACACTAGCAAAGTAAAACATTCAGTAGATAGCTTATCTGAAAGCAGTACTGTAGGAGGAGAATCTGATCTGCACATTTTTGTCATGTTTCATGCCATGTGTCTGTCTAAAAAGGGCGGAGATGGTAGGCATAGTGGTTTTATCACACAGCTTACTAGCTTTATCTATGAGCTTTCTACACAAAAGAGTAAATAATGGTGTCAAGCTGGGCATTTACTTCTAGATGTTCCTAAACCGAAGAGGAAAGTTGAGAAGATGAGATTTTTTGCTTTCACTGCAGGAAACATCCCAGTAACTGGGTATTACTTGCAAAAGAGTACACCTGCTCTGAGGAATGGAAGTCCTACCGAGGAAGGGACTCCAGATCATGTGGGTCTTGCGAGTGAAAGGGAGAGCAAGCCTTTGGTCTATTTTACAGAATATATCACCTTCTTTCTAAATGAGTACTTTTATGAGCACCAAAAGTACTGAAACCAACCATTTTTGTCTTGTGGTTGACTGTGAGCTCTGAGGGAGGTTTGTTCACAGGCTGGTATGTATGAAAGATCCTACTGTCTCCAGTGTGGATTCTCTTAGGTCTTACAGCTTTTGAATTCACACTTTAGCCTTTTCTTTGTCCAGAATTTATGGGATCACCTCTCCTATTCATCTTCACATTTTCATGAACTTTTAAATAATTTTGTTATCTGTGAAATCCTCACTCATTTCTAGTGAGGTTGAAACCAAAAATGTTCAAAGACAGTATTGGGTCTATACATAGACATATGCAAACAAATGCATAGCACCAAGAACACCACATTTTCAAGTGGCTCTGTTAAAATGACACATCATGGGTAGTGGCTGCCTGCAGAAATAGCTGTCCAGTTCCATGTTTGAAGCAGAACATATTATCTTTAATTATAATAAAATCGCTACCTGTTTTTGTTACAGCTTCTGCCTGACCATGTTCTAAGGTGCCCATGGCAAGGAAAATATTGTTTCTATTCCAATTGGTATAATAAGAAAATGCATTTAATGTGTTGGCTTTAGCACAGTATTTATCAGAAGATTATCCTTTGAAATTGTCAGTTTATGGCATAATAATTAGATCTGGTACTTGAAACCTGTCAAGTAAAAGCAAGCTTTCTTCAATAATCATATTCCTTTTCACTTCACAGGTAGGGCCTAATAAAGTGAACTACTGAAAAGTATTGAGGCAATAGGAAGCTTGGCATTTCAGTAAGTGCAGCAAAGACTGCATCCCAAGAAATTGCTCGGCAATGTTTCTCATATACAATCATTCTTCATGAGTACATCCTCTCCTTTACAAACCAGAAGGCAGAAGACTATTGAACAATAAAGGATGGAGGGAAAGGACATGATAGCACAACTAATAATTAATAAAGGCATGAGTATTATCTAAATATTAATAGGAAACATTAAATACTGACTTTGGTCCAGTATATATTATTGAATGAGATATAGTCTGTCTTGGCTTAACCTGCCCAACTGACCATGTTCCAACTCACAAGAGAAAATCCTTTTCAATGTAAGTACCCTAAGTAGTAAGGTAAACTTTGAGAAGTAATAGGGGAAGTGTTATTTCACCTCTGGGAATGGGGAGGTAAGAAAGTTAATTGTTAATTGTAAAATAAAGTCTACGGAGCAGCTGTTTCCTCGTTTCATCTGAGGGCATCACACTTTTGACAATGATGAGAGCTGAGAGACTTAGCCTAAAAGTTATAAAGTTCTTTCCCAAATACTAATTTGCTTAATATACTGTCTAATGAATTATGTTCAGATGAAACACAGTGAAAGAAAGCCTTCATGCAGAGGTTAAGACTTTCATAAATTTAACTGATTCATTCCTTAATTCTAATTAATAAGACTAAGAAATAATACTGGCTTTTTTTTTCCACTGGCTAGTCAAGAAATTTTATCTACCTGTAATAAGACAACACAGTATGCATTTAAATAGCAGTATCTAAGATATCTGTGCCTTTATCTGCAGCATTTACCCTATTCTGACACTGGAGCCAACTATATACTCAGAAAAAAAAAACAAACCAGGAATTAAGTGAACTAGCAACTGTGCAAAATTGTTGTTCCAAAAGGTCTCTCACAGAGCTTGAGATCATATCATGAGAATTTACTTGCCTTCTTTGTTTCTTGTTACTGTCTCCCACACCCAAAAGGGGACTTAAAACAATGGCAGAGAGTCCCCCTTTACATGGGGAATTCTGCACCTTATTTCCACCAGTACTGAAAGGCAACGGGGAAATAATTCATACCATGCAAGTTAATTAAAGAATTCCTGTGTTTTCAGCTTCCACCTCCAAACACTGACTGTCTGTTCCCGTAATGCACTTGAAGGTCTCTTTCTCAATTGAGTGAGGGAGGGATAGTTGGATAGATAGATAGATAGATAGATAGATTTATTTTTATCTTTTGGCCTTATGATTATTCCAAATGAAACAAATCCCGGTGACTATTTGCATGGCACAAATTAGTTTCTGATTTCAAGTACTCCAAATAATACCCTAGACAGTTAAAGCTGCGTTTTAGCTTTTGAGAGGGAACAGTGGTATCAAACAGTAAAGCAGCAGTGAATCTGCAAACTCTTAGGCAAGTCCTTTCTTATGACTGAGTTTATGGCACAGATTTTACTAAGACACAGGGCACATGGAAATATTCCATCAAGTATGTTATAATTTTTGTTTAAAATATGTTTCATTATGCCTGTGAAATGCAACACTCGAATGCTGTAATAGTTTAAAAAAAAACAGAACTATTTAGGGTCATTTTTCTCTTTCTTGGGCAAAGGAAATCACAAACCATTATGTGTTAAGATGCAGTCTGTATAGAATTGTAAGGACAATAAATTGTCAACAATGACATTCGAAATTTTGTGTATACACAATGATGCTTTTTTTAAATGTGATTCATTGTCCACATGCAAATGATGTTTCTTTCTTATTTTGCACTGCTTGTTTTTTGTCTGATGAGTAGTGGGGAAAAAAAAAAAAAAAAGAAAAAAAAAAACAATGGCCAGAAAATACAATTTCAAAATATTCTTTTTTTAATGTAGCATTTTAATTTTATGGTTACCCCTTTTTAAATTGCTAAGACCAGAGTCCACTATTCAGGAGAGCTTTGTCTGGGTCTGTACAGCATGAACTGCATTGCTGAAAGTCCTGCAAGCCATATTACAGTTTAAGTACGGTTAGAAAAAAACATGTTTCAAAATCTTGTGCAAATCTGGTTTTTATTTAGCACAACTTATACTTCTAAATGCAAAAATAATTATTTTGCAGCAAAACTTACAGGATTTGTTTCCATGGCAATTGTTCTCCACTCATTTATCTTCTTAAATAAACACCATAAACTTTTTGTGTAACAGATGACTGGCCATCCCATATTGAACCATCTTGAATAACCAGATACAGCTTCTGTTGTGTTTGGCAGTGACCAATATTTTGTACTACAGAGAAGGAACGGAAACCTTGTGAATTCATACGGTCAACTAGCTGACTTTATGCAATGGTCATCTAAGGCACTGATAATGGGATTTCAGTAACATGTTATTGTAAATCCAATGGCTTTTGCTATAATGCACATTTGGTAGGCTGACACTATAATACATGAAGTATATGTTCCTTTGTTTAGTTTTTTTCTGAAACAAAAATATTATAATTCTAGAGACAGCCAACAGGGCATGTAGTAGCCTAAATTCTGTGCAATTTCTGTAGCATTTTTGAAAGGTTTAGGCATTAATTCACTCCACATCTTAAGCTTAAATGATTGACACAGTGAAGGTCCACTTTAAAAACAGACTTACACAACTTCAGTGACATTGACTTATAACAAAACTTTGGATCTTAAGTGCTCAAGATACATATAAAAAAAGAGCCTCAAACCATGCAACACTGAAGGCAGTGATTGCTTGCTGTTTTAAAAAATCTAGGTCCAACTTTGAATGAGCGCCTAAGTAAACATTCAGAACTTGTTTCATAAACTAAACTATGGAAAATGTGTTCTGAAAAACACCAGGGATTTTGCCTACTAATATGCCCAAAGGTGTGCCTGGAGTCATTAGGGAACAAAGACCTGTCTGAGAAACATTATGAAGATTAATAACTGTGCATACAAGATTGGAAAGGAGCAAGCAGAGGGCATATTGCTTATTGCCTGTATCTATGTGGGACTGGGATGAAAAAATAAATCAAATCCAGAAAGGTTTTCAAAGAAGTTTTAGAAAAAATTAAGAGCTGTAGCAGGGAGGGGTGTCCCAGGATAGGTACAATCTTTTTTCCCACTTCCAGGAACATTTGAAAGAAGTATGACCTGTTCTGAAATCTGGAGGCTAATGGTAAAGTACAGATGCAATATTTTAATATCCATTTAAGTAACAGAAGGAATTTTTGCAGGTGTCACAGGCACTGAGAGGTCTACATTTTGAAAGCTTAGGCATACAAGATGATGAGGTACATTAGAAAACATTATGTGGTTTTTGGCCATTTTGGTTTTTTAAATCCATGAACCCATTTAGGGAATATTCAACATAACAATGTGTAAATGGAAAACCTGGTGGAGGAAGGCTCACAGCCTCCTTGCATCTTTATTCCATTGCACTTGTAAGACACTAGGCACTAAATAAATTGAACAATCTTCTGTTCTTACACCCAAAAGACAAACAATTAAACAGAGATGCATACAGTGCAGTGTGAGAAAGTGAAATAGTTTGGGAATTCTTACAGAGAAAGATTGAATTTCATGTTCCAACACATGATACCCTCTCAGGTGGCTCATGTCTTGCTTGGAAGGCTCAGCCCTATAGGATGCACAGCAGAACTTTTGGAACAGAAAGAAAAAAGAAGAGATGTATGGATAAAATGTCAGTTGTGTATTGCAGTTACTTGGCTTGAACTCTTTAAAATTGCTCGGGTCAGAGGTAACAAGATAAAGGGAAATTGATTCGATCAGTTTTAAAGCAGTTTTCCTGAGTTACTGTAACAAGCACTTGACTGATTTTATCCATTTTGATAGAGGCAATGGAAAGAAGTATCTGCACTGCTCAGGGTGTTATCCTTCAGACCAAAGTCATCTAGAAGAGTGGTTTTGGTTGTAACTGACTGCAAAGCATTGTGGTGTGTGTATACAAAAGACAAAAAAAAGAAGAATTTTTTAGTATGTAGTTCATTTCATTGAGTATAATTTCACCTAACAAGCACCACCTTGCTACCTGCTGCAGGATTAATCAGACTGGTGTGTATTGGCAGGGTTGGACTCTGGCTGAAAACAGTCAAGAAGCCAGCCATCAGCCCTATTGGTAGGCAGCTCTTTTGAAACTTTTGTCCGCAGGGATAAATTCACCTTCGCTTGTAGAGGAAAATGCATATAGCGCATACCTGCACTGGGGAGGATTTCTGTGCTTGGAGCACTTATTGTTGGCTTTGGTTGAGGAATATGCCAGAGATGAGAAGGGTTAGTTCTCATCAAAAACTCTGCAAAACTACCATCAGCAGAAGCTGCAGGAAAGGCAAGCTGAATCAAACCACATCCTCTGCCACAGGCTTAATGCTCCCCTGACATGACAGCCAGTGGGATGGGTCTGGTTTTGCAGCCAAGAGTGTAATTCTTGTGAAAGATTAAAAGAAGTTTCAAAACCGGATCAGGACAAATCAGATTTCGCAACAGGTTAGGAATTTCCAGAAGAAAGTTCTTGCTTACTTTGTGTTGCTTTCCCCTTGGTTTTTTTTCTGTCATTATAATGTCAGAGTCCAGAAGTAAGATAAAAAGATTCAATACGAAACACCTCTACTCCATAGGGTGATAGTGACATTTGCCCTCGCCAAGTCCAGTAGAGACGACTTTTTCTCTTTGCACATTTCCAGACCCTCTAGGTTTTTTCACTTCTAGTCTGCCCTTTAACAATGTTATCTTCCTTTTATTACATCATTTTTCATTTTCTCTCTGCTTTATCCAAATAATTGGAAAGACCCACACCATTTGCTGAATCATATTTAAGCTCCCCAAATGACCACTAATTTTAACGTTGACTTATGGGAAGCAATCTTAATGCTGAGTAGTGGTATTTGTGATCTTAATAACATTTCTGGATATCACTAGCAATCATTTTGCTCACGATTTATTCTGATTATATTTATTTTTATCATTTTCATTTTGGAACCTCTGTAATGTTAATAATAGAATTGAATGTAAAACTAAATGTAAAAAAGCATATAACTTTTTCTGCAGCTTTCCTGAGATGACTGTGGTGTTCTTGGACATTAAAAGATTCTTCCCTATTCATCGACAGCATGGAATATGTCATAAAGATTATATTTGTGGCATCTTTCAGTGGAATTAATAATTGATGATGTAGCATTATACAAGAAGCACAGTTGCTGTATAACATAAGAGTCTTACAATTGGAAAGCACTCTACAGGAGAAAAGCCTTCAAAATATAAACCGTTTACTGTCATCATCTGCAGAATACTGGACATTCACAACACACAAATGTACAGGTTATAAACTTGCAAGCTGCATTAATGTGTCAGTTAAATTCACTAGTCTGAAAGCTGCACTTGTAAAATATTTATGAATACATGTGGCTGTCACTGCAAAGAAACTGCACTGTCAGCTCAACCTCTCTCCCTGATTGTTTCCCCTCCCTGTCTTCCCCCACTGGATTGTATTCCATGAAATTGAAAGCATGAGCTTTACCTCACTTTAACAATACCTACATGGGAGGCGTTACACTACAAAGAAATAAAGAGCTGCTTCCACAGTATTTTGGTGTGGTTATGTTGACTGTTTTATCCATTCAGAAAGGTTTCAATTTTGTGTTCTTTAATGAGAGATTAAATTTGTTTTACACATGTCTGTGGTTTTTCAAATAATAAAAAAAGAACTGTGAAGAAGTATTTGAACTTTTTTCCACAAAATCTAAACTGTCTATTTCAAGTGTACTGTTTTTGTAAGTGCTCTGCATAGTTACCTAACTAGGCATTGTGGGAGAACAGAGTTGAAAATGAGGCTGGAGGGTGATTTTTCTTCAAGAAATGTTCAGGGATAGATCCTTTCTTAATGTATTATTGAATTTAACATTAAATAAAATAAAACCCAACAAGAAATTAAAATGTTAATATTGGTTTTTGAGTTGCTCAATTGATAGCATGCACATAAGAGATATGAGCACATTTTTTTAGCAGTTGCACATCTTCAACCACTTTATCCCAAAGTACCAGAGAATTTGCAAGCAACCATACTGAAGCTTGGGACCAAAGGAAGAAAGGTTGGCAGATGAGGTTGGAGTAGCAACTGCAGTGCCTCTCAGTTGCATCTCCAGCATTTTAACAGCTCCAAATTCCAAGAGTGCCACTGCCAAGAGCAGTCCGCCTCTGCCAAAAGATGTCCCATTAAACAGTGCCCCCACCACCATGCCACCCAGACTCTGCAGCCTCCACACCCTCATACCCACTTTGATTCATCAAAAGCTCCACCACATGCAGAGGATTTACTGGACATGCTACATTTTCAGCCCAACAACAACATTCGGTAGAAAAAGTCTCTGTTACTCCACTGAATCCAGCTGGAGGAGAAGTGCAAAGCACTTAAACAAGAGGAATTGCAAAGTTCTGCACCTGGGGAGGAATAATCCCATGCACCAATACAGGTTGGGGGCCAACCATCCAGAAAGCAGCTTTGCAGAAAAGCACCTCAGAGTCCCTGTAGACACCAAGCTAACATGAGCCAGCAATGTGTCATGGTGGCAAAGAAGGCCAACAGCATCCTGGGTTGCATTAGGAAGATCATAACAAGCAGGTCAAAGGAGGTGATTATTCCCCTCTACTCAGAACTGGTGAGACCACAAAGGGAGTACTCTGTCCAGTTCTGAGCTCCCCTGTGTGCAAGAGACATGGGCATCCTGGAGCAAGTCCAGCAAAGGTCCATGAAGTTAATTAGAGGACTGGAGTATCTGACATAAAAGGAGAGCCAGAAAGTAGGGACTACACAGCTTGAAGAAGGTTCAGGGTGATCAAACACTGGAATAAGTTGCCCAGATAGGTCACAGAGTTTCCATGTTTGGAGATAATCAAAACTCTGATGGGCAATGTCTCGAGAAACCTGCCCCAACTGACCCAGCTCTGAGCAGGAGGGATGATCTCCAGACACTCCTCCCAAGCTCAAAAATTCTGTAATTCTGTGATAGCCAGAGTTTGACCTTGCTCTTTATGGACTCTGGGATAATACTCCAAAGTACAGATAGCTGGGGTCAAAGTTTGTGTAGGTATAAATTTGGACAGGGAAATCTGCATGTCTGTAGAGCTCTGAAGCTGGGAAAACCCTTCTCTAGGAATGTGCTTTGTTTTCTGCTCTTCTCAGTATGTCTAGTACTGTGGATCCCTACAGTTCTGTTTGGCTTGACTCCTTCCTTACAGCCATGCTGCAAATGGCTGCTTAGCCCCTCGTCCACTCCTATGTGAAGGGAGGGACCCATCCTCATGAAGTCTCATTCACCTCAGTCCCGGCTGTGAAGCAAGCATCACCAGACACTGCAGGCCATCTGGCACAGTTCAGAGTCGGTGAAACACTGACGGAAGTGTGTATAAAGAGCTCTGGCATGCCATGTTCTGAGAGAGCTCGAAGCAGCAGCCAATACAATACTGGCATGAGTGTGCGCTCTGCTGCACAGAGACTGTGTGTAATGAAATCCTTGTTATATAATGCAGCTAATAGATAGGGGTTAAAGTATAGTCAACAACTGGTGTTTGCAGGGGTGAATATTACCAAAATCTCTACTCATATTTAAACATGTGATACAGTTTTTCCCTCCACAGAAGAAAAAAAAAAAAAAGGAAAAAAAAATGGTCTGCAGATGTCTGTGATGCTTGAAAATTCGAAGTCTTTTACAGTAATAAAGGCAATAGTCTGAAAATACTATGAACAGTAGCCCTACTACAGTATTTCCTTTAAAGAGACATCTGGGGTGAATTAGGGTGCTGCTTGGACTGAGACACTGCTACAGATGTCAAGGTGTAAACGTGTCTTGGAACGACTGTAGATATGTGATCATGTATAATGCTTTTATTAGGACCTCAAGCACTGTATTTTCAGTAATATGAAAAATGAGAGTAGAAAAAAAATGCCTTCTGAGTTTGAATTACAACCACATTTAATGAACTCAGAGGTGTTTTTACTCAATTTTAGTATTACTTTTCAACTCCTGCAGCTTAAATGAACCTACTGATCATAACAGTAAATATAGGCTCAAAAAATATCCCAAGAGGTGTCATTAGTCACATATTACATCCTTTTCTAATTTGTACACTTACCATGTTCCAGGATTTCACAGGACTGATGAAACCTCCGGAATTTCATGTTTCCCTCAGCAGTCTACAATAACCCTTAGTCTGAATGACATGTATTATTTCCTTGTTGAACATGTGATGTAGAGGGCTTAGTAAAAGATTTATTGTAAGGAAAAGTAGATGTTTTATTTCCAACCTAATTGAATACATTATTGCTCTGTGTTTAAAAATGCTGTGGTGATATATTACACCTCAACACGAATGTACACATGAAATCTGCAGTGCGAATGTTTATTTGACTACAAATCAGAATACAGCTGTTGATAGAAAAGCTATATACCTTAAGATACAATATGTTACAATAAAGTTTCACTGTACAAATCGTAGTGGGAAATAAAATAAAAATCTGATTAAATAGTTAAGCAATACTTCTATTGCTACTGACTGAAATAATGGCAACTGCCAGAACTCAAATCCTCTTTGTTGTGTACAGGTGATAACAGGGCCATAGTGAAATCTCTCTGTCACAGTTACATGGAAAATAGTTACAAGGCTGCTAATCCCAGTAAGGATTAATTGCAGAACAGCTTCCAAATTCGCCCTGGAATGGAAAGTCTGCTCTAAGCCATATTCATTGCTTGCCCAAGTGTTTGTACATAGTGCAGGCAAAGCACAGAGCAGCAGGAGGATATGAAATTCCCTCTTCCCTCAGCCTGTGCCCAACAGGCAGGGCGGCTGTGCAGCTCAGTCCAGCGCTGCCGTCCCATCCTTCCCACAGTCTCCCACCGGGTGTTATGGCCCCAAAAGCCATGGAAATGCACGTGGATCAGAGACAGCTCTGCTTCGCATCCATTTGGCTCGTAACTTTCTGCAGCTGGATACCTTCAAAAATTGGTACTGGCATCCTTCTACATACAGTTGTGCTGTTTTGTGAAAAGTTCAGCAACAGAAGCTCCGCATTTCTATTTCCTGGGCCTTTATGGATGTGAAATAAGATTTTGTGCATAGATTATTTTAATAGTAAATCTTCCTTCCAAGGTTTAAGTGATGTCTACAGCATTTTACTCTGGTCTGAATTAGATTTGAAACTTTATCTTTCAGTCCCCTCTGATCTCCTATCTTTTTTTTTCCTCCCCAAGCATATATTTTCTAAATAACAGTTGGTCAAATTAAAACTTTGTTGGAGAGTACCAGAAAGCCTGGAATGTCACAGTGCTGCTTGCTCTGGGGCAAAGGGAAGCTGTAGCTGACTCTACATATTATGGCTTTCTGCCTGTTCATCACTCCTCCTGCTTTGTACCTGAGTTACCTGCTTAGTCTCAGTGGAAAGCAAAGAGAGAAAAAAGAAAAACATCCAAATAAATTGGTTCCAGAGGTCTGCAAAACACATAGGCCTGATATCTAATATTGTGATGAATATAGAACCATAACAAATTTAAGAACACTAAAGGTAAATGAATCACCCTATGGAATTTATTATATAAATATAGTAATTGGGTTGCAGTCCTGTCTGACAGCACTGGACCTAGCTTAAGTTGTAACAATGAAATGTTTATTCCACATCATTAATATTTGAGTTCAGTGGGGATCCTAAGATGAAAGTGACAGAGAGATTTTCCAGATAACAATATTTAAGTAGACATTTTAAAGAAGATAGACCACCCTGTTAGCTTTAAGAGTGCTGTCTCTACAAGGACAAGTTATTTTCTTTTGCCAAAACCATAAGTCTGAGGATTAAAACCACACTAAATACCTAAATGCCTACCTTTAGATGCTTCGTGAGCATAGGGGAACTATTCATCTCTCCATGCTCTTTATTCACCAAGTCCTACAAGATGGCCCAACTGTTCAGCCTGCCAAAAGTTTGTCAGTCTTCCACTTCTCTTGCCAATGACATAAGGTTTCCACTAAAAATAAAAACCTTAAGTGTTTATTGAACACTTGAAATACTCTTACACAGTGAAGCACAAGCCAGAGGGTTGTGAATTGCCCACATCACTTCCATCTGACTAGCACTGTCCTGTTTCCCCTTCCTATGTTTTCACTACAGGCATTACAAGACTCTGCCTTTACTCAGCCAAACCTACATACTGTTAGCTACCACTGTTTCTTTCGTGTTTAAGTTTCCTTTTGTTGTGTGTCCTCTTTCACTGTCTCTTCCCCTTGGCCTAAGTAATACAGTTACTTTCCCTTGTGCAACGGATGTCTTTATGTGTTCCTCTTGATGCACCAATTTTCTGTACTAACGTCTGTCTATTGTTTTAAACAATTGATTCATGGGCTAAAGTGGGAAAACAGAATAATCCCTCATTTAAATGATCAATGGAAGGGAATGACTAGGGGGAAATGTTGATCGCTGCTGCATTCCTAATCATCCAAAGTGTTAGTGCAATTCAGAGATGGGAGGAGGGGAAGAGATTTACAACACTGGGGGCTCCCAGGGAAGGAGGTCTGTAAGGAATGTCTCCCATATGGAACTGGAATGCTTTGTACACCCTGGCTCAGCAATTAAATTTACAAGGTGTCGTTAAGTAGCAGTACCCCTGTAAACTCAGCAAACGTTGGAAATGCTGTTACAAAACTACGGACTTCTTTTATTGCTTCTCACATTTCAATAGGGAGAAAGTCATTAGCAGAAGGCTGTTCTTTGTACAGACTTCCCACTTGAAGAGTTGGGAGGTGTATTCTGATAAAAGATCTGTGAGTGGGTGCAGCATGGCTCATTGGCAAAGGCAGGTTTTTTATCAGGGAGGACAAAAGATGGAACAAAACTAGTATTTGGATCTGAATTAGAAAGTATGTGTCTAAAATGACTGGGCAGTCATTTACTTACACACACAGATATACATATATGTATGTACATTTCCCCTTGGAACAAAAAAATGCCTTTTAAATTCTTCTCAGTCAAGTTTCACTGACAAACTTGCTTGATGGGCATCAGGGACCTGAAGCAAGCTTCAAGGGAAAAAGTAGCCATCACTCATGCTTCATTGGATTTCTATGACAGAATGATCAAATCCTGTAGAACCTGGCATAAGCACATCATTATCAAACCCTGCTTTAGCATTTCTTAACTGATCACAGAGGCTGAGGTCCTTGGTGACTTCTGTTTTCTGGCACTGTTTGTAGTTATTTGACCTTTTCTCAGTGGATAATCCACACAAAAAGCCCTAATTACTTCCCCAGCTTTGAGCAGTCCAGCACTGTGAATAATCAATGACACTGATTTAGGTATTGCACAATCAGATGCTTATGGTGTTTAAAGAACATTTTTCCATTGACCTGCCACGGCCGTAGGACAATACTGAGTGCTGAAGTTGCTGTTGTAATCACAAGCTGACCAAGTGACCTTGGGGGTCTGAAGTTGATTATTAGGGCCTTGATTTGAACAGATGCAACACATTTTTAATGATTTCTTTATTTTTATTTTCTTATAACAGCACTTAGTCATGATGCATTTAGGAACATCCCAGTGTACTGACAGAATATCAGAGCAAGATTTGTCTATAAACATAGCTGAGTATTTTCTTCTTCTTTAATATCACCTTAATTTTTATTTTGGCTGTTAGAAAGCACAGTGCTGGGGGGTATTTTTTTCAACATTTTGTTTTACATTTGTCTTTAAAAAAATAACACAATAGGGCTCTTGAATATACATTTGCTTCAAAAGTATTCAAGGATTAAATCAGAACAGAAGGGGAAAAAGTTGTCTAGATATTGCTATAGATCAAAAAGTCTGTGAGAAGAGTCAGTATTCTTAGAAATTAAACAGTCTCTCATTTTCTGGGTTCTTCTCCATTGTTCACATAACATGAAAATGAAGTTCATTATCCTTATTTATTAGGTTTAAGTCTACCACCTGATCAGTTATTTTAGCTTTAGAAACTAAAAAGAGAGAACAGTCCCTTTTTTGCCCTATTTTTGTTTAGAATGAAAGCTCTGCAGAGATTTTTTAGAAGGAGGTATTTGCTCAGGCAAAATTTATGACAGAATACCAGATCATATGGCGGTGACTCTCAATCACATAAGTCATCCACCAATGAAATAGAACATAAAAATTGTTGGCAGAGATAGGCATAAAAAGAGAGAGAGAAAAAAAAAAAGGATCATCTTCCCAGAAGAAATTTCAATCAGCCAAGACAAAAATTTCCTCAGATGCATTTATTTTAAACAAAAACCTATTTTTCCCACTGAGAGAAGTATATTTAATCAAAAGACATAAAGGTTTACTTACTTGAGAATTTTGCAATAGTCAGCATGTTTCCTCAGAGAAATCCCAAGCAATTAGAAGAAAACACAGAACAAGAGGAGCACAGCATCTGTACCTGCACAGTGTGAGGGAATTTTGTGGATAGCTCTACCACATTTCCTCTCCAAAGCAGGGAAGAAGCCCTTTCTCCCATCTGGGAGTTCACTCATAGCATGGCAGCCTCCAAAGCAGAAGCAACAGGAAAAAGCACTTTTATTGCCAGGCCATGATCTAGAAGATAAACTGAAGCATATCATAGGAGCTAGGATAAAGTTTATCAAACAAGAACCTGCAATTGTCTCTTCCATAGGAAAGCCTGTCTTCTAGCCAGCTTCCTCTCCTTTGAGGATACTACTGCATTTCTGTCCTCCCTCAAATAAAATCTCTTCTTAAGATACCTGCATATATTTGCATCCATCCTGACCAAGCCCAAGAAATGATGTCTGAGGGAGTGGTTGTGGAAGTGCTTTTTGTCAAAAATTTATATTGTGGAGGTATCACGTGGGCACAGTGTGCTTAGAGTCCACTAGACAAGCAGCATAAATAACGTGAATGGCCCTGAAGAACTGGAGCTCTCCTCATGTGTGGCTCTGCTGCATATGGCTGGAGAAGAAATGAAGGACAGGCTTCTTCTTTTATCTGAGAGCTTTTGCCTCGTTCAAAGACAGAACAGGAAAGAAAATGTTTACAGCAGAAGAGTAAAAACATAATGCTGAAGTTAGTATGGCTAGGGAAGTTAAAACAGGCATTGCAGTAACCTCATAAAGAATGTGGAGTTGGGGCAGCTGTCTTCTGTCCTGCTACATTCACCTTTCAGGGTACATTGTAGTCTCCTTAAATATACAAATTGCTGTTGGATGTACTTGTGTGATCAGAGATCACACAATCCACATAGGCATTGCAGGATGGCAGGAGCAGAATGACACAATTTATAGGCAGAAAAATCCTGGGAAGGAGATGTAGAAAGTGCTCTGAATAACTCAGCAACCAAGACTTATACTGCTTCTGGTGATTCCAGTTTGCATGCCTAAGCTCTCGAGGCAAATCAGCTAACTTTTCAGTGAACTTTTCCAGTTTAATTTGATAATATTTTTAGATCAAACTGGTTTTGAACGCTGTCTCCAATAAACTGGACACAAACATGCTAAGTCCACAGGACTCTGTTTCATAAATATTTTCTACATGAATATTTAAGGTCAGCAAATGTTTGTTTCTAGGGTGTCACAGACAGTACTAAAACTTTTTTTTTAATTGCTTCATAAGTGGTCAACACACTAATTACCAGTTTAGTCTGTAGTCAAAATTGCAGGGTTTCTTGAAAAGATGTCTCTAATACTAATTAATCTGAGCTGAAATGGTGTGCAGCAGTGCAACCCCATTTTTCTAATGATTGACCGAATCTGTGTGCTGTCAGCCTCCTAAGATATCAGTAGACTGCATTTCACCTCTCATTTGTCACAATGTCCCTTCAGATGGTTGTACCACAGGGACTAACTGTGTCCCAGATTCCACTTCATCTCTGGGTGAGGATTAAGCCACACTTGCTTTTCAGCAGTTGTTGATCAAGGAGAGCTTGAAAACAGGCTGTTGATCTCTTTTCTTCACAGTGACTGTTTCTTCATACCATATGGTTATGTTTATGTGCTCTGCTGAGGGAGACCTATAACAGCTTCTAAGTCAGCAGTGGTGTTAGTGCCAGAGAAGGAGGAGTTTTCTAGTCAAGCAAGGGGGCTGAGCCAGATTTTGGAGAAATGGCATTGTTTCTATATGACACTTTCAGGCCTTAAAATCTTTTCATTTGAAAACTGCTCAGTCTAATTTTATAAATAAGGGATGATTACAGTAGTTAGGGTTGACGAGGTGAAACTTTTCTTTGTTAATATATAGAGTCTTTCTTCTGTGCTGGATTCACTACAATTAAATTGAGCTGAGCTGAAACTTAATTGAAATAAATATTCCTCCTTCCAGCCTCCTGATTATTCTTTTCTAAATCAGATTAAAATGTGAATGAGGCACTTAGCCTTATTTCCCCCAAGATCAGAATTTCTGAAGTATTTTAATTTCTCATGTCTTCAAATTATGCGTATTCCACTACCTTCAGTAATTTCCTGAGATGAAAGAAGAATTAACTCTCTCACAGGCTGCCATGGTAGGTGTTGACCTGAACATCAGAGTAGCTGAGGACCGGGTGGCTATTCAGCAGACTTCCTTAGGAAGATTTTTTTTCAGAAGTTGTTTGTTTGTTTGTTTTAAAAAAT
>WUAM01000179.1:17228477-17259746 GCA_024336885.1 Actenoides hombroni | reverse complement strand
TTGTTTGTTTGTTTGTTTTAAAAAATTAATATAAAAATAAAATATACATGCAAAAAAACACACACATGGAAGACAAACAAACAAACAAAAAACAAAACCCACCAAAAAAAGCCAAACAACCCCCGAAAAAACCACACACACACACACACACAAAAAAGAAAAAAAATAAACCCACACAAAAAAAATCCTCAAACTTGCCAAGCTGTGAGTGGTCTTCTTCATGTAACTTTGCTATTAAGGAAATAATATCTAAATAGCAGGCACTTCATGATCACATTCTGTGTTAGTGCTCAAGAGATACGGTCACAGAGTGTTTACATACACTGATAAGACTGTTGATTCTGCTGAAAAATAGCATGTTAAGTAGTAACTCAGATGAATAACATATTTTCAATTTATTGATTCCAGTCAAATAAAAGCTGTGTGATTCATAGTGGAAATACAAACACAGTGGCACATCTCAGGATCTCGTGTGGGGTCAGATCCAAGCTCTTACACAGGCTGATAGGTAACCCGAGATTAGATGACGGTACTTCATTCTGGTAATTCATTTCCACCATGACTCATAAAAGGTGAAATAAAAGATGTTGTTTGCATTTTTCAGAATTGTGCTGGTGAACTGTATATGGAGACCCTGGCCTACAAGAGGAGGAAGAGTGTTTGTGCCTCTGTTCAGAGACAAAAATCTGATGGAAGAACCAGCTTTATTATTTTATACCAAGAGCAAAGACAAATCTTTCATATGCATCCTTCCCTTTACACCTTCTGTCCTCTGCTTTGTTCTGCTTTGAGTCTTAATAGAGAACAGCACATGTCTGTTTCACAACACATCTACAGCTGCTGAAAAAGGGCTTAAAAAAAGGCCTTTCAGCATCTTATGCCTGATTTACATTTCTACAAAATGATTTTGAATCCTTTCAGAAAATAAATACTTTAAAAGAATGTATGCTTCCTAAATGCAGCATTAGGAAGTATATGCTTCCTAAATATAATATCCTCATTTTTCTCCCACACATGAAATTTATTCTATCATCAGATCTGACTGAAATTTACAGTTACCCATAATGTTATTTTGATATATTTGATTTATTTTTTTTATTGCATTGTGGAATAGAAAATGTGTTTATGGATTTGTCCTATGAATATTTTCACAGGAATTTAATCAATAAAGATTTTAACCAGGAAAGTTTGCAGTTCAGTTTTGACAGTCATCTCCCCAAATGCTTAATCATTTTGGCAAAAATATTTTTCCCCCCAGATAAATTTCCCTTTCAAAGCTCATATAGCTGCTGCTTACTCAGACAAACCAGCCCTGAAAATCATTTCATTTCATTTGCATGAGAATTCATAAACATTTCCCCAACATGAATGTAAGTACAGACTTGCTTTGAAAGGTTATTGTTTATATGCCTTTTTTAAAAAGCAATATGTACTTAGCAAGTGCCCTGGACTTCATTTGTAGTGTAGTTGCTGTTGAATTTTTTTAAATTTTCCCGGTAAAAAATCACTTTTTCTGTAGAGATCAGTTTCTGTTCTAATATCAGACAGTAGAATGTTTTACAGAGTATTTACGCTACAATCTAAAGGAGAAAATCAAAGAAAAAGAGCTGCATAACCCCCTTCAAATCCAGAGTATTGTAATTGTTGTTATTGTGGAAACCCATGTAGAAATGGTCCAAGCAAGGTCGCTTCCTACTGTCACACAGGGATGTCCTTCAGCACAGACAGGATCATTCTGTGAAGATTTTAAATTAAGCATAATACCATGTATTAAAGCTGTGATTAAAAAATTTCAAAAGATAAAAGCTCATTACTTGAGTATTTTTATACATATTTAAAATACACATTTTAATATTATAATATGGTTTCTTATTTCTGGCTCCTTTACTCACATGGGCAGCCATTTATTCCACAGGCATTGAAATCAATAGGACCAGCTATATAATATTTTTGAGTTGAACTGTTGCCAGGATGCATATAAATATTTTATTATACTCAAAGCTTGGGAAAGGAGACGGAAATAATAAGGCAATTTAGAGAGGGGCTATTCAGTTTATCAGTGACTCCAATCTTGAAAACTTCCTTTTCATAACCAAAGATGGGAAATTCCTGGCTTTTTATTAGCTGTACATGCAGAAATTCATAGAGAAACAGTCATGTTGCAAAGTCACTTCACAAGCTGGCTTTGAGGCAACGCAGACAAAGAAAGAGCTGTCTCTGAGGTGATATATACCTTCTAGACCTGTGCTTTGCATTTTATTCACTTTCCAATTACAGCTTTTCATTCCAGATTATCTTTAAAATGTATCAATAAAAATATGTTTCAAGAAAAATTGTGCAGATTTGATACAAGGCAGCATCATCCCATACAACGTTTGCTTTCTCTTTAGCCAGGTTTGTTCTGCTATTTTTATTTTTATTCACTATGGCAAATATTTATGTGCTACTCCAGGACACATCATTCTTTTCAGAGTTGCATTGTATTCAGTCCGAAGCATAAACTAGGCTTCATTTTGGATTGGGGGTAATTCTTTAGTATAGCAGCATGTCAGCAGAAAGAAGCGGAAGAAGGGGGACATCACTGCAACAGAAAAAAAAAGGCATTACTTATTGGCAAAGGGAGAACAGTGAGTGGCTTTTAGGATAAGTGGTGGGATTACTGTATGTGGTTGGTTGTCACAAGTGGTGCACTGGTTCCATATGGTTGCTAGCATGTCCATAAAAAGAAGTTAAAAGAAGTGGATCATGTTTTTTGTGTGCCTACTTATTAGTCAGGCCCCATGTGTTTGTCCTTCCTTCTCTGAGTTTCCCAACTAATTTCATCCAAGTCTGAAAGAGGGATAAATGTCTCAAAAATATTAAGTTCTTAAAGATGATTAAACATGTGAAGGAGAGAAGTCATTTAACTGCATCTGTGTAAGGAAGGGTCATGCGCAGCCCTTGTTAGAGAACCCAGGCACCAACCGTAAGGCTGTGGAGCAGGAAGCCTCAGCTGTCCTGCAGGGAATTTTTGTTTTCTACATGATGGGAACTCATATCTCGTTCTCATAAAAAACATTTGCAGATCCTTGACAAGGCCATGCCTATATTCTGCCTTGGTGCTCCCAAATAACCACATCGTTCTCACACTGTATTTGACTTTACTTACTTTAGTATTTGACTTTACTTACTTTACTATTTGACCTTACTTATGCCCAGACGTATTTTTCAGATTCCTGTTAGCTGGCATTGTCACTGCACATTTTACCAAAGGCAGCTGGGAAAAATATCCAGGGAACTACTACTATCTTTTTTTTGTCCTGTTAAGTTATGCAATTAAATCAGCAGTGCCAATGCCTCCTGCATTGCTCTTCCATCATCCCATACCTATTAGTCTTTGCTTGCTCAACACTACTCATGAAACACCTCTTCTCAGTATTTTGAATATATCATTTCTTTATTTTTTTGTATTAGTAGAAAGTGCACGTGCAAATATTCACATTAATAGAGCTGAATGAAAATATTGCATCACCCAAAAGTGCTCTCACTTTTCACTGTGAAGTTACATCCTTCACTCTTGAAAAATAAAAAAATGGCAAATAAGAATCAACTTTTTATAATGAATATGTTTCATTTAGACACCTGAGTTCAGGGAAGAGAGTTTTAGACCTTCTCTTCCCTTGTTAAATTAAGTCATCCATGAACAACTGATAAAATGTATTGATTGTTCTGGGAAAAGAAAAAATAAATCATCAAACTTGGCATGAATTTGTCATTTTTTTCACCTGGAGTAAAACCATTTTTTTGTAGTGAATAAACATTTGTTTTGTAAATTCAGACCAGCTATATTCGGTGCTTCACTCTATATGAGCACTGGGCCTCAATGGCATGGTATAGCTAGACAAACCACATGCTGTCATTGTTAGGAATGATAGCACATGAGAGGCTCAACCCTGGTGGTAAGCTTGCAAGTGAGGCAGTGACGCCTAAATGCACCAGACCCCAATACCTGTCCTAGCCAGCCGTTGGTAGGTGCCAGATAAGCCTGTCATCCTGACAGGGGAAATCAGTGCTGAAAAGCCTTTGCACTCTGTGGGGCTCAGACTAGTTGATAGGACAGAGTCATCTTCTGATAAGCAGAATGAATCACTGTGCTTCCTCTATCTCCCCGGGGCCCCACTCAGACCTCTCTGCCTTGTTGCCCTGGGGTGGGCCACTGCACACTGGCAGGCATTGCTGCTGCTGTTGGACTACAGCCCAGCATGTCCACACAATGGTACCCTTTCTGCCAACATTTTATATTGAAATGGCTAAACTGGCATGCTCACTGCTACTGATGCAGGAGGAATGCTGTAGTCCCTTCCCTTTCTTGTCTGTCAGTCATTCATATCAAAATGAAGCACTTTTACCCTAACAAAACTACACCTCTTTTGGCATGGGAAGGGGAAGAGGACCGTACTGTTGTGTTCAGTAGCAATACAGTTCCAGTGACACACATTTTCTGTGTGGCCAAAACACAATGTGCAATGCCAATACATTACTCTTACTCAGTTCACACTCAAGGTTATACCTGTTTAACTGGAAAGGCAGATACAAAAACTGTGTCTTAAACAGGTCCTTAATGTCTGGAACCTGTTAAACATTTCAGGCAGTGGTACTAATTAAACAGCAAGTTTGAAAGTTTTGATTGCATGATTTCAATAGAGAACATAGATTTGTAATCATGTCTGTAAACACAAGAGTACTAAAAGATACAGACTTCTGCACATGATCTTTTTAATGGTTGCCTATATTAAGAGTACTTTATATGTCTTGAAATGAGATACATTTAACTTCAAAAGGGCCTGATAAAGGGGATCACTTTGACTTTTTTCTCAAAGTGTTATCATGATTGTGATTTATTTTCCAGCATTTTGAACAGACACATTCCCAAAGAAATGACAAATTAATTGGTGATGCTGCAAGAGAGATTTTGCAGTCCTCCTTTCTTGAAGTACCTAATGATGTGTGTTTCTCAGTGTTTCAGTCCTGGCTGCTGCTCACCCCATTCATTTAAAAGTTATGTGAAGTCAAAATTATTCATAGGCTTTTCTTCCTTTATGCCTGCTCCCAAGAGCTGTGACCAGATGCAAACATGATGATGTGCCTGTGCATGCTACTGTTGCTAAACTGTAAGCAAAGCAAGGGAAAAGGCTGATTTAGAAAATAAACCCAAGGTGCTTGATGAGTGAAATGTCAAGTAGATTCATGTCTGGCAAAGGACTCTTCCTTGTCCATCATCATCCGATCAATGACACTTGAACCTGGGTTGACCAGGTCAACACGCCACCTCTGCTCAAAGCAGAGGGAAATTTATAGGTCACCTTTTTGAATGACAATTAGTACAAGAAGATATGGTAATCCTCTTGCCTTTCAAAGTGTTATTGGTTTACCATGTAAAAGTCTCAGTGTACCATGCACAGCAGTGTACCTGCTCTCTGTGTTCTTTACATGAGGGGAAACAAAAGACCTTTAGGAAACTATCTCCCTAGTGGCTCTTGTCTGATTAGAAAGTCCTCAGGGGATTAGCAGTATGAATTTCACAGCTTGTCCCCCTCCCTCCCATCCTTCTGCATTAAGGTTAGAAGGATGTGCTTAGATCAAATCAGAACGAGATTAAAGGAAAAGAAACCCCAGAGCAATTCTCTTTTGCATTTGAATGAATATTTGTAGTCAATAGTAATTTACCATTTCTTTTAAAATATCCTTGAGTTTTAGTGAAACAAAGTTCAAATGCTGCCATAAGACAGTAATATCTTATACTTCCATTTAGATTAGTTATATTATTTACAGTTAATTTGTTATACTTGTACATATTTGCTGTTGCATGTAATCCTTCAATTTGCTCAAGAGATTTCATCAAGTCCCCAAGAAGATCAAAAGCTTTAGAGGTTTTGTTTGCATTTCCATGTAAGACCTACTACTTTCTCACTGCAAAATGGCCTAGAGAGCATTCTTTAAACCCATGTTAACTGCCAACAGACAGAGCCTGCAGGGGACATCTTTGAGGTGTGCACGATCAAACAGAAATAAATTTTAACCTTTTGTACAACAAAGTGAGGTAAAAAATCCAATTTCCTATGAAACCCTCACTATGTTGCCTGTGGAATCTATTTCACCAAAAATGGTCTTTAAAGGGGCGAAGGATGCAGATGGATTTCCTGAGCAAGGAGTTCTAAAGGATGTTTTAGAAAGCACAATGTGGTACTAAAGAAGAAAGATGGGAAAACGCTGTTCTGAGGTATATTCATTTATTTCTGCATCTGTTACCAAATCGCTGTAATAAGAGCTGATCGCTGCGCTAGCATCATCACGCTAAGTAACATAAGAAGTGAAACCACTGATTCTTCACAAAGGGAGAAATAAAACCCAGTTAATGAAAGAAGGAAGAGACATGGCTGTGGGACTGATATGCAAATATAACCACTGTGGATTAATTTTTGCTCCCTTGTACAACTTAGGTAATGCTACTTCTGTGACAGGGTACAAATGAAAACTAAACTTAATGCAACACACTTTAAAACTTAAATAATTAGCTGGTGAAAAGGTAAAACAGAAGTATAGATCACGGAGCAGAAGGTGCTCTGGGAGTGGATTAGGTTTTTGAGAGTGCTTGGCTTTCCTTGTAGGCACCTTAGTGAATTGGCCACCTTTCAATGGCAACTGCTCATTTAGAAGCACTATGGCAGTTTTGGGCTCCCTCACTCTCTTTGTGTATTTCATTATGGGAAAAAGTCCATCGCTGAAAGAAACCTTTAGAAATAATGCAAACAGCAAAGCAATTGTTTATTGCAGCCTTTCTAACTTGGATGTGTGACATTAGTCGGTTAAGTGCTTTGCCTCGAGCACTTAGCCCAACATGAAAAGTAAAACCAAAGCAATAGTGTGTGCCATGTTTAAAACAACAGCTGACATGCAACTCTGTATCAATATGCTGGAGTGACCACAGTCAGCTTGAGAGACCTGAGTGCCTTGGGAAAGGGAAAAGTCCCTTTCTTCAGCAGCTGCCACTGGAAACTGGCACAGCTCCCTAACTTGGAGTGTAGTTACACAAACATCTTCCCTGGCAGTAAAGTTTCCTGAAGAGCTTTCTGCAGCCTCCATTTCTCCCACTTTTCCCACTCCCAGAGGTCAGTGATCTGTTAATGATGCTGGTTTAGCTCTTAGTAAAGTTGTATCCTAAACTGGATCAGTGTGGTGACTGAAGGAGCTTGCTGCTCTTTCCGATTTTCTTTGTTAATGGTTCTTTTGGATGTATTTAATCTAAAAGAACTCACCGATTGACCATATAGCAAAATTGCACTAATGGCTGCCCTTAAGCAACCACTGGAGTGATGAACAGAGAGACAAAGGAGAAAATGAGCAACTAGGCTGGAAGCCCTCAAACTGCCTTTGCTGCCAGAGAAAAATGCTCGCCTTTCACATTCCTAAACTTAGCAGTTACCGTGATTGCTCGCCTTTAACACTGGCTCTGCTGCAAACATACATCTGCCTACAAATAACGTTAGCAATATGACTTCCAGCTAGTGTTCAGGTCAGATAGGAAGCATGGCACAGCAAACAAGTGCAATCAATGCAGATTAATGATGCCTGCTTTCATTCATGTCTAGGTATTTCAGAGATGCAGCTGATAGCCAATCTTTCTTGCTTGTATTTATGCAAGCCACATTTATTTGGTTAGCTTTTGGTTGATTGATTTTGTACTTCTGCTTGTTTGGGTTTTGTTAGGTTTATTTCATTTCATGACAATATGGCTGATTTATTTCTGACAACAGTAGCAGTTTAATGCAAAACATTATTGAAAGCTTCATATAACTTATGTTTTTAATTTCTGCAAATACCACCTAGATGCTGTAGGGAAAGACACTGTATAAATCTTAAAGTTAAATAAATATTTACTGTACAAGTGACTTGTGTTAATGAATATTGCAGAGGGAGCAGAGCACACAGATTCACCAGGAAATAACCGCACAGTATATAACATCTTTCTTGGGTGAGAGCAGATTTGACACACGTTCAGACTCACTATGGCTTTGTTTGCTCTACTAGGGCCAACTGCATGATGTTGCTCACTGGCATTCACTGGTGGATGATGGCAGAACAGCCTTCACCGAAGTGTGGTCAGCATGAATGGTCAAGTTCACGTCTTAAAATGAGAGGTACAGAATGGCATGGAGAGAAACAGCAGGTAAAGTCCTCTCAGCAAAAACAATAGAAGGAAGGCCTGTGAAAAAAACTGTGGTTGAAAGACCAAAGGTACAGATCTCCTTTCCTTGTGAATGTTCCTGCTCATCTGTGTGTATTTTTGTACCTCATTCTGCATTGCAGTATCTTAAAACCTTCCAGAAGTTATGACAAAAAAAATCCTGATTTGAGTTCTATATCCTCTCATCTTCATCATAGGAATGAAAGAGGTCCAAACTGCTGAGTCTTGTTTTCATTGGTCTTGATTCATAAGTTACAGACTGTGTGGCCAGTACCACAAAAAAGCTTTGTAACATCCTCTTTTTTTTTTTTTTTTTTCATCCTTTCGGTGTCTTCTATTGCATGGTTTTATGTTCCCTTTCATTCAATTGCTCAATCTACTAACAGTAAAACACCTGAGTTTATGCAAATTATCATTATTTTGAATTTTATTGCTCCACTTCATTTCCCCTCAATTTATCTGGATTTCTTCACTTCCTTGGTACATCCTTCCCCCTAATTTAAGACATGAATAAAATGTGATCCCTATGGTTCTTTGCTGGGCCTTTTTATGGGCTTTGAACTTTCAACAATGAAAACTGAAAACGGGGGCATTTTTGTTACCTGTTCCATTCTCTGACATAACCCCCAGGGGTTTTTTGTTTGGTTGTGTGGGTTTTTTTCCCATGCTTGCAGCTGAAGCAGTGTATGTAAATAACAAAATGAATCACTGAAGTTTGGAGTCATCTCAGAGCCAGTAAAACTGTATGTTTCATTATTTAGTTTGGCAACACTCAGAAGTGAGATTCCTTTTTTTTTTTTTTTTTTTTTTTAGTACATGAAAGATCCAAGATCAAAGAGCATTCAATAAAAATGGAGGTTGCAAGGTATGAGGATTTTCATCTTTGAGAGCATTTCATGGAGCCTTTGTTACAAAATCTTGCATTTCTGGTGTGAATTTAGTGGAACAAACAATGATAAAGTATTTGTGAGGCCAGAGGGAATCTAATCAGCAGCATTTTACATACCCTGCCATGATAAGTAGTTCAAAGTATTCCCTGACATTGTCTCAGGTTGGAAGCTGGCATTGGGTAGGTGGTGAAATATCCTTTGGATAAAATTCAGGCTGTATCTGCATCTTTGATGTAGAATTTTTTATTACTCCTGTGATACTGAGTAACAAGCTTAATTTGCACTCCAAGGCGCTCAGTCCTGCTGCTGCTATCTCAAGTAGGACTTGAAGCCCCATTGAAGGAATCTCACTTAACATCAGTGTGAGCTTTAACATGCATTCCTTTTTCCTGTTGACCTCCTCTTGGGGGTTAAAGTTGAGTAGCTGAACTTTAGCTGCTGCCTAGATATGTGTTGAGTGTTTGATACATATTGTCATCTTAAGTCCACAAGGAACAGTTGTGTGCATTACCTTTGAATATTTTTACACATGTTTTCTGATAAGTTACTGAGGATGCAAACACTTTACTAAGCTCCTTTGCCTGATACTAGGTTTAAAGGTAAGTAATACTTGAAGCAAAGCTAGAGAACCATTTCCTGAAAAAAGTCCTCAAGACTTTAAGAAGTACAAGTACCCCTTGCATATTTGCATTTTAAAAGTCAGGGTTCAAGATTATGAATTTATAATTTTAAACTATGTAACACATTTTTTAATCAATCTTTTGCATTCTTTTGATTACAATGGCCAGATCAAAGGCATTTTCCACTTCTTCGTGTGTCAATCCTGAGAATGTCTCAGTATTAGTACAAAATCCGATTTACCACCAAAGAGTCAAGCTACTTAATTAACTGCTGCAGTGGCACCTTCCAGCCTTGACCAGTGTAGGCTCTGTTATGTTGTTCTACAAACGTGTAGTGGTATTCAGGCTTGAATCATTTTCAGCTATATTGACAAAATCTACAAAAGGACTGGGAAACACAAAGCATCACAAATAATACTAGGTATAAAATTGCTATCAGGTGAAAGCTCCTTATGAAGTGAGAGAAGATTTTGATGGTGATAGAGGCAGGAAGAGAGGAAATAAGAAGATACTACTTTCCTAAAGCCATCTCCCATTTAGGACCAGGCACTTGAAGAGGTGAATAGTTACTGCAGTCTGCTGTATTCCAGGTGGTCATCAGCCTCCCTGGTAAATCATAAGTGAAGCAATAACACCTTTTATTAGAACTGGTACAAGATTTTAAAGCTTTGCTTAAATAATGGCAGACATTTTTTAAAGGCCGTGGGAAGGTTAGGCCAAATTTCCCGAAAATCAGTAAGAAATCAATGCTTCGTCTACTCTGAAAGTTCCAGAAGGGGAAAGCAGTACAGCAACATGTTACATCAGCCACCTTGGCATCCAACCTAACATTCATCACCTACAGCTATGCAATAAACCTCCTAGAGCCCCCTCCCCTCAAACTATGGGATTTTATGCCCACAGCTTATTCAGTGAAGTTGCTAGTTACTACTACTACCTTCTTCCAGGCAAGCTGAACCTTGGATTTTGGGAAGAGTCAGATGTTGATGCTTCTTTTCCAAACTCTTGCCCTGTGAGAAAATAAGAAATATGTGTGTCAGAACAGCACCGAAAGCATCATGAACGATGCTTGAAAAGAAGAAAAGATGATGTAGGAAACCTCAGTGAAATCTTAAAGTAGATAAAACTCAAAAATGAAGAGAGGCAAATTGGAGAGAGTGATAAAAAAATTCCAGGTTCAGGAGTCAGAGAACAAGCAGCCGTGCTTTCAGATATGTCCACATCCATCAGTAAAGCTCCCTGCAGACAGATGAATTATCACTGAGAGGGCTTGTCTATGTGGGCACTGCAAAGAGATTCAGGGTTGGTCTTGAAGAAATTTATGCCTATAGTGATAAAAGGCTACCCTGCCACTCAGTGGCCCCAGCACTGAATTAATGTAATTGTTTTTTCATTCAATAGGTGTGGAACAATTGTTGCTTGAAGTGCTATATTTGTTTGGAACCATTGCTGCTTATATGTACGGGAAAAACAATATTCTGTCTTAAGTGAGAGAGCATATTTAAACTAGGAAGGAAGTGGAACTTCCTTTAATCTTATTCTCCTACCTGATATTCTGACATTTTCTAGAGTTGCTGTGCATCTTCACTCCTTGGGACTGATCCATTCTCATTGGGACTAGTTTTTCACTGACCTGACTGGCTTCAGCAGAGTTAAGATACAGTGACATTGTGTAAGACCAGAGAATTTAGCTCACTGACCTCAGAATCTGGTGCAATCATTCAGCTCCTTGTGTGCTGAGTCCATTACAAGAAAGAAATGCAGTATCAGGGGATGGAATTTTTTTCTGTTGAGACCATTCCTCTGCCCCTGCCTTAGATGCAATTATTTATTCATCACAGTGAAATGTAAACTATGAAATCTAATGAGCTTTCTGGTTTTCTGACGACTGGTTAGATAAAACACTTAGTTACAGAGAGACTGGAAATTGAGTTTTTCTTTTCCAGACCTATCCTTGAATCCATTATGATTTGTACAATTGTTTTTCTTACTCTGACGTACATACTAGGGAAAAAAATCCTGGTCCCATAAAGCCCATGGCAGGACGATCATTAATTTCAGTACTGATTATTTCTTCTTTTGTTTCCAATTACTAGCCAAACACTTGATAGAAATCTTCCTCTTACTTCTTTCATTTTATCCCTTTAAATACACACATATTGTCTCATCCCTCATCACTTAACATAGTTCACAGTGGAAAGAGTCATGTAAACATGAAAAGATATTTTTTGAGCTTATGGACAAACAAGATCAGTAAGCAGAAATGCAAGTATTAGTTCATTTTTCCTTCCTGGTCTTTACAGAAAGCTATGACTTCACTGTTGCACAGCTTTAAAACACAAAAAAAAAACCTAGGAGATACTCTATGAATATTGTTAACATTAAACAACAAAGGTGAAAGAGGGGCTTCTCCTTTTCCTTTCAGATTGACAATGAATAACAGTATATTTCCAAGTAAATTCTAAAATATCTTGTCTTTTATATAAGAAACTGCATCTATTGCTTGCATGTTGAATCATTAAAGGCTTAGAATGTAGAATTTTACTATTTCCTTTTGCCTGTAAAAGAGGTTTCCAAATTAGACACGGAAGACTTCAACATATCTAGAAAAAAGTGGCAGCTTTTATGCCAAAAGAGGTATCAATCTTTCAACTCTGAGCTCATTTGTTTATATCATGTCCAGTTGTAGCCATTTTGCTTCAAATTTATTGATACAACCTGGCTAAGTTAATCATTTAATATGATTTGCAATAAAAGAAAACCAATAAATTCAGTTTGTGTGGTCATCCATCTGTGATTCACACTGTTGTGAAGTTTTTGTGCAAATGTTGTCATTCTTCTACCGTCCACTTCTGTTGTGATGGTAATTATAAACCAAAATTATATTATGCCTGGACAAAGAATATAGAACACTAGGACTTCAGTCCATCATAGAGCTTATATATACCACAATATTCTAAACGATAGTTCCATATTTGTTTATTTACTGACAGTTAAAACTGTACAGCTACTTATGCCAGAATTCTGTAAGGTTTTCATAGCATCTGAACATTTGTAATATGTATCTTTCCTAAAACTCAGACTGAGTTTGAAGAATCTTAATCTATTGCCCTCCATTCAACCTCTTCATTTTTTTCAGCAAAGATAACTAAATGCATTGAAAATAGGTCTAGTTTTTAGTAACTTTTTATAGGCATTTTAGAAGTAGTCCAGAAACTGTCCAGAGGCCAGTGGACAAGAAAATGAAATCCACTTGTATAATCTAGCCTTTTCTAAACATCTGCAGTCTAAGCTGAACATGCCTTCTAGACTGTAAGATATCTTAGTCTCGGGTATAGATAATCATGAAATTGTTGACTTTCATAGATCTACATGTATTTTTATTTGTGGCAATAGTGATTTCATGCATTTCATTGGATCTGTGTACACAAGTGCAATGTGTTTTAAATTATGTGGTAGGTGTATCAATCACTTTGGCTTTGGCACAGGTTCTTAAAGTGCCTTCAACAATTATGTTCATAATCCAAAAGAAAACTCTTCTAAAATATCATACAAGATACATCCCTAATCTGTAATAGCTTGAGGAAGGAGGAGAAGAGTGTAATGAAGCGACTATAGTTTGACATATCAGTGTAGTTGTAAGGACACCATCAAATTCTGCACACGCTTCTTAGTAGCTTCAGGTAGCCATTATGACATCTGTACCAGTCAACCAATCAATGTTCTTGAGACATCAGTCACCAAACAAGATGATACTAGGGGCTCCTAACAAGTTATCAGTAACATTAACAAACATCGAGTGCTGGGAACATACTCAGCAGTGTTTACACATCTAGCAATACATCACCTTTAAAACTCACCCATGGGAAAACAAGACAATTCTGATAGGATTTCAGTATTGCCCAAAGAGGTGCTACATTACTGAGTTCCAGTATTGAGGTTCATTGGAGAGAAGAAAGAGAGCTTTCTTTGCTTGCTGTCCACTTTCAGCCATTATTAAATCTTCTTATGCTATTTAGTCTACTTATATTGATCCATACAAGCACAATTCCTATCCATAAAAAGGCTCTATATTATCTAAAACAATTTCAAACTGAAAAGCTTTAGTCTTCATAACATTTGTTGAAAGCGTTGTATAAACTGTGATTATTTTAGTATCTGATTTTTCTTACCATCCATTTAGTCATTTTACAGGACTTCTTGCTGCAATTAATAGCAAATTTTTTATTGATTAAGGTGGTTGTGAATTCATCAACAGAGGACAGACTGTACAGTTATGCCCTAAAGGAAAGCTTTAAAGTAGAGGGATTATATTATGTAAATAATTCAAATATATTTTTAAGCAGGCATTACTTCAGCATTTAGATATTGGCTACAGCAGCTTTAAAATGCAAGACAGGATGTTAGGTGCTTAGCTGATCCAAATGCCAGTCTATAGATTTGAAAGACTAAAGATCACATCACTGGGAGGTTGACAGAAGTGACACTTCGCAAAGTGCCAATGATTTATGCCAATGTCTTGCTTGATGATACTGTTATAGACAGCACTGTCATTACAAAGTCCCTAATGACTTCAGTCTACAATTATGGTGCACAAATTATAGGTGAGCCCAAAGATCGAAACCTTCCTGAGTTTGAGATTTCAATGACCAAGTAATTCTCACTAGATTCATTTCTTGTATGTTGCCTGATACTTTACACTCACTTTTCTATTTCAGTATTGTAATTGAATTGCAAAGGCAAAATATACATGCATTATACGTTACCAAGCCTTTTTTTAGCTTTCATTAGCAAACATCATGCAAAACACACTATACTGCAGCAGTAAGCAGTAGTACAGCTCTGGGTTTTTCATCAACAGAGCTGCAGCCAGTTCTGCAAGGTACCAAGGGCCTCATGCAAGCTGCTTGGGTCCTCTGGTTCCCAGTTATGTCAGTGCTGGGGAAAACAAATGCTTAAGATCAGGAAGGACTACGTCTCCTTCTAAAAAATACCTCTTGGGCTGGACCCAAGAGTGAGCTTTCGAAGATGTCATAGACTGACCACCTATGATCCCGCGATGTGTGTAACATTCTGATTTTGTACATTTAAAACACTATTCCCAAGCAACATTATTCCCCCTTTAGTCAGGCCTGAAATGTTTGCTGATACTAAAGCAAAATACAACGTTTGGAGGTTTTACTCTCTTCAGTTATTCTGTTACCTTAAGAAGACAGAAATTAAGGAATTAATTGTGTGAAGCATATAAAAAATCCCAGGTAACACTGAAATATCAGAGGATATCAGTTTAAATCAGGAGAGAAGTTGATTTCTCATGGTCTTTTAAAATGGTGGAGTAAACCTTCCTGGGCTAGGACTTCTTCTGCTCTATCACTGACAAAGACAACCACAAAGGAAAAGACGAACAGATGAGACCCTTGATAGATCCAGAAATAGTGGGAGGCTGCAGAAGCAAAGCTACAGGTAGGTGAGCCATAAGATTCCACACCTCCCAAATAAAGTTCTCTTCTATTCCCAATCAGACATCTTCCTGAGGAAATAATAGTTTTAAAACATTGAAAGAAATTGTGCAAGTTATTTTAAAATAAGTCAGTCTTTTCCTTGTCCATCAAGCAACCTATTTCAGTGTCTAAGAGCTGCCTAAGAGCTGAACCGGAGCATCTATGTCCTACTGTAGAAGCCATTGTACATACTAGTCCAAACATACTAGAAAGCATTCCATTGCTTTGGTCTTGTAGCTTACTTTGTAACCACAAATCCTCCAGAAAAATACAGCCTCATATTATACAATAGGATATATTCATGTCTGAGCTGGGACTTCCTTCAGTTTCCATTGCAGGCACTGCAAATCCCTGCTGGCTGTGAGGACACAAATATAGCACACAAAAACAGCCAAGCAAACATATGAATGATGAATGTCTGGATAAAAACAATATCCTCTCAGTGAATTTTTTTGGTGCAGCTGCCAGTATTCTGCAAATTGTTCACTCAAACAGTGTGTCATCCCAAGGTCAAATTAGAGCTTACCCAGAAAGTTGTGTCCAAAAACATATTTTCTTGATTGCTTTGAATAAAGCTTGTGTCTATCAAGATTACTGATATCCATAGCAATGTTAAATATAGGATATGATAGGCCTGTTTGATCTGCAAGAGAAATGGATTCCCTAGGAAAAACAGTATGAAAACAAGTGCACTGGTGCCTTTAGATCCATGTCAGGAAAGGTAGATAAAAAAGTAGTCATTCACGCAGGGAAAGAGGATCATTGATACATAAAGGCTGCTCTGGAAGACCCTCAGAGACAAATAACTTACTAAAGCTTTGATTCAACAACTATCCCTTATACAGAACTCCTCTTCAGTTCAGACGGGAGTCTCAAGCAGTATGTTGCATGCATGTTGTGTTATTACAGTTAATAGTATAATTTATATGAAAAGAAATAATTTTAAAATGTTAATTAGCTATTCTTGCTACAGTAAATATATATCAGTTTAATGCTGCTATTCAGCCAAATGAATTAGAACTTAAAGCATCTGTAATATTTGTATTTTTTTAATTTCTGAAAAATATGAAGCCACCATTTGTAATGCTTTATTCTCATATTCTGGTAACTTCATAAAAGGAAGTTCTAGGCAGTTGAGTTAATCTTTGCAAGACTAAAAGCTTAAAACAAGGCTGAAAAGACCATTGAAGGTCAGAATTTACATATTGATCAAACTGTAAGTTTATACTCTTGCAAACATGTAATTAACTTTGCTGTTATTGAATTTTGATTCACAACCAATTTTATTAATCATAGTTTCACCAGTAATTCCACTGGACCTGAAGCATGAGTGACAGCCATCTGAAATAACGTAGAGTGCATACTAAGGTGTTATGTTTAAAAATAGATATAAATCATCTGAAACATTTGTTATTTTGAAGAAAATGTCCTTCATTAAAACATAACTCTTGGCAATAAAATGAAGCCATCTTCTGAGAATTACTGATGAGAATGTGAAATGAAGACTTGCAAATAAGTTATGGTTCAAAGTTCCAAACCACTGGACCTTTTTCTATGCAATTTCATTTTTTAAGCTAATAATCATAAATTCAGTGATAAAACAACAAAAGGGGTTTTTTAGCCCTTTCTTTTTTGACCACTGAATAGCTAGAAGCTGGTAAAAAATTTATCTGGAAGGTTCAACCTCAAGTGTATTGAAGGGATGATTCCTTCCGGGCAGCAAGCAAGATGAACATGGATGAACACATTTTGCTACATTTAAGAATTACTCTAGAACAGTTGATGAACAACCTGAGATCTGTTCTGGTTTATACATCAGCAGCAGAAATAGTCATTTATATTCCAGCTAGATAAGCAAATGCAAGATTCACTTCTTAAGACTTGAAGAGAACACATAGGAACCAACCATGTCATCTCAAAGGACTATTCTTTGCATCCTATCCCCAAGATTGCATCACAGACAGGGGTACTAAATTCATGTAGATGAAGATGAAGGTCTCACATTCTTAAAGTTAATCAGAATGGTTAGTAACAATATCAGTCATAAGTCACTGATCTCAGTGATCCTTAGGAAGAAGAAAGAGACAAGGGTAAGGTTTGCTTTTCAGTGTCTCTCTGAACTGACAGCCAGTGTCATGTTCCTGATGGCAGACACACAATAAATCTGCATCTTTCTTATCAAATCTTACCTATCCTTCCTATCTGGGTACCCTGAGAGCTGGGTACCCAGAAGAAGCAGTAGATTCTCCTTTCTTGGAGACTAATGAATCTGTTTTAGATAAAGAGAGAGCTGAGTTTGGACTTTGCTGCAGACTTGCATGCAGGGGACTCGCATGCAGGTGGATTGGCACTGCTAAGAGTTGAAATCCCACACAGCCTGCAGCCAATTTTAAAGATGACTGTGATACCTTTTCTGCTTACTTTGCCAAGTAAGAGGACTTTGATACAAGGAATAACTTCAGGAGACTCTCTGAGACATGTGTTCTCATGTCTAAGACATATAAAACAAAGCTAGGTTCAGACCTGAACTCTTGAAATTATGATACCTTCCAACTGAGCATGTCCTTGCTTGACAAGATAGTGAAAAAATTAAGATTATATTAAGCATTTCAGGAACGACTATCACCAATCTCAGCAGACTGCTCTGCCTTCAATACACATTGCCCTCAGCTATCATCTCCATGTCAATACAGGTATCAGCAATGAAGGTGTCTCTCTGAGAAGGGAATTTCTGACTTCACTTGTTATAGCAGGACCCAGAAGCACAATATCATACAACACTCCGGGAAAAAATGTCAGGGTCATTGACAGTATAAGCAGAGCAATGTTATGTCTAGTGGCAAAATGTAGCTGGTTGAAATGTGGTTTATTTCTGTTGAAGACAGGTAAGTTTACACTGCAAGACAGTGTGTTGCTGGATAAATATCTACTGAAAACAAAATAAAACCACAAAAGTGTTATGGCCTATCACAAGGCAAAGCTAACCAGAAATGACAGTATTGCTCAGCATTCATCTGGCCACAAACTCTCTAGATGCAGAGAAGCAGTGTGTTTAGTTAGACTTCAGTTCCAATATATGAGCTGCTTGCTTGTGGATTCAGCAGTGGCAGCAGCAGTAGGCTTCTCATTGTTTTAGTATTTGGTTTGAACAAATTACTGTGTCCACAAGCAGCTGTCAATAAATCTTTTTTTTCCTTTTTTTTTTTTTTGCTGTGGAGAAAATATGGTATCAGATTACATCAACTACCATATTCATCAACCATCACATCTGAAATCACTACATTTCTTTACAGTCTCAGGCTAGAACCTGTTATTTAAATTCCACTTCCCCATACATAAACACATGAAGCAAGACAGCAAAATGAGAAGGTGGGGTAGAGAGGACAACTTTTCTCCATGTCTGAGCTCCATCTCATCATCTTTCAGAAGTTACTCAGTGCGATAGCTGGCAAAATTAAGTGACTGCCCCAGCTATTATTCTGAACAAAGTCCCAGTAAAATCGAGGTTGCTGCAGCAGCAGGTATTTACTCTCCCAAACGATGTACCAGCCTAGAGCTGTACCAAGCAGTTTTCTTAATTTTATGCTATTAGTTACAACTATAAACAGTTTAAAATTATGTAGTAGCTATTGTACATTTCATAACTCATCCTACCAAGAAATTGAAATTCAGAGCACAGTGTAAGATGACATTTTGTATGCAAACTAAATCAATTCTATACTCCTTAGAATTTGGCCACAGAATATAAAAGAGTCCAAGCTGTCAAAAAAAGAGAAAGCTATATTAAAAAAAGAAAGGAAAAGGGGGGCATTTCAGCAGTGCCTTGTGAATGTGTAGTTCATAAAATGTCTGTGAGGTTATAACATAGACCTTCGTCCCTTATAGCAGTTCCCAGCCAGTACATGGTGCTTGGCTCATGAAGTGAGTGCACTTTATCGGTGAAGAACTGGACCTAGTCTAACAAGCTCTGCTGAACCTCTACAGAGAAGGAGGGAAGGCAATGGAGGTGGCTGGTGTCAGGCTGGCAGCAGGGAAGGAGTTGGACTTAGTCCAGCAAAAAGTTAAGTTTTCTCAAGTGAGGCTTAGGTGTGGTAAATTAAGGAACAACTATTCTAATTCCCTTTTTAGTTATATCTCATGGTCACCTCGGTGGTTCACACTACACCTGTGGGAAATTACTTATACTGGGAATGCTGGGAAATGGCTCAATTAGCATCTAATGCTGTAGCATGCTTTCTGATGGCACAGCTCAGCTCCTGCAGCTGAACCTCTGGCTGCTCAGGTAACGTGGCTTCACATCTGCCACCCTAGAAGCCATTTTTATCCCTGAGGATGCTAAAAGGCATCAGGCCCTTCACTTGCCTGGTGGAGTGTGTGTAACACTGCTAAAAAAGCCCTGTAAAGGAACTGACAAACCTGACATTTATGCCTCCAGCAGAAAATCCAGATCCACAGGGTTGTGCTGTGTCTTTTAAGCTTCCTTTTCTCCTTTTCTTTTTAGTAGAATTAACAATAGATGGAAGGAGCCAGAGGGGATGGTTTTGTTTAAAAGTTCTATGAAGTTGGAAGACCTGGGATCATTATCAATTCATTTTTACAAAATTCAGGATTAAATCCTGCTTTTGGTAGTGATCAGGTGACTTCAGAGGAGTCAGCAGGCATATCAATCAGAGGCCTAAATCGAGTTCTTAATCATTAAAATATTATGTGAAGGAACATGAATAGAAACAAAGGCAAGAGAGTCTCCACTTCCATATCAATGTTCCAGATACTTTGCATTCATACAGAGCAGAGTTCATGAACTCTCTCTAACCATGTTAACAATCCTCTGGGTTTCTAAAGGAGCAGCAGGGGTTGGAATGAGAAGTCTCCCCATATACATCAATAACACCAGTCTTGACACACTGATGGGATTTCCAGGGGGTTCTTTGCTAACTGTGCCTGCTAAATCCTCTGCACAACTCAGCAGTGGTAGCTCAGTATGCCTCGCAGGGAGAAAAAAACCTGAAGTTTGTAGCTGAAAACAAAGTGTGCATCTCTGGCATGTGATTTCTTGTGCGAGAACAAGTCAGAGCATAGACATTTTAAGTGCATTTTTCTTAGTGACTGATGTCAGTTGGGGTGTCTTAAGTGGATATTTTTACAGAAATTAAGAACAGCAATGGTTTGCACCATGCAGTTTGTATTTCATAAGATATGTGTAAATACAGTTAAGCATGGCTTCATTTGAAAATGAAGTACAGTAGTCTCTGCTACATAAAGGAGAACAGTGTGACTGATGATAGCTAGCATGTTGGTAGTTTTGAGGAAGTGAAAAACCATCAGAGTGACAGAACTGTGCTAAAACCAAAGATCCATATAGCTCAGTCCAGTCTTGCGTGGTGTTGGACTCCTAATGACTGGAGAACATTATCAGAACCAGACAAGCACCTTTTTATTCAGCCAATCCTTTTAGTATCCAACAATCGGTAGTATAAGGACACCCTATATACCTACATCCTTTTTATGGAATTATTTGTGATGGCCTTTTTGATGTGTGGGGATTTTTTTCTAACTGGTTTTTGAATGCATTTATACTTTTTGAGTTGGGACATTGCATGCAGGATCAGATTGCCAGCTGCAGTTGGTGTCATGTTGACGTACTAGTTTCTATCAAATAAGGATCCACCCCTTAGAAAATTCAACTGCTATTTCAGTTTCATAAACTTTTTAACTGACTCATCTTTCAATATAAGAATTTTTTTCATAATGTAGAAATAACTGTGTGCTGAAATCAGGCATTTTAATAGAGTTTTCCACAGTGATTCAATAAATTTTTGGAAAAATAAATCTTCATCCTGAAAATAACTTTGAAGCTTTTTAATTCTGAATTTTAAAAAAAGTAGATTTTGTAGATCTATATATTGAAAATCTGACTGATGTAAAA
Source organism: Actenoides hombroni (assembly GCA_024336885.1). Taxonomy (NCBI): domain Eukaryota; kingdom Metazoa; phylum Chordata; class Aves; order Coraciiformes; family Alcedinidae; genus Actenoides; species Actenoides hombroni. The sequence goes on along the minus strand of WUAM01000179.1, from coordinate 17,238,585 downwards.
GAAAATGTTTCAAAATAGCAGCAGTACTCTATATGTTTTATGTGCTTTTAAACTACATAAATGGAGTTCCTAATTTTTTATATCTTTTTCAAAAATTTGTAGTATTACCAAAACACAAAAAGTAGTAACAAACTAATACAATCTACTGTAAGCACGTCCAATAAAGTTTTCTTTTTAAAATTTTCACAAAGTTGAAAGTGAAGCAAAACTTCATCATGCCTGTGATTAGGCACAAAACAAAACTCAATGCAAGCAGTGCTATTTTAGCTGATATTTTTCTGTCTTCATCCCAGGCACATGTAATTCCACACTGGATTACCTCATACAAGAAAGATATTGTTAAGCTGTAGTGAACTCAGCAGAGGACCACTGAGGTCGTCAGGGCTGGAACACTTGCCCAGTGATAACTGGGCTTGCTCAGCCTGGGAAAGAGGTGGCTTTGGGAGGACATACAGGCAGCCTCTCAGGCCCTCAGCACCTACAGAGAAGTTGTTGAGAAAGTGGAGGCAGAATCTTCACAGAGGTGCATAACAGCAGTATGAGATAAAATGATAATGAATTGAAACAAGAGGTTCTGACTATGGGTATCAGAAAAAAAGTTTTTTCACCATGGGAATATTTGAATACTGAAGTTGCTGCCCAGAGAGTTTGTGCTGTCAACATCCTGGGAAGTTTTCAAGACCCAGATAGATAATGCCTTGAGCCACCTGATCTGCTCTCATAGCTGACCTTGCTGTGAGCAGGAGGTTGGACTGGAGCCTGACTATAGTTCCTTTCAGCTTAATCTTTCCACGATTCTGTGATTCTGAGTGTATCTGTAGTACCAGTGGGATTTTACACAACATAAATGCTCCATCAGCTCACTCTACTAAGCACAGGCTGCCCCACACATATACATGGCAGCATCATGAAGAGCTGTAGGTTGAGCTGTGAGGGGAAATTCCCCTATTGTGACTTCCACAACTTCATCAGGAAAGTGGGACCCCTGATTGAATCCTTATATCCAAGGTCTCCTGGCCCTTTTTCTGGTGTAACTGTTGCATCAGGCCCATGTGTGCATGCAGGAGGTGATTTGCCCACCAGGAATTTCTCCACCCTCCATCCTTCCCCTGAGGGATACCAGCACAAACTGGTTTGTGTGCAATAGAGAAAAGCTGGAAGAGGCTCTGATGTGCTTACAGAGGACAAGTGGAGGCAGCAGGGACTCAACTAAAGTGAGGAGCACAGTGGCTTGACAGTGCAGACATTTGATAGGACAAAAGGAAATGGCCTTAATTGCCCCAGGGTATGTTTAGGCTGGATATTATGGGAAATTTCTGTACTGAAAGGGTTGCCTAGCACTGGAACAGGCTGCCCAGGGAAGTGGTTGAATCACCATCCCTGGATGTGTTTAAAAGTCATGTAGATAAGGTGCTTAGGTGCATGGTTCAGCAGTGGGCTTGGTAGAGTTAGGCTGATGTTTGGATGCAATGATCTTGAAGACTTTTTCCAACCTAAACAATTCTATGATATCTTGGCCTGCTGAGGGGAATAGGCCTATAAAGGGGGACCTGAAGCACTTCAGCACAGGAACAAATCTGCCCTTTCCTCCTGGGCTTTTCACAAGCTCTGGAGCTTCAAATCTTGAGCCTGCAAGAAGCACCTCATTTGCTTAATTCCTGCAGTCACAGGGACAGCTAAGGACATTGGTGTGATCCCTGATAGCTCTAAGAGCTCGCTAACTTCAGTCTTTGCAAGATCACGACTTAAGCAGTAAGTCTCTTCTGTCACCTTCATTTTAATCATCCTCATTTCTTCAAGCATGCCAGTGACGGGGTAGAAATGCACCTCTGTAGTATCTTTCTTGTTTTGCTGTGCAACTCTTTGAGCTACTTGCCAGAACCTGATAAAATGCTGGGATTTCCATTTTGCTTTGCCTTAAACACTTTTTTAAACCAACAGAAACAAACCTTAAGTAAAAGTGAATTAAGTCCTCAGGCTTTGGGTGACTACAGTGGATTGATTGTACATATGGGAAACGTTGTCATAACAATACAGGTGTTACGTGGTGATTGTGCTAAGTATCCTAACAAACAAGGTTCATCTGGCACAATTCAGGCAAAGCCTTCAGGGAACTTACAAAATTTATTTATAAGTGAGAAAGAAAAAATATTCTTAAGATAAGGCAGTGTGGAAAAATAGAAGCCAGCCATATGCATCTTTCTTGTGATGACAAGCAGAACTGTTTAAACAGAGCGTGATCCTTCTGAGCACTTCTGCAGAAAGGAATGGACTCAATTCTGTACTGGGTCTCCTGCCCACACAGCTTAACTGGAAACTGGTTCTCTTAACCTTAAACAACACGGAGGAAAGGAAGAACAGGGATAAAAAGATTATAAACCTAACTTCATCCTTCCGAGTTTGGGCAAATTTTGTTTCGTGTAGACTTGGGGTAACTCAATAATAGGGTGTATGAAAGAGGTGATCAAGGGAAATGTTATGGAGGAAGCAACTTTGCAAGTAGATATGGAATAAAATATTTGCAAGCAAAATATGTAAAAGGTGAAAGGAGGAATAAAGAAATTCGACAGCTCGGGGGCAAAGGCCATGATGTAGATAGATGCATTCATGTTTGTATATTTTCTTAGAGTTAAAACCCAAAATGTACTCAGCAGCATATCATCATAAATCCTGACTGGATAAGACAAGTGTTTTTCATTGTTCAATCACCCTTCCATTGAAGAGAGTGCTGACAGCTTTTGTAACAGGTGGCACTTGCTCTATTATGTGCTACTAAAGAGTGAAATGGTACAGGCTGTCATCCTATTCCCAAGTATCATGCCTTGAATGTGAAAGGGCTTTCAGTGTCTGACTCAACTTAAACTGGCAGTGTGATATTCCATTTATATCACAAACCTGACTACAACAATGTTTTGGACTAAGCTTAAATGGGTGGACTTTTATAGGTGATTTGTGGGTCTGTATGTCCAAGGTAAAATTCTATCTCAATGATAAAATTAATACCAATAATAAATAAAATAATAAAGCCAAGTTTTACTGAAGTTTTGCAAAGCCAGGCATTTTTAAATGTCATAAATTATTCATTCAGGAAACATTAATGCCTTTGCTCAGATGAAAGTGAGAACCTTGCTCACAAAAGTTTTGGCTGTTCTTCCAGCTTAGTTGGTTTCTGGACATGCTCTGCTGCCTCCTAAATATCACAAAATGGTGTTGAAACTGGAAAAGAACATGATATTTCTTTCCCTCCTGAAAGCTTCGTTTGTGAGTCCTCCTCGCGAGCCCAGGGTAACAGCTGGGATCTCAGAAAACAAATCACTGACGGTAAATTCAGTCATCAGTGCTCAGGCTGTTGGACACTCAGAAGTGGATTGCTGGAGCATGTCTAGACTAGCACTGGATTTGTTCTTAGGTATGGGTCTGGATTTGCTCTCCTAGGGTAATAAACCCTTACCCTGTCATGCAAGAAATGCTGACATCAACAGTGTCTGTGGATAAAATACCATCTGAATTAGAGTCATTAAACCCAGACATCTCTTTAGGGTCAGAACCAAGGAATTGCAATTCATACTTAAGGGTGACTAAGCATATAAATTACAGCTATTTAACTAATTCCTTACCTCACAAAGAGGAATTGGACAAGGCTTTCCCAGAAACCACAGACATTTTTGACGTTTCTATATGGGAACACTTCCCCGGTCCTCATTTAAAATGCTACCACAAGGTCATTTCTCATTACCTAAACTTTCTGAACTATTTTGAACTGTTTAATGAACCCAGGATATCCAATGCCTCTCTCTATGGTAAGGATAGCACAATTCCTTGCAGTTCCCTTGGAGCTGCAGCAACCTCTCAACAGCACAGTCAACAGCCTTGTGGACTGGCACAGGAACAGTTAAGAAGCACATAAATGAACTCTAGTTCAACCTCTAGTAAGTGAAACTGGGTGTTCCCCGTCTAGTCCAGCCTGTGGACAAACTGTGAGACACTAAGTCAGCTCTCTATGGCTGTATTTCCCTATAATATTTTTATTTTTCCAAACCTAGTGAATTTCCATAAATATGGGACCTGCCCCAGATGACAAGAGTCAGGATATTCTATGTTGTTTTCACAGGAACAGAGACTGAGAAGTTATTTACTCTAGAAGGTGATATGCAGTAATGGGTATGAACCAGCACTACTTAGCCCCTGGAAGAAAGTATGAAGTCATAAGTTCTTCATTTAAAAGAAGAAAAAAAAAAAGTTACAGGAATCAAAGACTTCTTTTATGAACAGAAGATGCCTGCCAGAACCAGAAATACTTCCGTTGCCTGATGCTTTCTTTCCTCAGGCTCACAAAGCCCAGAGGTATCTTGGGGAGTGGATGGAGCTGAAATGTTTCAATAAAATACTCTGGAATTTTATTAACGTGAAGGGTTGCAAATGTCTGCAGTTCTGGTCATGTGAGCATCTGCATTCAGCTGTCCTGGATTTTAATGAGATGGTGAAGAACATTAGCTAGGTAATTCATGTGGCTGTTCTTTTGTCCTATAACAGTGTCTAGCAAGATTAACATTATGTTCACATTCAGATTTAGTGTCTGGCTTCCCAGATAGGAAAGATAAGAAGAAAAAAAAAAATCCCATGCATCAAAGGGGATCAGAAGGACACTTGAAAATGAGAGCAGTGGCTTGCAAATGTGGATTGCAGAAGAAGGTTAGCCAGGAGAGACAAGAGACAGGTTTCATACCCAGAGACTTCATTGCAGGTCTCAGGTTCACAGAAAGCACTGACTGTCCTGTTTCATCCCCAGTTAGGAAGAGATGAAAGCTGAAATGAGTTCTTAAAACCTTTTTCATTTCAAGAACAAATCAGGTCAATCATACTTCTTAGAAGAAAGAACAAATGCTCACTGTTTGGGGGTTCTTTATTAGAGTATATAGTTTGCTCTTGGTACCCGTCCAGCTCTGACTGGAGCAAAAATCTCTGCAAAAGGTCTATCTGTGCCTTGACGCCACCCTCAGAGAAGCACTGTGTCAGCCCAGGAGCAGAACACTGCTACAGGGGTATCACTTGCAGCCTAAAGATAACAACTACCTCCCAGGAAGCAAATTGAATTCTTCTGTGTGTCACTGTTCAGATTTTTGGCCATAAATACCAAGCGGTTTTCTGAGCATGAACTGGTAGGGTTTCTGTGTCCTGAACTTATATTTAGTGCTCCTTCAACATGCTTAGAAGCAGGAAGAGAGCAATTCCATATGTGACCCTACCCTGAACATCAGCTTCCTTTATGGCTACGGACAAGTTACATGGCTTTTCTGCCACAGTTTTCTTCTTCACCGAAAATCCAGCCCAGTTGTTGGATCTGGTATAGTGCTCCTTTCTTGGTCCCAGAGGATTTGGCATTCAATAGGAAGTATACTGTGAAATCCATCGGCACACAAGTACTTGTACACTGCATACAGCCCTTTTTTCTGGTCAGTTTTTTGTTCTCAATGTTTTGGGGTGGAGAAAGGTTCTAGCCCCAGCTCTGTCACTTCTTGCTGGGATCATCACACTCTTGAGATTATCTTTCCCCTCCCCAGTGGCAGTCTAAACAACTCATTCACAACATGTGACACTCCAGATGACATGCCAGGGACTCTCTATGGCAAGCCCATTAAAAGGGTCTGGTCAGACTTTCAAGATCAGGCATGAATGCTCCTCTGAAACTGTCTTTCCGGCTCCTCCCCAGCTTCTCAGGAACTGGGGTGTCACAGCTGGGGAGAGAGTCTAGGCATGCCGGGCCAAGGCTGCTGTGCAGTCCCTCTCCCATAAATGCAAAGGCCACTTGCCTGTGAAGATATTTGAATAACATTTTTCCTCTGTGCCAGATTGCAAGCTATATGTCATGCTGTCAAAGACTAGCAATCAGCCTGATTGTTGCAGGTTTGACAAACACGCTTATTTTTAGAACTGCTAGATATTACACATTGCAGTAGATCTCTCTTTCATGTTAAAGACTTTAATCTTCTGTTGGAGTTTCTTATTGGACATCTGCCCAGAATATAAAGACTGATCTTTCTTTTTTTTCCCCCTCTCTTTGATAAAGTGTCAGAGCCTCACTGAAAGTTGTAGATGGCAGTCAAAGGATCTCAGCTGAAGCCATGCCTCTCCCACCTCTCATCCAAATTATATGTAGGGGTTATTGGCAGTATGTTGAAATAACTTTACCTTGGGATAATAGCCTTTTGCTTATCTCCCATCTATCTGTCACACTGTCTAACTTCTGTATTAACCGAGTCTACCTTTGGGCAGCTCACACAGTACAGTAGCTGTCATTCTGTCCTCACTCCTGGGTATTTAATGTAAACTGAGCTAAAGTATGTTAAAGGTGTACCAGGAAAGACAGTCATTTTTCTATCTCGTTCCCCAGCAAAGTGAGAGGTAGCCAAAAGAACGGCCCTGCAGCACTCCAGATGTGAAGTAGCACAGTATATATCATTACAGAAGAAACACTTTCTGCCTCAGGGGTCTATTAGTAATTTTGACAGCAGAGGCACTCTAATCCCACGCAGAAGAGAACAAGGCTAAAATAATCTGGGATTTAGCGAGTACCCAAAATTAAGTCCCAACTGAGATACCCTGGCCCTGCCATCAGACCAGAGATTGCTGCAGACTATGTTCAGGAGTGTAGGACTCAATATTGCCTGACTGTGATGGCTGGGAACAAAGTGAGAGTTGAAAAGTTGGGAAAGTTGACTTAAAAGGCTCATTTCTTTCATCCCAAATGTAAAGCTAGGTGACAAATGGCTCACAAGAACAAGGTACTCTGAGAAGCCGAGGCCACAGGAGGCATGTGAGCACCTCCTTGACCAGCAAGCTTCCCCCTCACTGCAGGAGGTTCTATCTAAACACAACAAGAGGAGGCAGAAAGGAGCTGACTCAACAAAACCTGACTGGAGCACCAAGATTAGCCGTTTCTGAGAAGCAGAGATCCCAGCAGCTCAGCATCCTCCTCCCCAGGCTCACTGCTCCTTTGCACTGTGACACAAGCTCAACCTTTGTCATCCCTCAAAGTTAAAAAAAAATCAGGTATCTAAAACCAAAAAATTGCTCATGTAAGAATAAGCCAAGATGCTTGTCATTAGCTTCCATAAATTATTTTTTGTGTTTTTATTATGCTTTCCCTTATTATTTCTGTTCTCATGTTTTTCTAAACATCATGTTGTTTTATTTTTTGCTCCACACACTTGCTCAATGGGGATTTTTTTAATCCCTCTTTACTGATTCAAATTTTAAAATGGGGATATGTACAAGAAGTCTGTGGCATTTGAGTGAAAATGTAAACCTATTATGTTCAATGGAGTCTAAAAATCAAGGCAAAAACTGTCAAAACATGTCATAGCTTTTCCACAGGATATAATATGTTTAGTTCTTCAAAGAGAAAGTATGTGGAAATCTTCTTAAGGAGGAATCATTATACCTGTACAAGGTATATGATCATTAGAACTGCAAAGCTGAAGTGCCAAGTCTTTGTGCATTTAGTCATATTCAAACCTCACCACAACTGTATCTGTTTCACCCAGCCTGTTTGCTGTCCAGCTAATACAGATGGTAACATGAGCTTCTAAGGACGTGCTCAACAGCCAAACTCCACACATCAAAAACAGTGCATTGCCTCCTGAGCAAGTGTGAGAAAAGGTAGGAGAGCCACAAAAAACAGGGAACTGGCCTGGGGCAGTTCAGCTTGTTAGCAGAGAGAGTGGTACAGCCCTGAAACAGATGTAACCAACACCCTTCAGCTGTAATCATTGCACAGTTCTCATGTCAGGAGAGTCTGGGCAATATGGGGATCTCAACTGCTGTCAGCAACCACTCCATGAGAAAACAGAAGATGTGGCAAACCTCCAACAAGCATAACTTGACTTGATGGTCCAGCAAGTTATTGTTGCACTGGAAAGACACTTGCTTTCCAGGTACTGATCTCAGTTCCACTTATTTGTTTGGGTTTTTTTAGTAACAGATGGGGATTAGTATAGCTAGCCAATATGATTAATCTCTCGAGAGCAGGAAACATTTTATGCCACTCAACAGAAGGATTTACAGATGCTAGAGGTCAAATTCACAATGATATCTGAAAATCTTATAGGGATATCTAAACCCTATAGGGGTACTTGACTTCCCTCTGGCCTTGGTGGGAATTTAGCCACTGAAGAGTTAGACTTTAAATACCCTCAGGAAACTGAGCCTAGACAGCTGACATTTAAACAAATTCTTGGGGAGTTACTTCTTGAGCTGTTCCCAAGTTTCAAGGATCCCTACTTCAGTTATAAAACTGGGGAGATGGGAGAGGAACAGATTATAACAGTACTTATGTAGTGAGTCAATAATCCTGCAAGTAGTAAAACAGCAACCTGCTGTAGAAAAGGTACTGTCAAGCTTGTACTTTCAAGCATAACGTTGGCCTTTCCCCCCTAACTTCATAGCTGGGAAGCTGTTTAGTGAGTGATATACCTTCAGTCACAGACCCTGAGAGTCTAATACTCCATTCATGCTGTTTAGCTAGAACGCTATTGGAGAAAATGAATTTTATATCAGACCTGTCAATAATTCCACAACACTGGCATTTTTCCACATTTATTAGTACAGTGCCTCTCTCATATACCACAGGCATTACTTTAAAATGTTTGCTTTATCATCTCACCAGCAGGAAAATAATGAGCCCTGGATTTCACTTTGAAATGAGGATGTCCAATATGTGTCAAAACATGTTGCTTCTTTTATTAATTCCTTCCCATAATCATTTCAATGACCATGGTTTAAGTTAAAATTCGAGAGTGGAACAACTTAGAATAAGGTATCACCAGTACCTGCAAAGACACTGTCCCTTTAAGGCCTTGCAGTTGGCCCCAATTAACATTCCAGTTTTATTGCATGTACCTGGTCTGAAGAGAGTGGGTAGCCACTGGGTGTAGCATAAATTGTTGGCCTTCAGCAAAATGAGCAGCTGAAACGCATTCAGTACCTGACCATGCTTGTTAGGCTATTTGCTCCTTTAATCACCCACTGTACTCGTGAATGCCTGCCATTCAATTATCTTCAAAACTTTCATCATGTCGCTAGACAATAAAACGTGACAAGACAGGTATTACTGTGTTAAGGTCATCTGATATCTAGAAGTGTCTCATTATTTCCTTCAGTGATTAGCTACAATTACTGCTTTAACCCAAGTATTTAAGGCCATAACTATTTCAAATATTCGTCACAGGATACCTTATGATCCAAAGAAGTATTCATGGAGGAAGGACCAACAGTTCCCAGCTGACTGCCCCCAGAGCAGCAGCAACCCCAGAGAGCATGCTCCCAAGAATGTTTTGACCCCCAGTTTGCTCCTAAGACACAGCACTCACTAGCTTAAGCATAGGCAGCCTACATCTTGCCTGTGCTGATTGCAAGTGGTATCAGACCTTTTAGGAAGCATCCATGTGCAAGACCAACCTTGAGTCTTTTTTTTTTGCCTTAAATTCCTCCAGGCAGGTCTGACAGGTTAGTTGAAGGCCAGAGATTAATCTGAAGCACTCAAAACATTTCCTGCAGGAGGTGCCATAAAAGCCAGAAGAAGGTTGTGCCTGTGTATTCAGGCCATGTTGGCCCCAAAGATGTAATGTTACTCCTGTCTGATAACACAGGCATGCCTGCCCCAAAGTTACTGCAGTTTCTATATGTCAATTGAGAAACTGTAATTTGATTTAAGATTAGGCTATCTTCTATTTTAAGCCAATGCAGTCCTATCCTAACAAAGCCCCTCCAGCTAATTTAAGACCAGGAGAGATTTTTGTTCCTGACGCCTGAAAACATAAAGCTGCAAAAGTTAGCACCAATAAAAGATTACACAATACCACAGTCCTCGATTTGGGGTAAATTAGGTAACTCCCTGAAATCAGATACTTTCTTTCCTCAGACCACACCATTTATGGTGAGCAATGGGCAATGGAGAGCTCCCTCCAAGAAGGGAGACTCCTACAGGCAGAGGTGAAAGAGGCAGGACTGGCGTTGGTGCAGCAGGAATCCTGATTCATAGAATCATAGAATCATAGAATATTAGGGGTTGGAAGGGACCTAGAAAGATCATCTAGTCCAACCCCCCTGC
>WUAM01000179.1:17211272-17228377 GCA_024336885.1 Actenoides hombroni | reverse complement strand
CCTTCTCTCTATCCTCGGTCACCAGTGCACCCACTTCATTCAACAGCGGGCCCACATTTCCTCTAGACTTCCTTTTGTCTGATTGTCAAGGAGAAAGCAGAAAAGACCTAGAGTTTAGCATTTCTCAATAAATTTAAATTACATCCAAGATCAAACTAAGGCTACCTCTCTCCCTTTCACCCTGCCCAACCTAAGCCAAATTCTAGTGAAGGGGAGAATTTATCCTGATCTATGAGTTCAAAGGAATGACACACGTTTCACAGCAGTGCTGCAGGAGTTGGAAATAAAACCTTCATAAAGTAGTAAACAAGAACAGTCAGCCTTTCACTGGGGGAAGGGCAGTTTTACAAGCACATTGCCAAATGAAACCCTTCTCCCACTGTGGCTCATAGTGGCCCCAGTATTCACTCTGCTTTCCACATTGCATTCAACATGACAAACTAATAACCACAGCTGGAACTGCCGTTGGCAAAGTCAGCAGTTACCTCAAGCAGATGATTGGTAGGAACAGCAAAATATCTTTTCCATTACCTACCAGCAGAGCCCTGGAAAGTCAAGTGAGGGGATATGGCAGATGTCCCACCCCAGTGGCACAAGAGTAGCAAGCCTGGCTCTCCAGGACTTGCCTCCATTCCAGCTCTTCCTTTGTCCTTCCCCATCCAGCAGAAGGACAAGCCCAGTCCTCCAACCTTGGGGCTGCAAAATTCAGTCCTTTCAACACGGCTGAGAGGCTTTGAGCTGGCCCTGCAGACACTGCAGATCATTGCAAGAGAATGAGTTGCCAATTTTGTGTCTTGTGGTACAATGAAACTTATTTAAATAAAATCCTGATTAAGACAGGAAGCCGTGGACTTGATTCACAGCAGGGAAAGCTGAAAACTGCTTGCTACATGCCATTAAATTACTGATTTCTACCATTTGATTTTAAAGCAGAGTGCTGTTTGTTTGAACTGGGAACAACACGGCATGCACATCATTTTGGATAATGTGTATTCAAGGTCACTTTGTTCATTTGATGTTATTGATCCCAAAGTAAGAAACATGGGAAATATTTTCCTCTCCAGTTGAGGAGTAACTTTTGATATGTAAAAGTCAATGACCCTCTGGCAGCAAAAGATCTGTCCTGATATGCAATTGGTAAAGCAAGGTGGCCCACCCCACCCTAAGGATCATGCAGCTCTCAGCAGTCATTGTCCTATGTCAGGGATGCATCAATGAGGAAACCCAAACTTTGTAGCCCTCTCTATCCCTCTCATAACTGCTACTGAGCACAGTTAGTAATGCAGATCACCGCCTTCTGTCTCAGTTACAGAGGACCTGTTACACATACCAGGCACAGATGACAAAGTTCAATCACACATTAAGATAGCCTATAACAATATACCAATTTAATACTAACTGTGAATAATTTGCCTCATTTTGGCCATAGTTCCTTCTATATCTTATTCAGCTAATCACTTACCAACTTTTCCATTGCTTGGCTATGACTATTCCCATGTTAGTCCAAGCAGCTTTGTTGTAGCTAATCATGTCAGATCATTTCCATTTCCTATTGGGATAAGCATGTGAACAATTCTGAAGCAAATACTCAAGTGTACTTCATACGGATAGTTGTATCCAGAGACATGAATGCAAGAACTTCCATGGAAAATGGCTATAAATAGACCCTGATCATGATAAAGAAAATACAGTTACTGGAATTCATATGTTTGTCCTTTGAGCTCTTTTCCCAGATCTTGCAAGAAATGGTTTATCTCCCATCAGCTAGTCTAGCTATGAGTTTAGGGCACTGTATGATCTTACACTACCTGAGAATCTGATCCTTTTTATACTGTCTGTATTCAGCTGTAGCAGAAAGTCACAGAAAACATACCCAATACTTAACTGCTTTGTGGTCATCTGCAGATCAGAGGAATGTATCCTATATATTAACCACCATAATGGTTGTGTTTGTTTTCAACACCTAGACACAGAATTAATGGTATTGATTTTTAGGTATCTACATTTTAGATGAGGGTGCACTGCATTGTTGAGTTTGCATCATTGTGTGTGAGAGTGAGTACTCAGCCATTTCAGAGCATTCCTTTGAAACTCCTCCCTGGCCTTCTGTAATGACAAAAGCTTATATATGTAGCTGTATCCTAAAACAATTTTCAGTGAAACCAACTTCCTTCAGCAATGCTCTGTTTTAAGGGATCCAGCTATGTGAGTGACATTCCCTTCCTCTGCAGAGCTATGAGGGGGCAGTGATAGCCCACTGTCACTATTGTGTTGCAATTCCACTTTAGGTTGTGATGGACAACAGTCAGCCCTGGCAACTGTCACCAGGATAAGCTTTCATGTTTCAATCATGTTAGATCTTTCAGGAGTTATACCCAGGGTTCCCTCAACAACACTGATAACATGCTGGGGAAATCTAAGGCAGGTAAATTAAGAAGTGTTGTGCTAAAACTGTTCCAATTTATCAGGGTTTTTTTTACTGGATTTTGAGGAACTATCTTTGCATTCCTTTTCTGGCGTGTGGCATTGTTACCTGCCCAACTCCCCAGCCCTTGTCTCCAAGAAATCTTACGTAGCTGTCAGTGCAAAATGCCATTCATTTCACACCAGGAGTGCTCAGGTAGCATACAACTATGTGTCCATCACTACATAGGAAACTCTCGCTTCCTCACCAAAATATGCCACTTCTTGTGAGAGATAACAGACAGAAGGAGGGATGAGAACAAAAAGTTGATCCAGAAAAGCAGAGAGAGTGAGGTGAAGAAGACAGGTGAACTTGCCAATATGTTGGTCTATTAGCCCAGAGGCCAGTAGGGCATTGCAAAGCCTCAGGGTCCTACTAGTCATCTGAATGCAGATCACTACTTAATTAGAAAAGTTGTTTTTAGCTGATGGCACTGTAGCTTCATCTCTTCGCCATAAGCATCAGTATAGTAGCAGCAATGGATATGAATGGATTACTTTAACTTCAGTTATTTAGTTTCTCTGGCCAGGTGTTTGGCCACAATGAAGCTTATGCTTACTATACCTAAACTTTCTATATGGTCATTTGAGTTCCCTGGACAGTCCAGAGGGTGCTTAGTTTCCAAAGCTGGCCACAATCAAATTAATTCTACTAAATATGAGTAAGCGTTACTGATTTATTTGTTACAAAAGTCCTTCAGTGAGACCCTGAAGCTCTAAGTGACTCCTGGCTATGGACTCTGTTTATATATCGCTACTGAGATTTATATTACAATAGTAAGCCATTGGAAAGATTATTCATCATATGTAATTAAGATGTTGGTTAGCCATGACACCCAGAATGAACATTAGAGCAAAGACACGTTGCTAAATCTGTAGCAGTATTGCAAGCCATCAAGATATCAGTTTGATTGACAGATCAGATAATCTCTTTAGTAATCCTCTGAATTCTAAACACAGAAACATATAACTCATCATCAGATAAAAATACACTGCAGTTAAACTCTACAGTAATGGAGAACAGAATTTCAGTTGGCTGGGTTTATCCACTCACTGTTTGCATAAGGTTCTTACAGCATCTCTGTTTCAAAATAAAGTTTAACTTTACCAGCGTCAGGCATGTTCATTAATGTCAATGATGCGTTCTTGCAGAGGTTCTGCTTTTTTTTGTACAAGGCACTAATGATGTAATAAAGATTAATTAGTATAAGTTATAGTGTCTGAAGTATATACCTTCAAGCTGTTAAATGTGTCAATGGAGATCCATTATGACAACAACGGGCATATTATTCTCAATAGGGATTGCTCTATTTGCCAGTATGAGATGTGTGCTCATTATTAAGACAAAACCAGTGAGAAGACCCCAGATTTGAATGCAGCTGAAATAAGAGCCTTGCTTTACACAGCATGATAAGCCTTGATTTTGTAAACACTATTACTTTTATTTCGTGGCATCAGCTATTTTACATGCTTTAATTTGTCATCATACAAAACCAGGCCAACAGATCAGAACTTCACAGCTTAAAAATCAAAATCAACTCAGTGATTTATGAAGGCTTTGTACTTGAATTTCAAATAGAATCTGTGTACCTGCCCAAGTCTAGATAGAACATCAGATGAAAAAGGTTAAAGCTCACCGAATTTTTACAGCCAATATCACACAAGGGAGTATTGGGGCTAACAGCTCATCTATATGCTTGGACATCCATAGCCTAGTTAACCAGGCATTCACTCACTACTGCATCAGAGAGTGGTGATTAACACTGCAAAGCCCAAATCCATCTATGTGTATGGATCCATATTGACAATTGAGATATACTCCCACCATCTCCTCATTCAACCATCTCTTTAACTTGTTAGAAAATTTAAACTGATTTTAAGTCCATTATCAACATATTTTGAAATAAGAGAGTAATGCAACAGTAGGATATTTGCTGCAGACTTATTGTTTAAATGTTACAATCACCAGCAGGAAGTGCATTGCTTGGAACATTTTGAGTACATAAGTCAGTTATGAAAATTCAGTGCTTGAACTAGTTTTCAAAAAGACCACTAGTTGCATGGAATGGGCAAGTCCTCACTACACTGGGATAGGTACATCTGAAGGCATTTCCAAGTCCCCCACGACAGTGTGGCCCCAGTGTGGTATTCCAGCAAAATGGAATAGAAAGCTCTTCTCCACTTCCCAGCTTGACACGCTGGATAGAGGGTTTTCTTTGCACATATTTTTCAAAGGAATATTTTTTCCCATGCACACTTAGAAATTGTTTCTCAACACTGTTTTCCAAACCTGAGATTCTACCTGGGAGCCTTCTGTGCATGGCATTCCTTGAATTTTGTGGGACTGCAGCTGGGCTAGGACATTGGCCTTTACAGAACATTCAGACATCAAAATTAGATGCAATTTTCTCTGGAGTATTTTTGTCTGCTTGTTTGCTTCTTTGGTTTTAAGTTGTAGTTTGTAATAAGGTTCATTGTCTCACTCTTCTGTGACTCAAAGCTGGATCAAAGAATTTTCCTCAAAATTTCAGTAGAAAAAAAAGGTCTTTTACGAGCCAAGATCAAGGATCAATGCTTTTGACTCTAGAGAAGCTTGGGAGGAATTTGCAAGTATTTGAAATTGAGGAAAAAAAAAACCAGGCATGCCAAAAGTGACTTCCCTGACACCTGTGGAAATGCAGTTCATGCCTCTCTTACTGCCATGGACTCCGGTTAAATCAAATGCCAATTTTTTCAGAGCAACATGAGTAGAGCTCAAGGCTAGATTTTCCACTCACTTTTTGTTGGCTTTCTGGTATCTGTCTCTTTCAAGTTCATCTTAGTACAAGAGAAGGAAAATGACGAGGGAGACATGGGAAAGGAAAAGATCTTCATCTTCTAAATATAAGTGAATGACTGGGATGAATCTCCAACACAGAAAGGCTCACCTCATCCACTCTGATGGACAACTCATAGTCCAAGGGGACTTTTCAAAAAACTTAAGGGGTTCACACCACCACACACACACAATCTCTGTCTGAAGTCTTTTCCGTGCAGTTGTGCTGGCCCAGAGCTGGGCTTAGCTGCCACCTGAAGACTAAGTTGGCACTGGAGGAGCAGAATGACTGCTCAAAGCTTTGCTCTGGTCCTAGAAATACAGAGTAATGCCTATGTTAAGCTTTATACATCTGGGACAGAATCAACAACTGCATGCAATGTCAGAGCCTAAGTCAGAAATGCCAGGTAGCACACCAAAAACTTTTTCCTAGTGCTGCCAGCGATTGAAATATTAGTGGACTGTGCCTCAATAGAGACATGAAAACCCGAAACATTGTCCATATATCACTGACTGTGATCTGCTTGTTTGATCAAGATTTCAAGATTAAAGCTGGATAGGGCACAAAACCCTTTCCACAAAGTCTTCACTTTCTCAGAAACAAAGAGAATATTCTTCCCAGTATGTAGTGAAATCACAATTTCCTGAAATAACACAAAGTGTCAGGGCAACCCACCCTACAGGAGCACAGACAGCTACACTGAGAAAGTGGGCAACCTTTGTAGGTTGGATTCACCTGAATCTAGACAGTTCTGGGCCACCAGTCACAGCTCCTGCCAATGGCCCCTATACTATAGATCAGGAATACTAAGTGCCAGTGTCTGGCTTTGCTTTCTGTAAGTGAAAAAAATAGCAATTCCTCCTGCATTGTTGATTAGCCTCCAATTTGCAGGAGGTATTGAAAGAACAACTAAAGAGCCTTTGCTTTAGAGGTTTGAGTATGGAATTAAGACTCAGCGATCATTAAGTTTCCTACCTTGGAACCCAAAGTCTGGAACTTAACACATCTAAACTACAGCTCATGTTACTTTCTATACATTAATCATTCCTAGAGTTCAAAATATGTTCATTTGCTTAATATGAACCCATTAACATTCTGTATGAACATGTATTTACTGAAGATCACATCTGTTTTGGCATATTTATAATTAGATGCACAGTGTATCAGGCAGTTACAAAGACAGGTATCTGGCTGTGACCCACTTAAGTATTCTAGACATGTAATTTTTTGTTTTGGTTTGTTTTGGTAAACTGAGCACTGCTACTATTTTGAACTATATATTAAAAATGTCCCAATTATGTGTGTTACACTATGAATGAATATTTTTCTGAATTAATTAAATAGTTGTAAAGCTTATAATCTCAGTTAACATTTTCGAAGTCATATTGATGAAGATTCCTAGTGATTACAATTCCTATTGATTGAAAGTCATTTTAATCAGTTCAGTTGTTTTTTTAGAGGAATGACCACAAAATAAATACTCTTTTCCAATATGAGAATATTTGCTTTACTAGGACCCATACAGGTCTGAAGCTTAAAATTCGGTGTTGGTTTACTTTGCCTATCTGTCTCCCCTGTAAAGAGAAAAACAACTCTTGTTTGAAGACACTCAGCACCATAATTTTAAATGCATTGGCATATCCATCTCCTACAGATAAGACACCAGAAAATTTTTTAAATTCCATTTCTGAGACTGACATACATCTTAGCCCATTTAAAAACCTACTGGATTGAGTTCTTAAGCACTAAGTAAGCAAGGGAATCAACTACTAAAAATGAAAGCTAATGGTTTATCAAATGCACAATCCAAATGCTTAATTTTACTACATAACAAGTTAACTTTCTAAAAGACTATTAGTTTGTTCATATTATTCACCTGTAGTATTTTCAACTGTTCTTTTTCTTTTTTTTTTTTTTTCTGAGATATATAATCCTTATACTTACAGTAAAATTAACCAGTGGTGTGGAATAACTAACATCAGACATTCAGATTACTTCAGCCTTCACAGGGGTTATGGTCTAGGATTTCTCAAACCTCATATCAGTGATGGCCTCAGCCAGATCAGCTGTCTGTATCCATGATTCCACCTCATAGTGGTTATTGGTATTTTACCACACATTTTAATGACCTAATGACCTAAAGAAGAATTTCAGTTTGGAGAACATGAACCAGTGGCTCTGAAGGCATTATTGTGGCATTGCACAAATCAAACAGCTGTCTGGGGACTGTGAGAAAGCCCAGTGACTGGCTCCATTTCAGAGGCATGAATTTCACCCCAGATCCTGCCACCAGCCTGCTTATTCAGGGATGTATGACAATGAGCTTCATTAAAATCATTAAAGAACCATCACTGAAGTCTCCATCCTAACACAAATTCAGTTGCAAGTTAGTCAGATCTGGTCTATGGAGTATGAGGCCATAAAAAATGGTAACATATCAGAGTCAATATTGTCCTCACTATCACAGCTTTCTAATTTTTACATGATCCATAAGAGTATAATCAAGTCAAAAATTCCATTACAGCAGGAAGTACTCTCTTTCACTCTCATGCACACTACAGACAGGCTTACAAGAAGTGACTGTAACTGGAGCTCTGAACACCTGAACTTCTATAAAGGGCAACTGTCAAAATACTTTAAGTTTGTCTTTACATCTAATATCCTAAATGGTTCCTTTGCACAGTAAAATATCTTTATTATTATAGTACAAAAGTCTTCCTAAAAAGTTAAAATGAGCTGATATTCTGTCTTTTAATCTTTCAGCACGTTGACCCTGTATGTTGCTATTTACTGTCAGATGCAGAATCCTGCAATTTCATCTTAGTGTCTAACATCAGGTGGAGGATGCGCTTTGCTCACCAGGCATTGTAATGCTATAGCTGAGGACAAAAGGTCGCAAATGACATCTGCAAATGTTTTGATAAATCAGATCACCTACAGATTTTTTTATTATTATTATTAAAAAAAATAAATATCAAGTGAATTAAGACTATTTGAATAGTGTGATAGGTAAATTATCAAACAAACTTCAACAAACAGAAAAGATTCAGGATGCAGAGTCTGGCAATTTCTTTAAAATTTCACACAAGTCAAGATGACAAACAGATGGCACAGTTAGGAAAATCTAGAAGGCAAAATATAGCCCCCATGTCACTTTAATGATGCTTCTGCTTATCACAGCCTATATTTTAGATCAGCTTACAAAGTATTTTTCTAAATCATAAAGTTCTCTTGAGCTCTATTTTCTGAAGACAAACTGGTCTGTAAAGATACATCAATCAAGCATAAGATTAATTCCTGTTGTAAGGAGTTGTTGTTTTTGGCACAGAAGTCAATATTTATAAGACAGAAACCAGCTGTAGTACACAAGTTAGCATAGTGCATAAATCTTTGCAGCAGATTATAGCAAGATGATACTATCCACAGGTAACACAATGGAAGCGCTGCCACAACAGAGCCTTTCTAATGGTGGTCATCCATTTACCAGTGTGAGCCATGCTAATGAGGTCGCACTGATTCACTTTGTGTCATTTCCCCTTTGGAAGCAATCAGCCCAAATATAAACTACCAATACATTAGAAGAGGTCACCCAGTGCAGTAGCTCTATAAAGAGTGATCTGTTTGTATAGGACTCCAAGCCAGATCCAGCTCTGCCTGCAGCAACAGGACATGCAGCTACTGACAACAGGGCCTGGGAAGCAGATTAACCCCCCATACCTTCAAAAGCTGGCTGAGGTAAAGCACTGCTCTCGGCTTTGTCAGTGGTGCAGTACTTCATCCCATCTCTCTCACCACCCCGACACATCAGCTGTGGGGACACTGGTGGAGGCGGGAGGTTAAGTCTCGATTTTCTTTCTGCTGATTGATTTTCCTCCTGCTCAGTGATGCCAGACCCCATGGCAGCTTTGGGGCAGCAGAGTAATCATGGCACAGCACTGCCAGGAGCTGTGGCAGATGTGGTCCTGCCTCCCTCTCAGGGGAACGAGAGACTTGTCTTCTAATAGACATGCTGCCCCTTTCCCCATCTCTCCACCTCTCTTGCCCACCACACCAAGCAGCTTAACCACTGGAGACTGGAGGGAGTGTTTGTTACTAATCACTCTGGTTTGGGGGTTGGGTTGTTTCTTTTCAGAAGATAAGACATGATGTGAAGCCCATTGAGGCCAATAGGAACGTTCCCTTGCTTGCAAAGTGTTTCTCACCAGCGCCAGAGCTCCTGGGTCCAACCAAGGGGCTTGGCAGGGACTGTGCAGCACTGTTAGCCTCCTCAGTGCTCAGCAGCGCCTCTAGGACAATGACACACTCATTCTTCCTTTCCTCCACATCAGAGATCCTGTGTGGTTAGCAGCAGGGTCAGGACGTGGAGGCTGGTGACTGACCAAGTGGCTCAGGCACGCTCCTTACCTTCCCAGCCTCAGCTTCCATATCTTCAGCCCAGCAAGCATACCCTCTGTGTCGTATGATGAGCTTGTGAAGGAGAGGCTATAGCTGATCTAATTTTTAATGTTCAAGGTTCTACAGATTACCCATATCTCCATCAGCCTTTTTCCCTGCACTGAAATTGTGGCTGTCAGAGCGCTTGCCACAGTGTCATCCCTTAGACAACATGTGAAGGAAGTTCAGCCTGGAAAGGTACTTCTCTCACTTCTTCAGAACTCTGTCATGCCAAATTTTGTTCTCCTCGAGCTGTTCACATGAGTGCAGTTACTCATATACAAGGCCGTTTGCAGATTCGAGCCCATGGCCTTCTCTCTAACCACTGCTGTGCTCATTTTGACATTTCCAGCCTCACTTGACCAAATTATATGCAGGTTTAGGCAAAGATATTAAAAATTTAATGTTGAATAGTTGCAGACTGAGCCCACGTGGGAAGCAGGAAATACAATAGAAATGTGCAACACTATTATATATATTTATCAGTGTACATTCTGC
Organism: Actenoides hombroni; assembly: GCA_024336885.1. Taxonomy (NCBI): domain Eukaryota; kingdom Metazoa; phylum Chordata; class Aves; order Coraciiformes; family Alcedinidae; genus Actenoides; species Actenoides hombroni. The sequence goes on along the minus strand of WUAM01000179.1, from coordinate 17,218,166 downwards.
ATGCTTTATAAATTTCACTAGTATGATCATCCGTTTCATTCCTAGAAGAGAAAAAGCTAGCAAATACAAATTTCTTCAAATAGGTGGCAGAAAGAAATTGACTTGAAATAAACAAAATAGTTGAAATTAAATTTTCTTGGCAAGATTTGCTTGTGTTGTTCATCAAATAAATGTACATTATGTCTTGCACTGTTACTCAGCTGTGATCCTATAATGTGTTCTCTGCATCCTGTCAGACATATGATCCTTTGTCCCATAATAGACCCAACTATCTCACAACCAGCTGAGCTCAGGGTCATCCCAGGGTCACACTGGTTAAAGATGGCTGTCAGTTCACTGCCTGACTCACCAACACACTTTAAATCACCTTTATCTTACTTGTGCTGATGCTTTCCAGTCATCACTGTAGCAGGATCTATAGTGTCTATGTACAATGTAGGCAAACGTCTTGTAGAGTAACTGAAAATTTCTCCATGGATATACAATGTGCAATGTACACGATATAAAGAAAGTGCAGCTCGATTTATAATGTAAAATGAGAACTATTTCAAATGCCTTTATGCAAGGCAGTGAAACAATGTCATTCTCATCCATCTTGCAAATGAAAGCAAAAATTCAGAGGGTGGAATATCAATTTTCAGGTCTGAAATATAATTATTACTTACCCTGAAATTTCCAGAAAAAAAGAGTATTTGCATAAGAAGGATGGATAATCTGGGAAATGCATCACCTGATGTTTTTATTTTGATAAATACCTCCCTTCAGCTCCTGATGCTATACAACTTCTTAATGTTTGTTGCTAGTCTCCAAGGTATAGAAGGAAGCCTTAATTGTAAATTTACACATGCTTTATTGCCGGTGCAATGGCATGAACACATTTAACAGGATTGTCATTCCAGTTAATTATGCTGATTCTGACATGTACCTATCACGTCTAAAATTGATAGCGCCTTTCAACCAGTTAGCATCACAGTATGTTGTGTCTTTCTCTGTAAGGTTAAACATGTTAGAGGCCAGAGAATGGCAGGAGAAAAGAGTCTCTGCATACTAAGTAAGCACTGCTAGCTCAACAGCCAAACCTCCTTTTAAGAGAACTGTAGATAGCTCAACCCCTGCACATGTTCTGCATTTCTTATGTGTGTTCCAGCCCCAGCCCACCTGCCCCAGGCAAAGACAACAATCTTCATTAAGCCTAATAGTAAACAACACCGTCCCAGCCCCTCAGAAACTTTTGACCTTGTTCACAACATGTAATACCAGGCACCCAAGCAGATGGTAACCCTTATTAAAGATATTAAAGGAGAAGAAAAGACGGCAGAAAATAAGGCAACTATTAGAAAACACTTTGCGGCAAGGGAAAAACCAATTTCCATGTTTTCCCTGCAGCAGAAGTCTGAGTCTGTAAATTCCAGACTGAAGAAATTGAGGGAAGACTTGAAATCAACAGCAAACCACAAACAAATATCAAAGGAGAGTAAAATGCCATTCTTACCCTCAGAAGTGTTATTGTTGCTCAGATCAAAGCCTCGCTTTAAAATCTGGCACTGAAAAGGCAGATAGAAATCTGGGGAAGCTGTGCATCTCCTTTCCTTCCCACACATCTCAGTATAAATCTTGTGGGGCATTCCAGAAGGGAAGCGGAGGTACATCTTATGGTCACACCTGGCTGACAAAGGTAATGTTTCCAGGAAGGAAGGAAGGAAGGAAGGAAGGAAGGATTGCTTTTGTAAAAAATGGGTAAAAAAATCTTCAAGTCATTCATTTTCTACCACACAACGCACATACCTTTTAAAGAAAAGCAAGCTTTTGTGCTACACCCAAAAGCACAAAACTATGAGTGATGGGATCTGAGCTAGTGCAAACAGTGCAGAAACCTGGATGAAAGAAACTAGATTAATTATAAAATACGTTAAGGAATAGCAACCCTGTTGTATGGCCATATGAAATGCAACTTGAAGTACCTCTCCTTGCATTGTAGCAATTTCACATTGTGCCTGGAAAAGGAAGAGATATGACCACCAAAGTCTCTATTCTCTATGCTGTCCCCTTACTCCTGCCCAGCCTGGGCATCAGTCTCTCCTTCCATCTACCCTTCTGCCCTATAGCCAATGTCCTTGGGGACAACAGCAGCAATGACTAGCACAGTTGTCCCTCTCCTTTCCTTATATCAGCCTTGTCCTTTTCACCTCCCTCATCCCAACCTGGATTAAAGCTGCACCAAGAGCTGTAGAGGCTCATGAGGTCTGGAAAACTGGAAAAGCTTGCAGCAGCAGTGAACAGATCCTGAAAAGTTTATCTCGTAGGTGTGGATAAGCAACTGGGAAACATCTAGATAAAGCTTTGCTTTACAATTCTTTCAATAAAAGAGCAAGCTTTATGCAAGGAGGAATTCCTTCCTCCTGTTTTCCTAATAAGAACTTTTGCAGCTCTCCACCTTATGAGTGTGTCCAGAATTAATTTTTGATGGTCAACAAAAAGTGGTGTTTTCAGTAGTGGTGTTCTGGCTGAGCACATATACTCCTACCCACAATTAAAGGGGTGTTCACACATAACAGCTCGAGGAATGTCCTTCAGATCTAGCTGACATGATCTCTGGTGCAGAGTGCAGTTCCTGCCTTGGGACAAACTCACACTGAGCAGGTATGTCTCAAGACAGGTCTGCTGACAGACTTCATTCCTTTCTCCCTCTTCTCTTTGAGCTCAGATAGTGTTCACCCCACAGGTAGTGACTTTTGGGGCTACATAGTCCTTTTTCTGACAAATTCCCCTTGAAAATAGCTAGGGCATTTTATATAGGACAAATACAGCAGGAGTTAACCTTTTATGATGAAAGGGACATTTCTATTTGATACCTGCTGGCATTTTTTTACTTTAAATGCTTTACTGTGATTAAAAAAAAAATAAATTAAATCTCACTCTCTGTGAATAATAAATCTTAGATTATTTAATCTTCATTTAAATGCAGATTGCTTCCCCCCTCCCCAAAAAAAATAATCTGAGATATATTGCTTGCCCTGGAGAGTATCTAGAAACAAACAAACTTAATTTTTTTAGGCTCATGCTGGACTCCATCATCTCTAGTGCTGCTACTCCAAACTCATATGGAATTGCAGTAAACAAAAGACCTGCTGTAAGGATTGAAAACGTGAAAGAATGTGCCTTATTCTCATGAATCCTAAAGGACAAACCCAGGCACCCACAGATCACTCTCTTCCTTCAACATGAACACTTCAGACACGTTAGCACGCCAGCTCTCACACGTGCTTCACCAAGGAGAATGGCTATTTGAATTTCCTATATGAAGTGATATCATCCTTCTCACTCCGAGGTTATACACTGAGCACAGGCACCAGGGGTACAGGGGACCCTGTGCAGCTGCGCAGCCACCGCCATCCCACGTGGCTGAACATGCACACTGCCCTCAAGGAAGGGGCCAGATTCCTTTCCCCTCTCAGCCAACACACACCTGAATGCAGTTAATATTGCTCAGCTCTTCCATTCCTCCTGGCCACTTTTTTTGGTATCTAAGAGGACAGAAATTTTATGAAATAAAGATCTAAGTGTTGAAAACGTGTGCACAAAGGAGGGGGGAGTGTGACAAACCTCACAGCCCATGTGAAAGGTTGCTTTGCTTCTACACCAAAGGGGAGGAGGCCTGATCCTGCTCCCATGCTAGATAAGCAGATATCCTGCAGGCAAGCAAAGCTGGCAACAGGCTGAAATCATGGTGAGAGTTGAAAAGCTTGTTTTTCTATACGCACAACAAACCAGAAATGTTGACAGAAAAGCAAAAGAACATCTGCTTGAGCTGATCTATGAACACTTTCCCTGGCTCCATTAACCTCCCTTCTTTCTCTGTCTCTCTTTTTTTCCTAAACTGGAATTTATAATTAAAATTTTAAATGTTTGAGGTTTTCACTTCTTTATTAATCAAATTAAATCTCCTTAGCCTCAAATAAAATACTCTGTGAGGTGCTTCGACCAAAGATCATTTGCCTTGCAATTAGAACTCATTTTTAATACAATGGGGGAAATAGAGAACCACAGCTTTAAAATCAATATAACTATAAATTACATGGAAAAGGAAACGGTAACATCCTAGCTTGAAACAAGAGATTTATTATCCAAGTGGGTAGTATTGTATTGACAGAGTACATAAGTTTTATAAAGAAGAAGAGAAGGAAACACACAGAGAGAAATCAATGTTAACATGGGCTCACTGTTGCTTTAAATGCTGCATTTGAGGTAACTAATTTTCACTTTATTATTTTAAATTGTAAAATGTCACATTGAAAAATGGTTAGTGGCTCAAAAAATCCTGTCTGCTGTATTTTCTAACGCAAAACTCCACTGATTTTAATGAAAATGGTCTGCAGAAGAGGATCCTATTATGTGTTCTGTATTTAATCCTGATTAAGATGGGTTACTAAAGGGCCTTCTCCATTCCTGTGTGAACAGGATCATAGTTAGAACTGCAGATAAAATTTGTATTTAAACATCAGTGATAGGCATTTAATTTTATTCACACCTGCTGGATAGGATAAGCAAAATTGTTCTTTCTGTTAGCAGCAGATCTTTTAAATGCATCATCTTCCCCTTCCATAATCAAGATTCCCCTGTGGTTGCTCACATACAAGATAAAAAAAACCCTTGAATGTTGGACCAGAAGATTTCTTGTTAGTTTTCCAGTGCTTTCAGTGCACAGTCTGCCCTGCTGTCTTCAAAGTGAAAAGCATAGGATAAATTTTTGCCCATTTTTGAGTATGAAGTTTGCAGTTAGGGCCTGATCCAGATCCCAGGGTGGTAGGTGTGCCGCCTTCTGTTTCAGCTCCAGTGAAGGTGGGAGTCAACCTGTATGGTTGACCAGTCTTGAAACACATCACAATGTTCAAAAAGATTACATGGAGATTATCTGGATTTCTAGAGTCTCTCATCTGATCTGCAATCAAACTGGTTTGTCAGAGGAGCCTCAGCAGAATTTTCAGTGGCTTTTTTGTCTATGTTCCTTATATGCTTTGCCGTGCCTCTTAGGCCCTGGAGTGAGAAAGGTGTGATCTGAAGAGAAAAAAAAGTTATCTTTACAGATGGATTACCAGGTTCAATGAGCCTAATCTTTTGATTTGCAGATCTCTGTGTCTCAGGTGAGCTAAATCTCCCTGAGCAATGAGCTACAGGTCCCACTCAAAGCTAATGTATGTGTGGGGTCAGGTAAAAGCATCTGCTAACATTAAAATCTTTCATTTTGTGAGCTGGTTTGAAAGAAGCTCAGATAATGCCTCTTTAAATGAATCTAAATTGAGGGAACGTACATGTTCTTATGGATAAAGACTATGAATAAAGACATTGCTTGTTTCCTGTGCAGTAGAAGCTGAGGTATGTTATTGAGGATAGGTCTTCTCCCACCCTTTCTGCCTCACTCTCTATTTTCATGATCATTGCCTTGCCTCCTAGCACTGACAGAAATATCAAACATAAAATATAGGGGGAGAGGGAGGGACATAGTAAACTCCAAAGCCCCACAGGGTCCTGTCTGCAATACTCACTTCCATGTCTAAACATATTGTTCATGCTTATACTGTTTGAAGGAGTGTTCCTTAAAGATAACATAGTGAAATATGCATGGCTCAGCTTGGATAGGATCACCTTTCAGTTTCTAGACAGTGTTTTGGTTTTTTATACTTTCTTTTTTTCCCCCAACACAACATGAGCAACAGACCACTACCCCAACCAATGTATTTTGTTTTATGATCCATCTGTCCTCAGAACCATGCATGGATGTTAAATCCACTGATACTACAGAGCAGTGCTACAGGGATTTTATCTCTTGTAAAACAGACTAGTCTGGTTAAAGTCTCCACCTTTGCAGGATGCTAGTGGGAATATTTTACAACTACACTAAGAAATGAATTCAGGTTTGAATGGCATTTCCACTGCAACTGATGATTTGTGCAGGAGTTAGTTGAGTTAGTAGACCTGTTGCAAAAGTCAAGAAAAAACTTTGGTTTATTGGTACAGAGGAGTTTCTGTTAAAACTGTGTAGAAATCCTCACCCCTGTGGCTTAGCCCCTTCCCTAACCTTCACCTTCTTATGGAGGCAGTGAGAAGTCTGGACAAGTGGTTATTTTCTGATACCCCTCTGATGTGCTCCCCCTGATCTGTTCCCAGATGGAGTCTGTGATTTACACAGATGTGCTTTGCACCTGAAGGCTCACTGGTGTGCAGTGGAGGAGAGATTCCCACTCCCTCCCTGCCCCTCATTTCCACTGCCAGCCTCATCCTCATCCCCGTCTCTTTTCATTACTTAACAAACCTGGTCTCCTGTGTTTTCTCTGCTCTTCATTCCATGTCAGCGGAGCTGAGTGACCGCTGAAGATGAGAGGGGATGAGGAGTGTGAAGAGGGAAGCTTCTGCCTTTGGTCTGAGCCTGACGGGGAATGATGAAAACCACATGGGCTATGAAAAAGTCCAGTCCAACTTTCTGTTTACCGAGTTCCCTAGAAACGTCAACATCTGTCACCAAGTTACCCCTAAAAGGGGCACCCCCTTGCCACAAGAGGACCCCGATGGCAGGTCCCATCCCTCTTCCCCCAGCACGGGCTGGAGTGGAGGGGTGTTGACAGAGGAAAAAGGTTATCCGGCATTTGGTGATGGCTGTATTAATAGACAAAGGAGATCAGAAGCGGCACCCCTGGCTTAGCGCTGCGATGCCACCCACCTCAGGCGCGGCTAGCCGGCCTGCCGCCTCCTGCCCAGTATCTGGCACCCTGCCAGTAGCTCTTGTGGGGGCTGCCGGGGCACCCCTCTGCTGAGATCGGTCTTTGCCTTCCCTGCAGCCGGGGGCCTTGTGGAGCGACGCGCGGAGCTGGGTGCGGAGGAGCGCGGTCGCCGGGCGCG
>WUAM01000179.1:17116339-17126890 GCA_024336885.1 Actenoides hombroni | reverse complement strand
TCTTCTCTTTTCTTTTCTATTTTTTCTGGATTTGGTCCAAAGAAGGCGGATTTCAAACAGGAGGTTTAGGAACTGCGTCTGTGCCAAGTTAGGTGACAAATGACGGCCCCACTAATTTTATCTTTACTAGAAATTCTTTCACGCTGGATGTGGTGGGGAGGTTGGCTTGTTTTGGCGGATTATCCTTTTAAAAATTAGACTGAGATTTAATTTTATTCCAGCCGTACGGAGGTTTGCTCTCCTAACTGTGTTTTATAGTATATGTGTATCGTTTTACTCATTTGGATTAGGAACATATTTTGCAAGTGATTCTGACAAGCTCCGAATTCTATCGTGCGGCAGGACAAAATACATCCAACAGACGTTAGGTCTTTATCTCCTCGCCATTCCTCCAGCACTAGCGAGAACAACGGGGTTATCTATTGTCCGGAGAGCCCCAAACGCCGTGCAGAAGCAGTAACGGTACCAGGTTATATATGTGTCGGGAAAATCTTACATATCCAAGTCCCTCTTTTAAGTGTACCCTTCTACCGCGAGAGATGTAGCCGCACAGCTGTATTAAACATTTGAAACTGTATCACTTCTCCACTTTTTGTGTCTGTCTTTCCTTTAAATAAGATCTGGATGCATCTACAAATATCTTTTGTTTGTTTGTTTGTTTGCGGTATAGCTTGGCTCTCAGATACACCCGTTGGCCTGAAGTTTCGATTTCAGAGCATTTAATAAAAATACTGTAAAGTGGGGAAAAAAACTCAACCAACAAAACAAACAAAAAAACCCCACCACAAAACAAAACAAAACAAAACAAAACAAAAAAAAAGACAACAAAACACAAACCCAAAGAGCTTATGAAAAAGCCTCCCAGGGGTTTGGATGTGGTATGTGAGCTGAAGTTGAGTATACGACTAATTAAACACAGTGTAGACACTGAGTTGGCTTCGCCTCTTCCCTCCAAAACATGCAAACCCAAATCATGTGAAATAATAAACAGTTATTGTAAGAAACAAGCTTGTTTTTTTAAAATATTATCCTGTGACCGCGGTCGTCAGTAAACAATTCGTAACCAGAGGGCGCTTTAGCTGCTGCTGGGGTCCCTTTGATTTATTCCGCCGAGTATTGAATGGGGCAGGGAAACAACAAGGGGAAAAATAAATATTTGATCAAATATGCTGAGTTTAACTTGACTGGTATAAAATGAAATGTTGCAAAGGGACTCTCAAATCGCCCTGCTCCTTCCAGAGACGTGGCTTCTCCTGGAATTGCCGAGGGGAGGTCAGAAGAGATCGACATCCGCGAGCTTTTAATGGAGCATCTTTGATGAAATCGATAGGTTCCGATAATAATCTAAAACTGCGCTCTGCCGACGGAGCGTGGGCTTTTAGATACACTTGCAACTGTTCCCTGGAAGCACAATTTTAAAGGGTGCTTTCTTAAAAAATACCCCAGGCAAGTTGCATTACTTTACATACAAGAACAAGGATTTTTTTTTTTTTTCTTTCCCCGGACAGATATTTTAAAATCGTATACTCTAAGAAACACGTGGATTAAAATATGTAGCCAAACCAGTATCTCCTCCATATAATACCACCTTCCTTCTCGCCCTTCTCAAATGGAGACATAACAAAAACATGTGAAACTTTTATGGGCAAGAAAAGTAACCTGAAGTTAGGGATACTAGTAGCGAGGATAGAGTTTCAAAGCTACAACTCAGAGCAGCTCGGAGCACATGAGAATGTGTGACTATTGTTTGTTTACAGCACATGTGCTGGTATAGAAAGATAGATAGATAGATAGATAGATAGATAGATAGATAGATAGATAGATAGATAGATAGCAAGAATCCCAAAGCTGGTCTTGTATGAACATTGACTTAATATTGAACCACATAAGTAGTTTTCAGCAGAAGTGTGTCAAAACTTGTTTACCACAATCTGTGTCCAGCTGCAAGGAAGCAGACTACCCTTTAAAGTTACCAAACGACCCTAACTAAACTGCAGTTCAAGTACAATAAGACCGTCAGAATTTTCTGTCATTTACAGTCTGTGTTGCCATAGATCTATTTGATTGAAGACACCTATTGTTCCACACATAAATGTCAAGTTTCATAATATTTCCAGTGCTACATTTTTTTTTATAACTGGAAGAAAGCTATAAGTTACTCTGAAACAATATTTCCAGATAACGTGGATTTTCCACGTGGCCGGCCAAAACTTTACGAAGAGAAAATAAAAGGTCAGCTACAACTTAGAAAGTCTTTTCTGTACTATTTCACATCATAATCACCAAATTTTTGCATCGCTCCCTCTCTCTATGGTTCTCTTCCGTGGTGCTCAGTGGCGGGGGCCAGGGCCACCCCAGTTCGCTAGGTACCACTCCGATCGCAGCTCGCTTCTCGCCCTTCTCCACACAGGGTAGATGCATAAAAAACTTACCTTCGTTCATTTCCTAATTTTTAGGAAACTTTATCTCCATCGAGAAGCCCCAGCGGCTCCCTCCCCCCGACATCCCGAACGGCTTTTTGGTAACGCGGAGCCCGGTAAGTGCAATAATTACCCGTGCGGCTCCAGGGATGCAAAATGAACAAAGGCCAAGATTTTTTTTTCTCTCCAGGGCTGCTCCCCTCGCCCCGGGCGGCTTTGACATTGATCCGAAGATCGCCATCTTGTGGCCAAGCGTGCCCCAAACCGCCGCCGCCACCCGCCCTCCCGCCGTCCTGCCGCAGGGCCCCATGGCAGAACGGCGGCGGCGGAGGGCAGTGGCCGCTCGCTTCCCGGCATAGGAACCTCCGGGGCGAACCTCCGCTGCCTTTATAGCCATGCATTTGGTAGAAGCGAGCGGACGAGTCACGGACAAGTTTTTATGGCCACATTGTCCCAGTAACACAGAGGATGTGATTTTATTGGGCTAGGAAATCAAAACCCCGACCAGAGAAACTCCATGGTTTAACCGTCTCTGGAATTGGCTATGGACGCCAGTTAAAGTTTAACCAGGCAAGGAAGCCTGCTGGCTTAACTTCCGTTGCCATTCTGATCCTCATCTGCCCCTCTGTCTCTCTCTCACCGCAAGTCCATCCGTCCGTCTCCTTTTAACTGTCATTCCCCTTGCATACTAGACAAACAAACAAACAAAGAGTCCTTCCCTCCCCCCCAGTTTTTAACATTTCCTTTGGGTAGACATTGTCTGTCTGGGTGGGGGTTGTCAACAAAGACCCAAAGTCAGTAAGTCCTTCACCTCAAGGTTATGGGTGATGTCCAAGCAATACAGAAGTTCAAAGCCAGTAAACAATGTGAAACCAGAATGTACTTTCTTCTCCTGATTAGGATTAGGGTCAACATTAAAGATTCGGACACTCTTCCCAAGACACATTCCTATGTGAGCTATTGTTTGGGGTTTTCTTTCCCCCCTCTCCTAACCTTGTCCCTCCAGCCCTCCTTCCCCTCCCCCCCCTCCCGTATCCCCCCACACTTCCCCCGCCTTAGTCCACCCCCCCCCCTGCCTTGGCGATCAAGGACAATTTCAAAGAGTCCCTTTCCAGCACACTGCCATATGGAAATTTTTTTATATTTTTTTTTTTAAAGACAACCATTTTCTTATGGCTCTGAGGCTTCTGGCCACATCCATCGTCTGGCTTGGACCTTCCCTTCGGTGCAGGGCTTATAAAACCTACTCCAAATGCTACCGACACCACAGATGTTTCCCAAGTAGTTCTTCTGGACACATGAGGCATGGACCAAACAGCAATGTCACCTCAAACCCTTGAGGACAGGACCTTGCCCCACTGGCATGGGCAGGATAAGGAAAAGGCCTAACACATAGCAAGCTATGAACACTCTTAATTTTCCTTTTCCTGTTACCCACCGAAATGATGCTTGAACAAGCCTATATTCACTTGTTAACTCCAGAGTAGATTTAACGGCAAAGTTCACAAAAGAAGAATAATTTACCACAAATGACTGAACGAGGTCATGAGGAATTTTGGGTCCCAGAGTTACATTGCATAAAAGAACGTGCAGTAACGTAACGCCAGAGTAAAAATAGAAAGTTTCCTTTTTTTTCTTTTTATTTTCCTTGTGCGCTGTTCCACTTCATACATGCAACCAAATACTTCCGCATATTAAAAGAAAACTGTATATACATATAGATGATAAGATGATACATATTGAAAACAGTGATGTCATATAAAGATATTGCATTCTGTGAATGTGACAAAGAAATTACATCTATTTGGTAAATTTACTAATCAAAACACATTCTTATCACCACTTTTTTGCACATGTAAAGAAATACCAAGGCTTTAGCCCCAAAGGAATAAAAACAAAAACAAAACAAAATAAAAACAAAACAAAAAAAAGGGCGGAAAGGGAAGAAAAGGCATTTGAACAAAATAGGATTCTTTTATTATTATTTACAAGTCTTGTAAAACACCGCTTCTGTATGAAATATACATTCAGATATTCTCAACAGCAAATTACCTTAACCATAGAACACCGTATCCTTTGTAAACTGATATAGAATTTTAAATATTTTCCTTTTTTTTATTTTCTATTTTTTAAATTGCTGCTTTTTTTTTTTCCACACTTTGGTTCCTGCAGGGAAATATATATATTTATATATATTTAAAATAACTTCGAGCAACGCTCCATTCTTTGCATATATCGACTGGGTGACAAAGTAGAGCTCGTGACACTTAAAGTAGACGACAACAACCAAATTACCATATTTACATTGTTTGGCTTCTGTTTAAACTCCTCACTAGTCACCTTTAAACGAACATGCGATGGAGTTATTTTAATGATCCAATGTTAGTCCATTGCACAACTCCAAGTTTCAATTAAGTGTTGTGTGGTGTTTGCTAAACTGTCGTTCTCCACAGGTATTTCCTGAAGAAAGTTTGTGAGCCAGAAGCCAGAAGGTTAGTTTCCTTTATGGAGTTGTTGCTCTTAAAACGCTGAAATTCACACTTTTTTTTTCTCCCCATTTTATTTTTAGTATTTAAATATGATTTGTCTCCAAAAAGATGGCAACGCATAGTCAGTTGTCATAAATAAAACAAGAGCTAATTAAAATTTGCTAATTTTATTTTTTCAGTGATTGCTTCTTTACGATATATGGCAAATTTATACCTGATTCTTTAAGTAAATATTTAAGTCTTTCATTTAGTTGTCTTTCTTCCCCCTACCCTCTCCCTCCCCACATCCCCAAAAGAAACACTATTATACCCATCACTACATCCATATTACAACTTCTCGCGGTTGGCCTCGTGAAGGTGTAGGCATGTCATTCCCCCCTCCCTTTAATTCTGTGTGTGTGTGTGTCCTTTAATTTCTCCTTCCACACCCATGGGCAATGGAGCACTGCCTCTAACCTAGACATTTTCTGCTAAGGAAGGACAAAAAAATATTTCTCAGAGTTTATATTCTGCAGTGGTTCTGGTTGGGTGAGCTGGATTTGACTATCTCCAGACAGCTGTTCCACAGCAGCACAGGGGCGAGGGAGGGCTGGGGGTGGGTGAGTCCGGGGATGGAAAGATGCCTTCCCCTCCTGTGCCTGCCGAAAGCGGTAGCAGGGTGAGTCGCAGTGTCAGGAAAGGTAAGAGGTATGGATTTTGCACTCAGAGGTGATGTGCACGTTTAGAAATGGATGCCATGTGTGTCAAAATCAAATCGATTCCAGTTGATATGTAAATATATATATATTAAAAAATCATAATTGAAGTTCCACAGTAGGTTTACATGTATGTAAAACCTTGGACTCTTCTAGTCCTGTCAGATACACACCTCCTTCCTCCACGTAACCCCGTGGTTTGACCTTGTCAAGGGCGAAATCTGAATTTAATCTCGTCTTGAAAAACGCTATGAGTTTTAAAGTAGTGGATTAGCTGAGTAATACTGTAATCGGTCTCTGTTAATTTTTTTTTCTTTCATTCTTCTGTTCTGAAACCATATTTTCACTTGGCGGTCGGTCAGATTGAGCATTCGGGAGAGCTGGAGGCGTTTCTCTTTGTTTATGTAGACACTGAAGAAGAATTCCCTTTCTAACTCTCTAATCTGGTATTTGGTGTATGGGCATCTCTTTTTACGGGTACGTTGTCCACCTGTGGAGCGAAAAAAAGGCAGAAGCGTTTGAGACCCAGCAGTGGCCGTCGGCGGGGACTGAGGAGGTGTAAGGGGGACACTCAAGCAAAACACATTATGGAAAAGATAAGCTGTTTGCCCAGTTCGGGTTCGGCATTGGCAGGTCGGAGGCTGGGCGACAGCCCTCCGTCTTGGAGGGTGCGAGCAGCCGGGGACCCACCGGGACCCTCCGGCTCCCGCAGCGCCGCGGCCACGGGCAGCTAGCAGGGAGAAACCCCTGCCGAGACGCGGGGATCCGGCCTCGCTGCCTCCGCGGGGAGGGAGGCCGGAGGAAGGGGTGGTGGCGGGGGATTCCTGCGGATTTCAAGAGCTGGAGGAAAGCCTTTGTAGACTACTCCGCCGGACTCCACGCACACGGAGCTTCCCAGGGAGCAGCCATCACCTGGCTGCCTGCATCACGGCATCGGGTGGGGGGACCCAGCGCCCAAGCCCTTCCCGAGACCCTGCCCGCTTGGATCTCGCCTTCATTCCCTAGACTAATCCCAGCTCTACATCCGTAGCAGAGGAAAAGCCCCTGAGACCAGGGCTGAGGCGCCTCATTCTTCCTCAGCTGGCTTTTTTTCAAGCACGTTCTCCACCGCATCGAGGTATTCTCCTCTCGATTAACTATTACGGTTTTAAAGTTCATTAAGCAGAATATAAAAGGTTTCAAGGTTCAGGAGCTCTTTACATTAAAAGTAGCTGCTATCCCTTAAAAAACTTCCTTTTCTGGTACAGTTCATTGTCGCGGTATTTTTTTCCCCGAGCCGTATACTAGCTTTGCCTTTTAAAAAGTTCACATAAAGAAATCAGACTTTGACAGATTGAATAACAATTGTAAGTAACAAACTGTTGGACAGAAGGCAACACGTAATTGCCACAGTGCCTTAGTAAAATGGCTTCCTTTAGACAAAAAGGCCAGCTTTAGGTTAATTTGTTTCTTTTAATATATTGCTACAGTTCAGCCGGCTACTTTATCTGTTAAACACTATTCTAGTGCAATCGTTAAAACGGCGAAGGCTTTGAATTCAGCTCCTAACTAGACTTCTGGAGCAACACATGGCTTTTATAAAATCACTGGATTACATTGATATCAAAGGAGTCAGAATCTCCTTTTTTCTGCCGAATTTACAGGCACCGAACGTACGTTATTATATTTTCGAGATTTTACCACAGAGCTCTTTTTTATTATTATTTAAAAAAAAAAAAAATCAGAGGAAGGAGAAAGAATTTTTTTTTTTTAGGCATCCATTGCCCGGTGGGTATTTCACGGCCAATTTCAGCACTAAACACGTGATCTCGCCTTTTATAACAAAGTTTTGTTGGGGGAAATCTAAAGGACCTTCATAAACCTTATATGCTTATAAAACAGCATATAAAAATTTAACAGCGGCGGTGCGCTAGATTTCAAGCTGCCTTTCCTAAAAGCACTCGGGCGCTGCCTTTATACGTACTGGAGCTGCCGGATTTCTCCTCATTGTTGCCGGAAGATGACTCGGGGCTGCTGCTGCTCTCCGGCCGCCTCCTCCTCTCCTTCTCCGCTGCCGCCGCCGCCGCCGCCCTGCCGCAGCTGCCCTCCGAACTTGAAGTTGCCGCCGCCGCCGCCCCGGCGGCCGCGGGCGCCTTCTCGCCACTCTTGTCTACCGGGTAGTCCGCCGAGGCCAGGTTTTCCGCCGTGCCATAAGCCGTCTCGAAAAACTGGTCGAAAGCCTGGGGTAGGACCCCGTTCCTGCCCACCGTGCTATAGAAATTGGAGGAGACGTTGGTGCTGGGGTGGTAGACGTTAGCTGTGTTTTTGCCGAACATCTCGCCCATGCTAGCAGTGTTGGTGGCAGGCAAGCAGTCTCTGTGCATGATCTCCTCTGCGGAGTAGCAGTGGGGCAGATTGTTCCTGGGGTGCCATTTACTGGAGGGATCAATGGCATATTCCCTGAAGGTAACTTCTCTCACAGGTTGGACCTGGGGTAGGTTGGAGGAGTAGGAGTATGTCATAGGGCGAGAAGACGGGGTCTGGGGCAAAAAAGAAGGGAGGCTGGAAAAATCAGGACCCGAGACGTAGTAAGTACAACTTGGCAAATACATGTTAGAGGAACAAGGAACACGCTCATCAAAATCCATCATTAGGGCTACCTCGGCTTCTCCGCATTAGCTGAGCTTAACATGATTCTCTAACGCAGCTGCCTCTTTGAAGCAGATCCGTGAACTAAGAGATGGGGAGACGTAAGCTGACGTGGAAAGCTCTCCCCGGCGGCGGCAGGGAGGTGCGGTCACGTGGCCCGACGTTGACATTGACGAGCGGCGGGTCCGGGCCCCGCTCCCTTTGTGGCCATCGCCGAGGGAAGCAACAGCTCGTCGCCAGCGCCTAAGGGCGAGCCGAGCGCAGGTTGCCCGGGGGGTAGCCTGGGGGGACAAAAAACCGCGCTGCCATTGCCCCAGGCTTAGCCGCCCGGCCCATGGCACCCGCCTGCTCTGGAGCAGAGAGGCTTAGCAATCCCCCCCAGGGCTAGGTGAGACCTTTCTGTTTGTTTGTGTGCTTGCTGGGGCGTTCGGCGGCTCGCTGGCAGGCTCCGAGAAGAGGGCACAGGAGAGATGGCAGGCACGGTTTCTTCTGGAAAGCTGCTTCAGAGCAGGAAACGCTCCTGAAGGAATCGGCCGTTTTGTTTGATTTGTTTGTTTGTTTGCTTGCTTGATTTTTTTTTTCTTTCTTTCTGTCCTGCTTTCTTTCTTTTTTATTTTTTTTTTTTTAAGTTTTTTTTGATCCGCCTCGGGCTTCCCCCCCCTCCCGGAATAAAAGAAAGAAAGAAATAAAGGAAGGAAACAAAAAAAAAAGCCCTCGCCGCTCAGGGTTTTTCTGGAAACGTTACTAGGAAGAATGTGCCAGGGTCAAGTCTGTACTGATTTTCATGGTGAATAGATTACATGCTTGCATTCACGTTCACTTCCGAAGCGCTTAGTGTCTTCCTTCCCTTACTTACATATTAACCTCAAATACCCCACGAAGTTTCAGCCGTGTCTTACTGGAGGTAGTTAACAATGTCGGGTTACCAGGATGCAGGTTCTCTCTCCTCACCTCTACCGAACTGTCCCTTGCCTCATTCGCAACGCCAGAAAGCCCTTTAAATTGCAGACCACTGAGCTAGAATGTTTGCTCATTTCACCGCCTCAACGCTGCCGCTAAATACTTGGAAAACCAGTGGATGTTGGGCTACCCCGGTTTGACAAATACTCCGAATTTAATTGCCAGAAGCCTAGTTAAAATTATTTGACAGATTATTAACCCTTAGGAACAAACTTGCCGTACCGAGATACTTTTCTTTTTGCTTCGTACCGTCGCTGAAGGCTGAGACCCAGAGAGACCTATTTTAAAAACGTGGTTAAACTTTTACTATTGTTGCATGAAAGGGATGATATAGAAAGCGGATTGTACAGGGTAGAGACTAAAAAGTACTTTTCTGCCAATAAAAATGCACACTCCACTGAATGAGCAGAGCCAAAGAAAACACAGAAATACGCCAAAGAACACAGCACCTTTTGAGGCAGGGACATCCCTAGGCTCTCGAAAAATATTTTTTTGCTATTCTGATGCTCGATTTCAAAAAAGAAATATTTGGGTTCCGGCTGGATTTCATCAAAATAGAAAAACATAACGGCAAAAGCCTATCGTGAAGTTGAAGCTCTTAGGAAATTAGACGTATTTCAAGATCCACGTCCCCGTGGACTCTGGAGGCTAATGGAAGGGAAACGAAAATGTTAAGGAAAGAATATTTGGATTTTCCTCCCTCTTCCTCGGCAGTTCTGTGGATGTATTTATATATCCGGAGAAAGTTCTCTAGTAAATTCTGGAGATCTTCGGTATTTAAATGTCAACATCGATTTGTTTATTTATTGCTTAGCTTATCGTAACTGACTCAATAACAAATCTAATCATGTTCTGCACAGAAAAAAAAAATTCTCATTATTTATTTTCCCTACATTATAGTTAACTATTGCGTTTGAATTCAAGCTGTAAATTCAATATTATCAAGTAATTACTTTGTAGTGGAGTAAACTAATTTATTAGCATTAATGTTTATATGCCTTTTTCTTATTTTACAAGGGTTACCGTTCACAAATCAAACGCTCTGGACGTATCCCTGTAATGAACTCTTTATTTTGGTTTGCTGCAAGAACTTCTTACGCTTACTGCATGTCTGCGAGCTGAACTTGAAATTAATGAATTAATCTTCCAGCTTGACATATTTGCTAGAAAGTGGATGGAAAGAGATAGCATGTCGTCAAAACCGCTAGCAGAAGTCTGCAGTGTCGTTTAGGGATTGTAAAAAGGTTTGGGGTTTTTCCCTCTCTCTGTCTAGGGGGCGGGGGGGGGCGTGCAAGAACTCTGATTGGCTTTTTCCTCAAGAATATACTTTTGCTGCCTTTTACTTCCCAGCCTTCTTTA